>JAEOAD010000027.1:3285000-3675000 GCA_036365145.1 Orientallactaga sibirica
AAAATAACAAGATTTGCATATTACTTTTCTAAAATTATTTTTACATCTCTCAAGAATGGAGGCAGCAACCTTGTCTGAAAATAATTGCAAGAGTGAAAGTAAAAAGGAGTCATTAGCTACAAACGCCCCCTTGTGGTCCATTTATTATTCTGTTGTATGCTGTGGATGCACAACTTAAAATCTGATAGAGAAGGTGCCTTACATATAATTGATTCTCTTTCTCTTACTTTTTTTTACATGTGTGAATTGGGGCTACAAAAAGTCTAATATTTAGAAGTAGAATTAGTACAAAAAGCCTGATTTGGATTCAGGGATATCTTCAACTCATGTATTCTCTATAACCTATGGTCTTTTTTATGAAAGGGGGAGAATTGGCACACCAGTGCATTAGCCATTGCAAATTAACTCCAGTCCACCTGTGAACCACCTGTGTGCATGCATCACCTTGTGCATCTGGCTGACGTGGATTCTAGAAATTCAAACATGGGCCCATGGGCCTCACAAGCAAGCACCTTAGCCACTAAACCATCTATCCAGGCCATACTCTATGGTTTTGATAGAGCAAGTCAACTGCAGGAAGTTCATCAACATAATAAGCATTTCAGATATGAAGTTTATTAGTTTTGTTTAATTATATTGAAAGCGCAAATGATAAAGAAGAACACAATTCTTATCAAGACTTATCAAGGCAAAACTATAATGTTTAGGTATTTTTAAAAAAATATTTTTATTTATTTGCAAGGAGAGAGAGAAAGAATGGATGCACCAGGGCCTCCAGCCACTGCAAACAAACTCCAGGTACATGCACCATTGTGGGTACTGGGGAACTGAACCAGAGTTCTTAGGCCTTACAGGCAAGTGCCTTAACTGTTGAGCCATCTCTCCAGTCCCAAGGTACATTTTTTTCAAAGCATTTTTCATGTATTCTAATTTTATTCTCCTAAATGCTTCTGAGGGGTGTGTGTATGAACAGTTGGGTGGGCAGGAGGGAGAAGACCACTACTTTCTGTTGACATCTAAACCAATGACAACAGATAGGACATGATTAAGCTTTGACAATGGGCTAGTGGCATGGTGACATTCCACTCTATTTTTTAATTATTTTAATTTATCTTATTGTGTAGTATACATTTATCATAATTAATAAGCCCACATATTATATTATATAATGTGCTATGTGTATGTTTTAAATAATTTCTTCCTTTTCTAATCAATTTTTTTTTTTTTTTTTTTTTTTTTTGATATTTAAATTTCTCACTCTGGTCCAGACATATTTCAAGGTAGTCTCAGGGGGACCAGGCTAAGTTCCTCCTACCTCTGCCTAAGTGCTGGGATTCCATTTGCGCACTCACGCCCGGCTTTCTAAGGTCATTTCTTATCAAATTTTTTGATATTTAAATTTAGAAAGACATATGTTCAAGGATGGGACCAGGCTAAGTTCCTGTGCTATGGTGTAACTGTCCATTTCACTCATAAGGTCAACTCAATTTATACAGATGATTGAGAAATAATTATATTTCAGGATATATTCAGGATATATATATGGGATATGTAAAGGGGCATAGTGAAAATATATTCTTTAATATTTACAGGATATCTGCAGGATATACAGAGAAGTAGTGTAGTGAAAATATAATATTTTACTTTGTGTGTGTGTGTTGTGTTCTGTATGCTGCATGCTTATGTGTGCAGATGCACACATCCCATGCACAGACATGTGGAGGCCAGTGGGGAATGTTGGGTCCTTATCCATTGCTCCCTGTGTTTCCTAGAGATGGAGTATCTAACTAGAACTGACCAGTGAGTCTCGGTGACATTTCAGTCTCCACTACCCACAAGACTGGGGTTAAAGGCATGCATGGCTGTGCTGTTTATGCGAGAAATGAGGTTCAAACTTGGGCCCTTCAGTCCCACATACTTGCTTGATGAGCGCTCTGATCTGCAGAGCCATCTCCCTAGCCCACTTAAAATATTTTTTAGGGGGATGGAGGGTTGGCTTAGCGGTTAAGGTATTTGCTTGCAAAACCAAAGGACCCCAGGACTAACGTTAGCCAGATGCACAAGGGGGCGCACGTGTCTGGAGTTCGTTTGCAGTGGCTGGAGGTCTTGGCATGCCCATCCTCTCTCTCTCTCCCTCTTTCTCTGTCAAAATAAATAAATTAATAAATAAAGCTGCACTGCATGCAACGTACGGGAGACAGAAGTCATCAGCAGTGAAAACAGTGGACGCTGAATATTCAAGCTTGGCCAGACAGGCCCAATGACTGAACGGGTGCAATAGTGGCATGTCTACTCTTGGGGTAACCAACTGCTCCATAATTGGACTGAAGACCCTCTCTATGGGAGGGAATACATACCTGGTACTGAAAAACCTAAGTAAAAGTCTATGGTAGGTGAGGTCATGAGCCTTAGGGGTATAAGCCTGCTCTTGTCTGACTAAATGTATATATTATTCTCACCAAGCTGCCCTGAAGGCACTACACTTAATGTCCATATTCACTTATTAACGCTACTCTCACTTCTGGTTAGAGAAGCTTCTCTTTTCAGATGGCGATGACCACGGGGATGACCCAAAAGGCAACATAGTGCTGAGAAGAAGGGATGGAGGAGTGCCCAGCACTGAAACACTTCTGTCACACCCTCCAAGGCTCAGGGACCATTGCAGAAGAGGGGGCAGATAGAATGGAAGAGCCAAAGGAAGGGTATGACCTCTTACAATGCAATTGCCCAGACAGAAATTGGCCTCGATATCCATGACCTTGCAGTGCCTAGCAATACCTCCGCAAGACCCTCAAAATAGAAGAAAAAGATGATGACATCAAATTAAGAGAGAGACTAATGGAGAGAGGGAGGGGATATGATGGAGATTGGAGTTCTAAAGTGGAATGGGGGAGGGGAGGGAAATATCAGGTGGGGTTTTTTTTGTATGTAAGTATAAAAGTTGTCAATAAAAAATAATAATTAAAAAAGAGACAATAAATAAATAAATAAATAAATAAAAATAAAAAATGTTTTTAGATGTTTTTAAGAAAGCAAAGTCTATAAAGTAGCAAAAATGCTTCATACATATATGAGAAATAATAATTTCACAGTTACATGGAACAATGAGCTATAGCTATGACCTTTGAATATGTAATTTAAACAGAAATAATCATTATTTTTTTTTTTTTTTTTTTTTTGGTTTGTCAAGGTAGGGTCTCGCACTAGCCCAGGCTGACCTGGAATTCACTCTGTAGTCTCAGGGTGGCCTCGAACTCTTGGCAATCCTCCTACCTCTGCCTCCTGAGTGCTGGGATTACAGGCGTGCACTACCACGCCTGGCTCATTAACTATTTTTGTCTTTTACTTTTGTGTGTGTGTGTGTGTGTGTTGTGTTCTGTATGCTGCATGCTTATGTGTGCAGATGCACACATCCCATGCACAAACATGTGGAGGCCAGTGGGGAATGTTGGGTCCTTATCCATTGCTCCCTGTGTTTCCTAGAGATGGAGTATCTAACTAGAACTGACCAGTGAGTCTCGGTGACACTTCAGTCTCCACTACCCACAAGACTGGGGTTTAAAGGCATGCATGGCTGTGCTGTTTATGCGAGAAATGAGGTTCAAACTTGGGCCCTTCAGTCCCACATACTTGCTTGATGAGCAGCGCTCTGATCTGCAGAGCCATCTCCCTAGCCCACTTAAAATATTTTTTAGGGGGATGGAGGGTTGGCTTAGCGGTTAAGGTATTTGCTTGCAAAACCAAAGGACCCCAGGACTAACGTTGGCCAGATGCACAAGGGGGCGCACATGTCTGGAGTTCGTTTGCAGTGGCTGGAGGTCCTGGCATGCCCATCCTCTCTCTCTCTCTCCCTCTTTCTCTGTCAAAATAAATAAATTAATAAATAAAGCTGCACTGCATGCAACGTATGGGAGACAGAAGTCATCAGCAGTGAAAACAGTGGACGCTGAATATTCAAGCTTGGCCAGACAGGCCCAATGACTGAACGGGTGCAATAGTGGCATGTCTACTCTTGGGGTAACCAACTGCTCCATAATTGGACTGAAGACCCTCTCTATGGGAGGGAATACATACCTGGTACTGAAAAACCTAAGTAAAAGTCTATGGTAGGTGAGGTCATGAGCCTTAGGGGTATAAGCCTGCTCTTGTCTGACTAAATGTATATATTATTCCCACCAAGCTGCCCTGAAGGCACTATACTTAATGTCCATATTCACTTATTAACGCTACTCTCACTTCTGGTTAGAGAAGCTTCTCTTTTCAGATGGCGATGATCACGGGGATGACCCAAAAGGCAACATAGTGCTGAGAAGAAGGGATGGAGGAGTGCCCAGCACTGAAACACCTCTGTCACACCCTCCAAGGCTCAGGGACCATTGCAGAAGAGGGGGCAGATAGAATGGAAGAGCCAAAGGAAGGGTATGACCTCTTACAATGCAATTGCCCAGACAGAAATTGGCCTCGATATCCATGACCTTGCAGTGCCTAGCAATACCTCCGCAAGACCCTCAAAATAGAAGAAAAGATGATGACATCAAATTAAAGAGAGACTAATGGAGAGAGGAGGGGATATGATGGAGATTGGAGTTCTAAAGTGGAATGGGGAGGAGGGAAATATCAGGTGGGGTTTTTTTGTATGTAAGTATAAAAGTTGTCAATAAAAATAATAATTAAAAAAGAGACAAAAATAAATAAATAAATAAAAATAAAAAATGTTTTTAGATGTTTTTAAGAAAGCAAAGTCTATAAAGTAGCAAAAATGCTTCATACATATATGAGAAATAATAATTTCACAGTTACATGGAACAATGAGCTATAGCTATGACCTTTGAATATGTAATTTAAACAGAAATAATCATTATTATTATTATTATTATTATTATTATTTTTTTTTTTTTGGTTTGTCAAGGTAGGGTCTCGCACTAGCCCAGGCTGACCTGGAATTCACTCTGTAGTCTCAGGGTGGCCTCGAACTCTTGGCAATCCTCCTACCTCTTCCTCCTGAGTGCTGGGATTACAGGCGTGCACTACCACGCCTGGCTCATTAACTATTTTTGTCTGGTTAGATTTTTTTTTTTTTTTTTGGTTTTGCAAGGTAGGGTCTCACTCTGGTCCAGCCTGACCTGGAATTAACTATATAGTCTCAGGGTGGCCTTAAACTCTCGGCGATCCTCCTACCTCTGCCTCCCGATGCTGGGATTAAAGGCGTGCGCCACCACGCCAGGCTATCTTGTTAGATTTTTGAGACAGGTCTCATTCTATAGCTCAGGCTGGCCTGGAACTTACCATGTTACCCAGGCTACACACCAATTCACAGCAAATTATCCTATCTCAGTTTCCTGAGTTCTGGAATTACAGTCATGACCCATTATTATTTAATGGTGACTTCATGTGTATGTGTGTGTTCACGCATGTTGAGTGTGTGCGCATGCACAGTAGTGCACCATGGTGCATGTGTGGAGGCCAGAGGATGACTTTGGGTTGGTCTTTGCCTGCTGGATGCTCACTCAGCTGTTTTTTGCAGTGTTTGAGCTTCCAGGAAAATTTCCTGCCCCCACCTTCCATTGTGCTGTCAGCATCAGCATGCTGGGATTACAGAAGCCTGCCAACCCCTCAGCGGTTGGGGTTTGGGGATCGAACTTGGGCATTTTAGCTTCAGTGGCAAGCAATTTACATCTCCCAGGCCTACCTACGCATTCTTATTGTATATCTATGATTGTATTTGAAATAAAACTTATCATCCATTGGAAGAAAAAAAAAGTTTTCCATAATTCAGATGGGAAAAAGTGGACAAAGCTGATCATTAAATGTTCAGTAATGTTGATCTTTTAATTAGAAATGGGAGTGCTCCTCGATATGTAGTGGATGTCATCACATTGCCTTAAGATGGCATAAAGATGAAGTTGAATTGGGTGGTCCAAGGTAAGCATGTGACTGAGCCTAAATCTCTTAATTCAGGCACGTAGGCATCCAGTGTCTCCCACTGGATAAGACAGCATATAACAAGGGTACAAGGTAGCTATGGATTGGAAGATTTAACTTTTAAGTGGTATAAAAACGGTTAGGATAAGTAAATTTCTAAGCTGCTGAGCCTCTTTAGCAGGTATACACATCTAGTGCAGTTCTGAGTCCTCATCCACAGTGATACTGACTGCTCATTTCTGAATTTATCTTTGTGTTTGAGGGCATCAGTCAGGCATTAGCAACTGTTAGGAGCCTTAATTGTTTTTTTTTTTTTTTTTTAAAAACAGCACTAATAAACACTCAAAAACAACCCCTGTTCTGGACAACTCTAGATTCATCCGTCTTTAGTCTAGTAAAGAAAGTGTTTCAGTATTCAGATTCCACCTGAAAGATGACCAATACATAAGAAAATATTCAACAACTCAACATAGACCTTCTATTAAGTATCTTCCCCAAGATTTTTAAACACTGTCATTCCTTAGGCTGAAAAATTATACTAAATAACTCTATGTGAATAAATCGTCTACCATATACATTCTTTCTTCTCTAACATGGGCTATTCATAGTATTAGGTGACCATTTTCAGAATGACACAGGACATTAACTTTGGAAACAGGAGTTATTATTTCACTATTCTCACATTTCTGGAGCTCACTTTGCATTCACTTAAGGAAGAAAATGTGAGTAGGTAGGTGAAGATCTGTCAATCTTGCCTGATACGGACTCAGTAGTCAGTTTAGAATTAAGGGCTTTACTTGAGGCTCTGTGAGCTCTACTTTCCAGCTCCTAAAAGGCTTTTCAACACAAAGGGAAAAAAGAATATGCACAGACTTCTATTTTGTAGAAATGGAACATTTTGTTTAGTTTTTCAGTGCTGAGGACCGAATTCAGTGCTGAGGACCATATACTTGCAAGGAAAGTGTCCTACCAATGAGCTAAATCACAGACCCCCATATAGATGTTTCTTTAATCTCATCAAATATATCAGTAAACTGAGTGTGTGTGTGTGTCTGTGTGTGCATGGTGTTGGCCAAGCCATTTCATTTATACTTTCCTTCTCTTTGATAGAGAACAAAAAAGCAAAACAAACACAAATCAGCTGTTTTCACAAGGGATTCATTTTATTTAGTATATTATAGTTATTAAAGTTCCATTTCCTTCAGTTCAAAGAGGCTACATACACTTGACTCCGGTACTGTTCAGAAGTTCCTCATTGCTTCCCCCCAGCCCCACTTCCTCCTGCCATGTGCCCCTGATACTTTCTGTTCTTCCCTGTGCTCATCCTTGACTGTACCCCCTTTCATCTTTCCTGTCCATCATCCACAGTCCCCGGGTGTAATCACATCTCATTCTTTTCTGATCTACTCTGCACTTGTCAGAACTGCTCACTCTTCTTCAGTTCGACTCTCTTTTAAAGTCTGTGACTTTGAAAGTATAACTAGCTTTTCTATAATTTTCAAACTACTTTACTAAATTCTAGGAAGTATGAAAATGACCAGTGTTTTCTTCCTTTGTTCTCTCCTTTTGGATTCTAAACAAAAATCCTTTATCATGAGGCTAAGGGCATGTAAAGATATCAGTTCTCTTTGTTCCTTTCAATAAAATAAGTTTTATGATTTTTCAGATCCCAAAACAATGATATTTCTGAAAGAAATCTAAACCAGAATCTTTCTCAGGTGGTAACCTTACAACTATTATCAATGTAGAAGGACTTCATAGTCAGAGCACTTGGGTGCTGTACCAACTTGGGCCAGGTTGTTTGACAGTTAACATTCACACATTTGAAAAACATTCAAATGTATGTAGCATAAAGTGAATTTTAGCCAAACAACTTTTCCATTCACGTTTACCATTTTCTCTAACTAACAAGGGACACATTCATAACCGAATGATATATACTACCCTTAAGAACATTCTAGACACTTGATGCCTATCCATTATTTAGTTTGTAGAAGGATGGCTAAGAAATCTACTGTTGCAAACTTTCTATAACTTTTGGCTCATAAATGACTTGATCTGGATTTTAGAAAACTATTGGCAGACTTGTTCATTGAGCTAAAGGTATGCCCTTGAAATTACTTTTTCCTTTCTTCACTTATCTTCATTATAATTGCTTTTGCTATTTCCTACATATCTATGTTGATACAAATATTTGTGGTGTGCACTAAGATACAATATTTAGGACTGCCTTCATAGGGCCTGGGGAGGGCTGGGAGCCTAACCCTAAAACATTTGGATCTGGCTTATAACTTCTAGTACCAGAAATTGGTTACAACTCACTTGAGCTATTGATTGGAGAGACCTACAAGGTCCCTAAAACGGGCTTCTGTCAAAGCACTTGATTCCTCATCTGAGGTAAAAGGCAAGACCCTATTGATGAAGACACCACATGCTTATGCTGCAGAACATTAATCTGAAAGGAAGCCAGTGCACAGATGGCTAGCCCATATAGTGCTACAAAGCCCTTTGTCAGCTACTGAGAGAAAATGGCCAACAATGATGTGAGCAAGCAGTGGCCCTGCTATATGAATGTAACCAGCAGCTCTCTGATTGGCTAGGAGATCCACTCATAGCTGGAACTGGGAGCCAAGTCAGAATCCTATGGAGACCAAAATTATGTACTCCAATGAGAGGCTCCCACTAAATCAACAATGCTTATCCCCTTTAACCTATCTCACTGTCCACTGGAGAATCTGTTCTTCTTTTTCAGAAAGCAGTGAGAACTAAGGACAACCAAAATCTATCAATAAGACAAGAACAGATAGTTGACTCCCTGGAAGGAGATGACCCACCCATAGCACAGCAGCCAGGACCCAGGTGAAACCACAGAGGAACTGGTGAGATGAGCAGAAGTTCTGCTTTCATGGAGAGCCTGACAACCTGTGCCAGGGTGATGGAGACAGACACTGAGGATACTCAGAACACATCGAGCAAAAATCCAGACGTTGCTGAGAGCACAACTGTACAGTAGACTTAAAGCACATACAAAAGGGCTCAAGGAATTTTGCAAACGAGGGGGCAGAAAGAATTTAAGAGCCATAGTGTAGGAGGCATTGCCTACCCCCCAAAACAATGACTGACTATTGCTCTCATAACTCATAATCCACAAACAACCCCATGGTGAATACCAGCAATCCCACTAAGGAAGGCCCTCAGTAGAGTCAGGCAGGGAGGAGGGAAATGATGGTACCAACACATGATGTATCCATACAAAGATTCTATTTTAAAAAAAGAATAGAATTATTTTATTATGTCTGTCTATTATAGCTTAAGTGTCTACCACAAATTCAAATGGTCTTCTGTTAAAAATATTAACATGAGCCTCAAGTGGGGGAGGCTGAAGCAGGAGGAGTGCCACAAATTCTCTATGGCCCCTGCAACATTCTGTTTGATTCCTCTCATTCCTAGTATATTTTCACGTCTCATCACCTTGTTCCCTGTCACTTCCCTTAAGGTCTCTTCCTGTTTTCCCTTGATCCCCTTTCTATCTTCCTGACCCCCTCCACACATTTAATTTAAAATGTAGGTTTTGTATCTGAAAGAAAGCATGTCATATTAACTTTCTTGGTCTGGCTTATTTTAGTTAACAATGATTGTCAGTTCCATCCATTTCCTGTATTGGGCACGATTTCACTTGTCTTTAGAGCTGAACAAAATTCCATTATGCTATGTCTAACAGATAATAATGAAATCTTAAGTAAACGCTTTTACATGAGCAAATGATATTCTTAAATAAGACTTAGAAGGATTTGATAAAAAGTTCATTATATATAAAGGCTATATAATTGATATAATGGAATATTTTATTACTTTATAGTTAGTATACAAAGAATTGGATTCCATTATAGCATTCTCACACATTACACTTTGTTCTAATTCATTGTAGTTTCCCCACTCTCCTCCATATCTCCTGCCTGAAACTGAAGTGTAGTTTAACTGTTGTCATGGTTATATATAAAATTCATTTGGGCTGAAGAGATGGATTAGCAGTTAAGGCACTTGCAGGAAAAGCCAAAGGACCCAAGTTCAGTTCCCCAGAACCCACATAAAGACAGATGTACAAGGTGGTGCATGTGTCTGGAATTCATTTGTAGTGGTTGGAGGCTCTAGTCTGCCCATTCTTTTCCTTCCTCCCCCCTTTCTGTCATATAAATAAAAATAAAATATGAAAAAACAAAAAAAATAATTTTAAGCATTTTTTTTTGTTTGTTCATTTGAGGTAGTGTCTCACTTTACCCCAAACTGTCTTGCTGTCTTGGAATTCACTATGTAGTCTCAGGCTGCCTCAAACTCACAGTGATCCACCTACCTCTGCCTCCTGAGTGCTAGGATTAAAGTCATGCACCACCACTCCTGGCATAAGCATGCATTTTTATTTAATTAATTTAATATTTTTAAAAACTGAGAAAAAGGCTCAAGTAATTCTTGTATACCAGCCTACTGGACTATTAGTAAGAGTCACTACAACAGGCTAAATAGTATAATTTGTGATAGAAGAAAATACGAATTTTCAACTCTTAGCAATTATCTAAGCCAAAAAAGATTTATCAATATGTATTTTATGAAGATTATGACCATAGAAAATATGTAAAACAATTAAAATATGGAACAATCAAATATAATTCACTTTAGTCATTGTGATCAAAGTAAGTCACTTTTTATTAGAACACTCAGAAGGGGGTTATGCAAAAAATAAAAATATATTAATCTGGGCTGGAGAGATGGCTTAGCAGTTAAGGCATTTGCTGGCAAAGCCAAAGGATCCCAGTTTGATTCTCCAGGACCCAAGTAAGCCAGATGACAAGGAGACACATGCATCTGGAGTTCGTTTGCAGTGGCTGGAGGCCCTGGAGCTCGCTTGCACTCTCTCTCTCTCTCTCTCTCTCTCTCTCTCTCTGTGTGTGTCTCTCTATCTGCCTCTTCCTCTCTCTCTCAAATAAATATATATATTTTTAAAATATACTAATTTTACAGCAAACTATTTTCCTATAATTGCATTCAAATCTATCATTCTTTAAGAGATAGTGTTATACAAATTTGTTTACTTTTCAATTTTTTTAAATTTTATGTGTCTGTGTGTGTGCATGTGCATGTGTGTGCATGCATGTGGAGGTCAGAGGATAAGCTCATGCGCTGTTCTCAAGAACTCTATTTACTACCTTTGAGATCAAGTCTCTTAATTACCTGGATATCTTCACTTAGTCTAGTCTGGCTGGCCAGTAAGCCCCAGTGATCTATTTCCTATTCCTATCACTGGGAGTACAGGTGTGCATCCCCACATTTGCCATTAAAAAAAAAATTGTCTTCTTTTTTTATTTGAGAAAGAAAAAGTGTCAGAGTCGGGGGGAGGGACATACAGACAAACAGAATGGGTGCAACAGGGCCTCTAGCCACTGCAAACAAACTCCAGATACATGTGCCACCTTGTGCACCTGGCTTTACGTGGGTACTGGGGAACTGAACCTGGGTCCTCAGGCTATGCAGGCAAGTGCCTTAACTACTGAGCAATCTCTCCAGCCCAATTTGGCATTTTTATGTGGGTATTGGAGATCAAATTCAGATCCTCATGCTTGTAAGGCACTCACTTTACCAAATGTGCTATCACCCCAGGCCCCCTTATTTCTTCTTTACTCATAAGTGTATGCACTTGTGTTTTACTATAATTGCTATCCATGAGCACGTATATATAACTAGAATGATTAGCGATACAACAATGAGCTCTATGTATAATACTAGTTACTGCTAAAATAAGCTTTGCAAAGGAAAAAAGAATATTCATTCCCATTGCATTCAATTGACTCTAACTGCACAATTTGGCAAATATAAGCACTATATAAAGTTCCATGAACGGAAACTTGGGCGAGATAGGTCTTAAAGAGGAAGCTAGGGGAGATAACATATAATATGTAGGGCAGAGCCAACTATAAAAGATCCTCAGACATGGGGATTATGCAGACAATTACTGAGAAGCAAGTTAGATTTCCAAGGTTAGGAAACCAATAGACTCTAGAGAGAATGTCCTCTGGTCTTTGGCTGAGAAGAGATAGCATACACTTCATTAAGTCTCGCTAATGTGTGTGCTTATACCCTTTCATCCAAGCTGCTCTCATTTTTGGTTAAAGAATCTGTTTTACCTTACAGATGGTGGAGAATTTTGGGAGATGCAGGATACATCAATACATCTATACACCAATACATCTAGACTAGAAGCCAGACGTGGTGGCAAATGCCTTTAATCCTAGCACTTGGGAGGCAGAGGTAGGAGGACTGCTGTGAGTTCAAGGCCACCCTGAGAATACATAGTGAATTCCAGGTCAGCCTCTCTACTGCAGAGAGACCTACCTCAAAAAAACCAAAAAAAAAAAAAAAAGAATAGACAGCTGACTGCCCACCATGAAACAAGGTCACCTCCACCACGTCTGTCAGTGCCAACGAGTCATTGCAGAAGAAGTGGTGACACAAGTACTGCTCTCACGGCTAGTCTGAAAACCAGCTCTAGGGAGGTGGCAACACACATTGTGGTCACTCAAACCTCTTCAAAACAGAGATCCAGAGGCTACAAAGAATTCAACACTAAATAAGATTTCTAACACACAAACCAAGGCTCAGGGAACATTGCAGAAAAAGTGTTGGAAGCTTGTAAGAGCCTCAGGGTGGGTGGGATTAACCTGAGGCACTACCCCTCTTACAGAAACTGACTTAGGCCTTTAAGAACTCACAATAAATGCCATTAACCCCATAGACGAGGACCCTCAATAGAATGGGAGCAGGGGAGAGGGGATATAAGAGTACAACCTTGTTAGAAAAAATTAATTAATTAATTTTAGAAAAAAGAGTTTTGTAGCTGGGTTTGGTGCCACTTACCTTTAATTCCAGCACTCAGGAGTCTGAGGTAGGAGAATCACTGTGAGTTCAAGGCCAGCCTGGGCTACAGAGTAAGCTCCAGGTCAGCTTGGGGAAGAGTGAGAGCCTACCTCAAGAACACTAAAGAAGAATAATTATGTGAGCTATTCAGAGCTTCTCTTATTAACATACCCCACCACTGCCACACTAAGCCTCAAGGTTTCCCTTGTGCATTCTCTCCTTTTATGACTACCATGCTGTCCTTATACCACAGGCAAAGGAAACAGATGTGATGATGATCAAATCACCTTCAAGCCAGATGTAAAGAGATCACTGCTGTTTGCCATCTCCTTAATAATAAAGTGATGCTATTGGACTAGACAGTTTCCTATTTTTCGTGGCTACTCTTCCAAAAGGGTAATTATTCTTTTTTTATAGTTCTGGCCAAACCTAGAACTATTCTAAAGCTAACTTCAAACTAACTATACTGCCACAAAGTTCAAAAAAGCACTCAAAGTCCATTAGTAAGAGGACACAAGATCGAGAAGTAAATTTTAAAATACAGCTGACAAGAATACACTCTGCTTACTCACTGTCCATGCCAAGCATGACTTCCTCTGAAACTTTTACCTTCAGCACCGTCAGCATCAGAAAACAAATTCTCATTTTTACCTACTGGGGAGCAATTAAAAAGATCCACACACTTCCTCCAGACTCATATTTTATTATTTCAGCGTTTCTTTCACACTAGCAGGAAATCATTTCTTGTGGTCATCTGGGTGTTATTGTACAATCATGTGCTGCATGTTTCAGTCAATGACAGAACATGATCTGACCATGGTCCTCTAGGATTACCTTACCTGGTGACATCACAGTTCTCTTAGTTTGCATGAGTACGCTCAATGATGTTCACATAGCAGTGAAACCACCTAGGTACACACTTCTCACAACAGATTCCTGTAACTAAATGATGTGTGACTATATACTTAGAAATTATTCACCCTGACCAAATCGGATTTTTTATTTCATATAAATAATGAGAATACATTTTACCTAGTTACCATTTAGTTGGAGACACCTATTGTATATTTTTAGTTAAATGTCTCAAAGAGTCATATTTAGATATGACATTTCCATACAGCAATAATTGAGGTCTAACACAGACCCACACCTCAAAGTTGCAATCTCATCACTGCCATTTTGATATGTAAATGTGTCAAGTTATACAAGCTGTGACTACTTCATGTAATGCAAGTGAACCCAAGGGTAAATGTGTAAACCTCATTTTATCTATCATACTAGGGACTGACTCCTTTGGAGATTTATTTATGTAAATGCTAAAGAAAAAGAAAGTCTTTCTGCCATAAAGTGATTAAATGAGACAAAGAATGGCAGGACAGTGAAACTTCACTTCTTAAACACCTGAGATCTTCTGATGATAACAGATAACAGAGGATTGCTGCACATTAGGATCCTTCATTATTCTGCTAATTAAGAGTTTTTGATTACTCACAGGCTACAAGTTCCTCATTTTAATTTATTATACTGATGTGCCAAATCTGTTAAACTTTTGCCACTCACAAAAAAACTAGCATCAAAAAATATCTGGAGATGCAGGAGTCTTTTGAAGTTATTCTCAAGAAAATCAATTATTTCCCTGAATTATATATCCAAGATTCAGGACACTCCACACATTTTGAGTCACATTTAGAAATACAGTTCACTTGGGGGAAAGAGTTAAAAACACAATACAGGGATGTAAACTGCTGTGGAGAACAAAATTTGCAGCAGCCCAGAGATGCTCATCTATTTCCAAGACACAGTAGGATGTCAGTCTAGGAGAATGACAAAAATGTATATTTTTGTAAGAAGAGCCAAGACCCAAAAACATTTTAGTGGGAGTTCAATAGAACTAATGTGAATATTTTTGCTTAATAAAATAAAAGGTTCTCCCAGTAAGCTATTGGCCAGGGAGGTCCCTGATACTCCCCAAAATATTACAAGCCATTGCTGAGCCTCTTGGTTTCCCATTAGGATAGATGGTAAGACCCTATTGCTGAAAACTCCACATACTTGGGCTGCAAGGTCCCTGAGAAATCCTACTGGAGCTGAGCTGAGAATCTCTTCCATGTAGACCAGCTGACAGAAAGCTGGAAAAAGCTATACCGCATGCAATTCCATGGGAGAAAGAGAAATCACCAGTGGAGATAAACAACAGTGGATACTGCAAGCTTTAAATTTGGCCAACCAGGACAAATGAGCCAAAAGGTACAAGAGTGGCATGTCTGTTATAGGGGAAACCAACTGCTCTCTAATTGGACTGGAGGCCCGCTCCACAGGAGGGAATACATGCCTGATACTGAACACATATGGTGGGGCAGTCATGAGCCCTAGGGGTGTAACATCTGCATAGTGTCTGGTTAAATGTATATACTATGCTCACCAAATTGCCTGGTAAGCACTTCTCTTAATGTTCATACCCATATATTAATGCTACTCTCACTTTTGGTTAGAAAAGCTTCTCTTTTCAGATGGTGGCGACCTTGGGATGACTCAGAAGGCACCATGATGCTGAGAAGTGACAGAGGAGTGCTCAGCACTGAAACATCTCTAACACACCTTCCAAGGCTCAGGGTCCATTGCGGAAGAGGTGACAGAAAGAACGTAAGAGCCAAAGGAAGGGCAGGACTCCTTACAATGTGCTCCTCCAGACACAAAATGGCCTGGATATCCATGACCTCACAGTGCCTGACACTACCTATACAAGACCATCATAATAGAAGGAAAAGATGATGACATCAAAATTAAAGAGAGACTGATTGAGAGGGGGAAGGGGGTTTGATGGAGAGTAGAGTTGCAAAGGGGAAAATGGCAGGGAGGCAATTACCATGGTTT
Organism: Orientallactaga sibirica; assembly: GCA_036365145.1. Lineage (NCBI taxonomy): Eukaryota > Metazoa > Chordata > Mammalia > Rodentia > Dipodidae > Orientallactaga > Orientallactaga sibirica. The sequence continues at coordinate 3,300,703 of JAEOAD010000027.1, forward strand.
ATTGTCCATAATTATGCAAGTTGCCAATAAAATAAATAAATAAATAAATAAATAAATAAATAAATAAATAAATAAATAAAATGAAAAGTTCAAACTTAGAAAAATTGGCAGACTTTACATTTTAAAGAAAAACACATTTAGTTGTGTTTGCCATGATTTTTATATCTTAGTATACTAATAGTCATGTGTAATATAAAATACACTTATAGTCATGTGTAATATATTATATATCCTAATTTTCAAAACATTTTAACACAATAATCTCAGATGACTGCCATTACAATTCTATAATTTAAGAATACATATTTCTACACCAAAGAAAAGGAAGTGACTACTGTATATTTAAACAGTTAAGTAATAATAACGCCTTTTGTTGATAAAGATGCTTTAGTAAAGAGATAGAGAGCCGGGTGTGGTGGCGCACACTTTTAATCCTAGCACTTGGGAGGCAGAAGTAGGAGAATCATCCTGAGTTGGAGGCTACCCTGAGACTACAGAGTGAATTCCAGGTCAGCCTGGACTAGAGAGAGACCCTACTTTAAAAAAAGAAATATTATCAGATCATTTAAACCTGAGTTTATGGATATTTCATATACTTGAATTTATTAAGAGATTTAGTGAATAATAATAATGAGAATTTCCCTCTGTGATAAAAATTCTTTCCCTCTGAAGAAGTGATTTTAAAAACCCTACATTTAATTTAATGTAGTCTTCCAGACTAACCTTTCAGCTGAATACTATCTCAGCTCTTCCTTCCTCCAAAAATGAGTCTCAGTTATTTGAACATGTCTCTCACTTTTATGCTTTTGTCCACAGGTTTTTTTAGAAGTCTCTTTTTCACATCTTTATCTAGAGAAGACTAATTCAACACTCAGGTTTCTGCTTTAATATACTCTCATCCTCATTCCTTTTATTCCAGGTTAAATGCCCCTGCAATGTCCTTTATCCCTAGACTGTACACCACATTATCAGAACTTTTCTGACTGACTGTTTCTCTCACTCAGATTAATAATACGAGAAAGGGACTGGGTTTTTCTTACATACCATGCTCTGTGCTGAGGGTCCCTGCATAATATGCCTGGTTGCTCTCATTTTATATAAAAAATATCATTATAAGTTAGTCTTTCAAAATAGATGATTTTCTATTTAAATTACCTTTATTATTTTCACTAGAGGTAAGGTTAAAGACACATATTGCAGCCAGGAATGGAGGCGCACACCTTTAATCCCAGCACTGGGTAGGCAGAGGTAGAAGGATTGCTGTGAGTTTGAGACCATTATGAGTATACACAATGAATTCCACGTAAGTCTTGGCAATAGCAAGACTTTACCTCAAAATAGGAAAAAAGATGCATATTATAAATATTCCAGTGAAGTTATGTTTAGACTATGCTAGGTAGGGAAAAGAAATTGAAATTCATTTGAAAAAAAAAATCTTTTTGAAGAACAGTTTATTGTAAAATGAAAAATTATCATTCAAAAAGAAACATGGGGCTGGAGAGATGGCTTAGTGGTTAAGGCACCTGCCTCCTAAGCCTAAGAACGCTGGTTCCAATCTCCAGCAGTTCCAATCTCCAGGTCCCACGTTTAGCCAGATGCAAAGTGATGCAAGGGTGCAATGCCATAGTTGACCACAAGGGGGCGCACACATTTGGATTTTGTTCACAGCAGCTGAGAGGCTGCTAGTGTGCCCATCTCTATCTGTCTTCCTCTCCCTCTGTCTCTGTCTGTCTCCAAAAAAAAAAAAAAAAAAAAGAAAGAAAGAAACATGATAACATGATAATAAGGCTCTTTTTGCACTCCTCCCCCCAAAATAGTTATTACTGTCACTAATCTATCACAATGCTGTTTTGTGGTTGATTGTGTGTGTATGTGTGTGTGTGTGTATGAGATATATGTGTGAATATACTGTATATGTGTGCAGATGAATGTGCCCCATACATGTGAGTGGAGGCCAGAGGAGATGTCATTATCCTTCTCTTATTGCTAATCCGTGTTTTTTTTAGTGTGTTTTTTTTTTAGTGTTTTTTTTTTTTTTTTTTTTTTTTTTTTTTTTTTTTTTTGAGATGAGGCCTCTTCCTGAACTAGGAGCAGCTGTCCATCCAGTGCTCCACAGTGATTCTCTGGTCCCGTCCCTTCTTCAATACCTGTGGACTATTGGGATTATAGTCATGTGTGGCTATGCCCAGCTTTTTATGCGGAGTCTGGGGAGTTGAATGTGGTAGACTTCAGCCCAAGAGTTCATGTTTATGCAGGAAGAGCTCTTAACGAGCCCATGTTGTTGGTTTTTTAAAAACACATGTGTACAGATGAATATATGTGATTGTGCACATGGAGAACAGTGGACAACCTCAACTGTCCTCAGGAATGCATTCTCCTTCTGTGAGACAAGGTTGCTTATTTGCCTGGTGCTCACCACTTAGGTAAGACTGGCTGGCCAGTCAATCTCCAACTCCCCAGGACTTGGATTACAGGCATATATTACCAAGCCTAGAATTTTTACATGGGGTCTAGGAATGGAATTCAGGTCCTCATGCTTGCAAGACAAGCACTGTACTCACTGGTCTAGTTCCCTAGCCTTGTTACTGATTTCTGAGTAGCTGTAGAATAGCAAGAATATATGATAGATTAAATAATTAATTCTGAATTAATTCTGTGCTCACTAAGACATCTGCTCCCTTTCTTCTTTTGCAAGTGCTTTATAATAAGGTCACACAGAAAAGGAGAGGTAAGACAAAAAGTATCAGGGAAGTTTCAACTCTACTTTTAGGAATTTAAGTCCTTCCAAAGCAAGTAACTGAGTGGGAAACAAACAAAACAAAGAGAATGGAGCCAGGGGTGGTGGCCAACATCTTTAATGCCAGCACCAAGGTAGGAGGATCACTATGAGTTCAAGACCAGCTTGAGACTACATAGTGTACACATAAGGCTAAAGTGAGACCCTACATAAAACAAAACAAAACAAACAAAACAAACAACAACAAAGAGAGAGAATGGAGTCAGGAAGGAGGTGTTTGAATTTGAATATAATCTCATTTCTTCACTTAACTTGAAACATAGATCAGTAGAAAGTTAAGGAGCATTTTTTACCAATGAAATGATATTGAAAATTCCCAATTACCTGCTCATAGTAATGGACATTCTCCTCAGCCACATCTGTAAATGCTGACTTGATATCATTTTGCATATTTTGTTTCCATCTTTCCCAGTCTGCTTTCAGAGCATTATTGGCACATTCCACTTTGTCTTCAAGTTTTCCAATCTCTTCTGTGAGCTACAGTAGATCACAAAGGGATATATGTTGATCTACATAGGTCATTATATCAAACAGCTTAAAAAGAATAACTGATCTGTTTTCTTCTGTTTTTTTTTTTCATTTTTAAAAGTCATCAGCATTGTCCATGCATTTTACATTTATTTTTATTTTGGAGAGAGACACAGAGAGATAGGAGAGGAAGACAGATAGAGATTGGTGCACCAGCAGCCTCTCAGCCGCTGCAAACAAAATCCAGATGCATACGGTCCCTTGTGGGCAAGTGCGGAATTGCGCCCTTGTGTCACTTTGCATCTGGCTAAACCTGGGATCTGGAGATTGGAACTGGCATTCTTAGGCTTAGGAGGCAGTCGCCTTAACAGCTAAGCCATCTCTCCAGCCCTGTCCATGCATTTTAGATAAAAGTAGAAAGTAGGCTGGAGGGCTGGAGAGATTGCTCAATGGTTAAGGCACTTGCCTGAAATGCCTAGAGAATCAGGTTTGGTTCCCCAGAACCCACGTAAAGCTAGATGCACAAAGTGCCATGTACATCTGGAATTTGTTTGCAGTGGCTAGAGACCTTGGTGTACCCATTTTCTGTCTCTCAAATAAATAAGTAAAAATTAAGATAAAATGAAAGTAGGGGCTGGAGAAATGGCTTAGCAGTTAAGGTGCTTTCCTGAGAAGCCTAGAGACTCTCCAGGTCCCACGTAAGCCAAACACACAAAAGTGTGGCAGGTGCAAGGTCATACATGCCCACTAGGTGGCACAAATGTCTGGAGTTCGATTGCAGTGGCTGAGGCCCTGGCACGCAAATTCTCTCTCCCTCCCACCACTTTTCTCTCTAAAAATTAAAGTACATTGGACGCAGTCTTCTGTATGAGCACTTTATCTTGGATAAGTCTCCCAAACCCTGAGCTTCAGTTTCACTATTCATAAAATAAAGGAAATTGAACTGCATGCTATTTGCAAAACTTGTTTTTTAAGAACATTCATTATCACCATCATTTATATTGATAATAATCATGTTAAAATATGGTTTCATTCACTTTGACTTCTCAGTCCTGAACCTCATTGTTTGTTTTTAACCAAAGCTAAATTAAGTGACAAAAATAAACAAAGATTATGTTTTCCAATCTGGGTGTTCAAGGGTGGGGATGTTAACCTATGTGATTTCAAAATGCTTGAGCCATAATCTATGCTTCATTAGACAGGCTTTGTGTTCGACTTGCACTGTTTCCCAACTGTATCCACCAACCTTCGAGCATGCTGCCTGTTGAGTTATTCTTATAGACATATTCATATGCATTTGCCAATATGCACAGCATATATTTATTCAGTGTCCTATTTGTAACATGGCATTCCTCCAGCACCTGGAGATTCAGCAGTGAAAACAGATGAAAATTCCTATTTTTACCAGAGATTTTTCTCTCTTGAGGAGAGACAAACTACAGGAAAAATGATAAAATATGAACCATCAGCTTATAATAAATGCTATACTGAAAAATGAAGTAGAAAGGTAGATAGAAAATGTAAGGATACTATAACTTTAGACAAAGTGACTAGGAAAAATCTAAACCAGAAAATACCAACTGAGGGGCCTCAGGAGATGGCTCAGTGGTTAAGTACACTTCCTGCACAATATGCATGAAGGCCTTGTGGGGGAAGTGGGCAGAGAGGAAACTTCTGGGGGTGGAAATGCACACCTGTAACCCCAGTCCTATGGGGAGCAGAGAGCAGAGGACTGCTGGGCTTGTGAAAATGATAAGCTCCAGAATCAGTGAGAGATTCTATCTCAAGGAAAACAGGCCGGTAAGTGATGGAAGGGGACACAAATGTTCTTTGGCCTCGACTGGTGTGCCCATGAGGTAACGCATCTGCACATGAACCTGCATAAAATACACCAGACACACACAGAGACAGAGACACACACACACACGCATGCACACACCCGTCTTAATAAAGATCTGATGTAGACAGTCAAACCTCAGAGGAGAAATGGTGACCTAGAAGAGGGAACAAACAATGACTTGCAAGTAGGTGGTGCCAGGTGTTCAAGAACAAGGAGGCTGTAGCAGTGTGACAAGAACAGGGAGAATTCTGGGAAAGGAAGTCTGAAAAGCAGAGGGTATCAGATCTCATGGCCACACAGTCCATTGGGATTGTTACGAGGGCCACTAAGTAAAATCTAAAGCCAGGAGGCAAGCAGAAGGGATACTCATCTTTAACAACGATAATCTACTTTAGCAAGAGTTCTGGATGAACCTATGTGCAAAAGACTGTCATTTAAGAAGCATTTGTATTTCAAAGACATTATAATGGGAAAACACCTTAAGAGTCAATAAACGTATTTTTCTGATGCTTAAATTAACTTTTTTCCTTTTTTTTTTTTTTTGGTTTTTTTGATGTAGGGTCTCTCTCCGGCCCAGGCTGACCTGGAATTCACTATGTAGTCTCAGGGTGGCCTTGAACTCACGGTGATCCTCCTACCTCTGCCTCCCCTCCCGAAAGTTTGGGATGATTTTCAAACTTTTTTTAAAATTTCACTTCTCTCTTTTGTAATTTTAATTTTTTATTTTTTTTTTTTTTTTCTGGAGAGAATCAGAGAGAGAGAGAGAGAAAGAATGAGCATGCAAGCAGCTTTTCAGCTGCTGTGAACGAATTCCAGACATGTGCGCCCCCTTGTGGGCAAGGGAGGTATTGTGCCCTTGTGCCACTTTATGTCCAGCTAAATGTGGGTCCTGGAGAATCAAATGGGCATTCATAGGCTTAGCAGGCAGGCGCCTTAACCACTAAGCCATCTCTTCCAGCCTAACAACATAGGTTATAATCTTATATCAACTTTCTCCCAGTCATCATTACTTCTCTCTTCTTAGTTTATTGAATCATATGTGCCTTATTTCCCTATGAAAATACACACACACACACACACACACAGAGAGAGAGAGAGAGAGAGAGACAGAGAGAGACATATAGTAAAGTTGGATTTCATGATTTGTTATTTTTATTTTTTTAATTTCTTTTTTGTTTGTAGGATAGAACAATAGCAATAAGACCATTAATTAGTTTATGTGTTGGTTTTCTTTTGAGCAATTATTTTAGTTAATCATGGAGAAAATTTCTAGTGGGATGTTAATTGAGCAACTAATAATAACAGGCTATGGGTGCTAAGGAATAAATTAAACATGAAACTATTAAAAGGCCAAAGTCTCAAAATCTAAGTGACTCAGAAGCAATCAACCTGACGTGATGGTCACACAAGTGCAATAGTGGCACAAAACCATGGTGGGTAACCAACTGCTCTTGGATTGGCTAATAGATCCACTCAGTGGAAAAGAAAACCATATCTGGAACTGGTAAACAAATCAGAATCATATACAGATAATGATTCTGCTTTCCATTGTCAAGCTCCCACTAATCTTGGGCTATAAGAGGGTCTATATCCTTTAAATTCTCTCTAAATTAATAATAGTTATCCCATTTAACCATTGCTGACTTCACTCTCCATTGGAGATTCTGCTTCTCTTTGTCAGAGGGGAGCTGGACCTGAGGAGATAAATAATCCAGTGCACTCCATTCCCTGCCCCAGCTGAAACCACAGAAGAATGGGGAAATGAGCAAGAGTGCTGCTTTCTTGTGGAACCTGACATTAGCACAAAGGTGAAGGAGACAGACCCTGAGGACACTCAACACCTACCAAACCAGAGATCCAGAGGCTCCTAAGAGCCCATCACTGGAATCGACTCAAAACACACCCAACATGGCTCAGGGAATTTTGCATAAGAGCGGGCAGAAAGATTGTTAGAGTAACAAGTTAGGACATTTTGCACAGAGACATTGCCTCTCCCCCATAACTGACTGCTGCCCCCATAATGCATGACCCACAATCCACATGAAGTTGACCTGCATCCCTAACAAGGAAGGCCTCTTCAGAAAAGGGGCAGGGAGGAGGGAAAGGATGGTACCAACATGTATTGTTTACATACTAAACATGTTCATATCTAATAAAAATAAATTTTTTAAAAAGGCCAAAGTCAAGGATGTACTGTGTCCATTAAGAATGGCTTTTCTGGGTTTACAGACAGAGTCTTGCCATTTACACAGCCAGACAAAAATAACTGAAGCCTGTCCTGTATCTAGGATTCCAAGGCATCCACATGACTATGACATACCCTGCTCTGCCTCTTCCTGCAGTCTTCTGCTTAACAGTGCTTGTGTTGGATGACTGGCAGACAGGCTTAAGGAAAATAGTATTTAAATTAAATATTTTACCTTCTTCACCTTCCTGATGAATGTTCAAATGCTATCATGACCATAATGAATTTATAGCCAAAGGTTTTCCCTTACCACTCTGTAGGCTCACTTTAGGGCCCTTGGAAGTGGGGCTGGGATGGTGGTGATCCTGCTCTGGCCTCAAGCTGCTGTATCCCTAGGGAAGAGTTCTCTGACCTCACTACAGCTTTATCCACAAAGCATGGGGATGAAGAAGATGGACAGAGCTCACCCTCAGCCCAAGTTCTTCTTTTATAAGCTGTGTAGTAATGTAAGTCTTTCTACTCAATTCTTAGCTTCTTATCTGTAAAATAAACATAGAATGATAGTACTACGTAGTCAGCAATGTTTTTAGAAAATTACATGAAATAAAAATACTAATTTATTTACATAGTGCCTAATGATTTGGCTACTAAATGTTCTATATAAACATTGTTGTCACTGTCACCACCACCACCATCACACCATTAGCATTAGCTGTGGGGAATGACGCTGATCTCCCCTTTTCTTGGAAGTTCTGATCCTGCTGTCTCTACCTCCCCAGTGTTAGGATTATAGGCATAGACAAACGTGTTTTATTGCAGTGCTGGGGATTGAACTTAGGATCTTGAGCATGCTAAACAAACACTCTATCCATCAAGCCATATCCCCCAGCCCCTCATTTGTATTTTCCAGTACAAAAACAAAGGTAGATAAGACTGGGATAAAGAGGACTGAAAATTTGCATAATACGTTTTCTATCAAACACTGGCAGCAATGAGGCCTTCTGTCAGGGGAAACCTTAAGAAGCATGCAATGCTTCTTGCCAGAAAAATGTTCTAACACCAGAACTAACAAGAGATTGGAAAGTAATGGGAAAATGGTTTATATTTAACAGAGAGGCTAATGGGTAATTTCAGTAATATCCCTAGAAATTAGCCACACAGTTAAATGAAACTCATTAATACTAAGAGATGAAACAAAAACCTATCTTCCAATATTACATATCTATAGTAACAGTAACAGCAGTAATCATGACCAATATTTGCATTTTGCCATGGGCTATTGTTTTAAGTTATATGCTTTGCATATATTATTTCATCTCCATAAACATTTTGTAAATCTTTTTTTTCTTGGTTTTAAGGTAGGGTCTTCTTACTCTAGGTCAGGCTGACCTGAAATTTACTATGTAGTCTCAGGGTGACCTCGAACTCACGACAATGCTCCTACCTCTGCCTCCCAAATGCTGGGATTAAAGGCATGCACAACCATGCCCAGCTTCCATAAACATATTTAAATCAGGTATTATTTTCTTGTTTTTACAGGCTAGAAAACTGGGGAAAGAACTAACAAGTGACAATAGCTTGTCACATAGCAGTGATTCAAACCAAGGTCTCCCAGTGTAGATGTTCCGTCTACACCTACAGGATATGACCAGGCATTAGTATAACTAGATTTCCTGTGATTTCAAGGTTGAGATGACTCAGTTCTCATCTCAAGGACATTTGTAATCTATTAAGATGCTGGTGTGGTGGGACTGGGGAGGTGGTTCAGCAGTTAAAGTTGCTTGCAAAGCCTGTCAGCCTGGCTTCAACTCCTCAGCAGCCATGTTAAGACAGACCCCAAATTTGCAGGAGCAACAGGTTCTGGCATGTCCCTGCCCATAAAAATATTTTCAAAAAGATACAGTATGCAAAAATAAAGTAGAAAGTAGGCTGGAGGGATGGCTTAGCAGTTAAGGCACTTACCTGCAAAGCCGAAGGACCCAGGTTCAACTCCCTAGGACCCACATAAGCCAGATGTACAAGGTGGCACATGCTTCTGGAGTTTGTTTGTAGTGGCTGAAGGCACTGGCAAGCCCATTCTCTCTCTCTCTCTCTCATAAATAAAATAAATAAAAATTTCAAATAAAAATTTTTAAAAAGCTGGATGTGGTAGTAAACACCTTTAATCCCAGCACTTGGGAGGCAGAGGTAAGAGGATCGCTGTGAGATCAAGGCCACCCTGAGAGTACATAGTGAATTCCAGGTCAGCCTGAGCTAGAGTGAGACCCTACCTCCGAAAACCAAAAATAATAATAATAATAATAATAATAATAATAATAATTAATTAAAAATTTTAAAAAGTAGAAACCAAAATTGTAATAAGAAGAATATGATGTATATTGTCATGGAGGGGGAAAAAAGAAAGGTATATATAGGTATATATACAGGAGAGAAGAATAAATCTGATTGCAGATCAGGGGACGTCATAGCTCTTTATTCACTTGACACTGACAGGAAGAAGGAAACACTTAGCACAGGGTAGAGCATGAACACAGCCACGCAGATGGTAAACTACCGTGTGAAGAGATCTGATGGAAGCTTGCAGAATGTGGAGTGGACAAGGAGAAAGTGAAAGGGCAGGTGGGGAAAGTGAACTTAGGATTGGTCACTAGCCAGTAGAAACTACAGTGAGCATGAAATGGATTATGCAGTGGTAAACTACTGAAGGGTTTTGGGCTTCAGATATACCTGAGACAGAGGGGTGTGGAAGTAGTGAAAATAGGAAGGAAGGAGGAAAGGAGGGTAGTAACCCAAATGACTAGAATCAGGACTACAGGGACCACCAAGAGAAACACCCAGGAAGGCCTGGCTCACTCCCACTCACGCTGTAGTTCACTTATCACCCACCTAGTGGATGCTGGGAACTAAAAGAGAGTGTGCAGAAGTACACTTTGCTCTTGTACACCTGCTAACAGGGAAAATTCAAAAGCAACTGAAGAAAGAAAACACTGTAGTGGGCCCTCAGTGGAATGGGGGCAGGAAGGAGTGAAATGATGGTACCAACACATGATGTGTTTATACAAAAGCATATTCTGCCACACATGGTGGCGCATGCCTTTAATCCCAGTACTCAGGAGGCAGAGGTAGAAGGATTGCCAAGCGTTCAAGGCCAGCCTGAGAATATATAGTGAATTCTAGGTCAGCCTGAACTAGAGGGAAAATAAAAATAAAAAATAAAAAGCATATTCTTTTTTTTTTTCCATTTTTTTCTGTTTTATTTTAGAGAGAGAGAGAGATAGAGAGGGGAGGAGAAAGAGAAAACTGGCGCACCAGGGCCTCAGCCACTGCAATCAAACTCCAGATGCTTGTGGCACCAAGTGGGGATGTGTGACCTTGTGCTTGCCTCATCTTTGTATGTCTGTCTTATGTGGCATCTGGAGAGGCAAACATGGGTCTTTAGGCTTTGCAGGCAAATGCCTTAACCACTAATCCATCTCTTCAGCCCTACAAAGCATATTCTTAATAAAAAAATAATATTCATCTAAAAAAGTGAGAATAGATCAGAAAAGAAGAAAAGAAAATGCAAAGGGCATTCATTTTATGCAAATCTTGTCTGAAATAGTGATGCAAAGCTCATCAACACAAAAGGTTTTCACAACATTTTAACACTTAACTGGCTTTAAAATTTCTTCTAGGTTTAAAAACAAAACCAAACAAAATAGCAATGGGGATCATTTGGAAACTGTCTAGACAGTTGTTTTTATAAAATGAAGATCACCTTCTTAAGTTATCCAACTATATACACCTGGTTCTACTTGTTGCCTAAAACAAACAAAGACTGATAAAATCACTTATTTTGGTGTATGTTGCTTTCAGTTATCTGAAAACTATAAAACATTTTACCTTTCTCAATTATTTGAATGGTAGTCACATTTAATTAAACAGAAGCTATTATAAGTTTGGTGAGCCTGTAGTAAAATCAAGTCATAGTGAGAATGTAAACATGTTCAATAAATTTCTATGCATAGTGACTGCAGTATGGGAAATAGATACCAAAGTCCTGAATTTCTGCCTATTAAAATCTCAAAGAAAAGATGGGCCAATTGGTACACACTTATAATCCCAGCATGTGGGAAACTGAGATAGGAGGACTGTCTCAGAACAAAACAAAAAAAGAATAGGAGGTAACGAGAATTTGAAAACAGTTTATATTCATCAGTAAAACAATTTAGAAGAAACTTACATGAAAAATATAAGACTATTCACTTGGTTAATAAATGTTTAAACACAGTATACTACGGTACATGTTGCAAGAGAGATGATGTAATGAACACATAGTTTCCTGAGGCACATGGGGCTACATTAATCTCACAATATTAGAATTCTTAAATATTGGAGTTCTCTCCTTTGTTCTAGAAAGAGTTGAATTAAACCATGAAATGCTTTGCATATAAAAATTAATTTTTTTCCAGAGAGGAGAAAATGATCAAACTTGAGCAAGCTTATAACATACATAACTGAAGATTCTTATATTATTCTTACAAAGCAAAACAGAAATTAGTGATGCCTGTGAAGGGGCAAATTCATGGCGGAAGAAATTAAAGAAAATACTGAAGAAAAAAATCTCACAAAAATAAGTCCACCACCCACATTAACATATAAATGTAAAGTACTATTTAATGACTATGTTTCACAGTTTCTTATTCATGCAAGAGAAGTTCTAGAGAAGAATAAACATGCCCAAGGTATGTGTCATAGCCCATCACCTGGAGAAGTCCCAGATTCAGCCTGAGAGAGTATCGTTTAGCAGTATCTGTTAGCATTCCAGGTTGGCCTTGTTTGTTTCTTTGATTCAGTGAAAGACTGTCTAGACAATTATTCCAAGACTGAAAGGCCCAAGACAATTTCCCATCAATACCACTTATGGTTCTGAGCCCTGATTATCAGGTTTTAAATGCTAGTAGGTCATGGAAAAGTGGGGAGAAGAAAGTGGATGAATCCAAGCAGGCAGAACATTCATTTCACTAGAAAACAAAACCTACCTGCTATTTACATGGCCTGGTGAGACCATTTTCATAACTAATGCCTATTAAGTTTGGAAGCATTCAGCCCCCATCCCTGTTTAGTCACACTGGAGGTTTTTCTCTTTACTCCCTCAAAACTGACTTGAGGGAAACCAACTGAAAATTCTATAGTACTTTTATAGTTTTCATTAATCATTTTTAAATATTTTTAAATATTTAAATGCTTTTAAATAACTGGGATTTTCTTCATAGAGAGAAAATGTTTTTAAAGACATCAAGTAGAGCTTTTGCTTTTAAGACTTAAACTCAACCTTTGTCTACTATTTCTGTGGTAGTTTGAATGGATCCCCAACATGTTCAAGATTTTATTAAAGGTTTGTAATTTAGGTCTGCAGCCATCTGGCTGGAAGAGGTATCACTGTGGGTGGATCCTAGGATACAGCCCTAAGAAGTGGGAGTGGATTTGGAATTCCAGTCTAAAGACATGCAAAGTGCCTGAGCTTTGCCTGGCCTCTAGGAGTGTGCCTGCAAATTTGTAGGTGGTGGCTGTTCTCTGTCAGCATGGACCTGTGAAAGAGGCCCAGCTTCTTCTGCCATTATGGAACTTTCCCTGGATCTGTAAGCTTCAACAAAGATTCCTTCTTCCATAATTGTGTCTGGTTTGGAGGTTTATCTCAGTGACTTGAGGCTGACTGCTACAATTTCTCTTACTAGAGTTCCATGAAGAGGGAAGAGACTTTCAGTCTTATTAGTAGAAATATGAATTACTGCTTTTAATTCTCTAAACTATCCGATATCTTCCTATAAGTGGACCCTGAGAGTTTCCTTGGACTTCCTGCAGAATGCACACCCATTTAGTTATTTCTTTAAGATAGCTTTGGATGTGATGGATGATGACAGTAGCTTTTGGAGGGCTAAGTACAAAATAATGGGGAACTGGGCTGGAAGGATGGGTCTGTGGTGAAGGTGCTTGCCTACAAAAACCTACAGCCAGATGCTCAAAAGTGGCACATGCATCTGGAGTTCATCTAAAGCAACTGAAGGCCCTAGTGCACCCATTCTGTCTATCTCTCTTTCTCCTCTCTATCTCTCTCTGCTTTCAAATAAATAAATAAAAATTTTTTTAAATGGGGAACCATTTACAAAGTGAAATAAGTAGCAAGAACTTTATTATCACTATCACAACCAGCCCTGATCTCCTTTACATTTTATTCTTTTTTGTTTGTTTGTTTTTGTTTTTGTTTTTGTTTTTGTTTTTGTTTTTCAAGGTAGGGTCTCACTCTGGCCCAGGCTGACCTGGAATTAACTATGTAGTCTCAGGGTGGCCTTGAACTCATGGCAATCCTCCTACCTCTGCCTCCCGAGTGCTGGGATTAAAGGTGTGTGCCACCACACCCAGCTACATTTTATTCTTAATGCCTTTGTTTTCTTTGTCTTTAACACACCAAAGACAGCCTGACAGTAATAAAGAAGAGGAAATTCACAAAAGAAACCTACAAATGATGATGCATGCAGGGCAGAGTTAGTAAAGAAACTTCTAGCAAATCTGCAGAACACATTGGGATCTCTATGTTTGCCTGTGAAATTACAGCTTCTGAGGTCCTACTGTGATCATTCATGCCCTTATGTGTCAGGGATGGCATCCCTCAGGTTTCTCAGCACAGGCTGGTGGGATTTTCCCCTCAGTCCATCCATCTTAATTTTCAGTAACAAAAAGTACAATTTAGCATATGATGCAGGTCCCTGGAAACATGCACTCTCAACAACCCATTGGGTAATGTTCAAGTATATTTTTCTAATATTTTCTAATATTTGAATATTTTCTAATATTTTTGGCAAATTGTTATCTAAGGATTATTTTAGAATAATTTATTTTCCCATGCTCTTTCATAATCCAGTTACCACTAAGATGTACTTTGTGGGAAGGGATAAAACATAAATTTTGTATAACATATTAATTTAATTCCTTTAACAAATCAATGTGCTAGTAGGCTTTGATTCATGCACATGACCAGGGGAGCAGAGATGAATACAGAAGGGAAGGCCTGGGAGGGGCACAAGCTCTACAGTGCTTTGAAGATTTGTCCTGTATTTCACCATAACTTGGGACTTAGTCTGTTGGTAAGTTTTCCCTCTTAAGCTCTTTTATTTTCATTCAATAAAGACTTTTCCTCCAAGCTACTTCAGGAAATCCACTATACTTTGATTCCACAATTCCCATTAATAAAATATGAAAATTAAAGAAAATTTATCTTTATTTCCAATAAACATTCATTATTGTACAAAGTATTCACTTGAAGAAGTTCAAGTACATGCTGGGCTGGTGAGAAGGTGTAACTACGAAGGTGCTTTCTGGCAAAGCCAAAGGACCCAGGTTTGGCTCCCCAGGACCCATGTAAAACCAGATGCACAATTTGGCACATGCATCTGGTCGCGTGCAGTACCTATAGGCACTGGTACACCCATTTTCTCTCTATCTGCTTCTCTCTCTCTAATAAATAAATAAATAAAATATATTTTTAAAAAGAAATTAAGGTACATGTCAACACAGGTAAGTAAATAATCAAATGTAACCAACTAAGATAGCTTGATAACATTATTTCCTCAAGTCTTCTCATATACAGTGCTTTTTCCACAAGGTGAAGCCATGCTGGAAGTGAGGGGAAACATCTGCCTCCCTGACAAAATCTCTTCTGCCCAATGATAAATGTTTGGGGTTATAAGTCAGGACTTGGATTCCTCATTTCCTATCCACTTCATTTTGAGGAAACAACATTTCAGCTTTATCGGCTATTTTAGTAGATAAACACATTGGTTTACCTCCTCCTCTTCTTCCTATTTTCCTGAAATTCACATTTTTGTAATATGCTGGTCAATGGTTTAAAGCATGGGCTCTGAAGTCCCATGGGTACACATTCTTCCTATGAACTAAGAATTGGTTTGTGCACAGTATAAGTTTTCTCATCTGTAAAATTAGATACAAACACTCACTTCATACAATTATCTAACAGAAAGTGTTAGCAACATGCCTGGGACTTAAGCTTTTAATACCTGTTAGTATTAAGGTACCATGTGCTGATGATCATGGGAGAGCACTCAGGATACCCAAATGGGTACTTTGCAGGAGCTGTTTTTGCTAAAACCACCAACTCTGTACATGGACCTGCACAATTCTGATGGGTAACTATGTGGGATAAAAGCTTGCACTTGTCCTCTCCTGGCTAGACTGGAAAATTACCCTGAGGCAGAAGAAACTCATCACTGAGAAGGCCACACCTGACTGATCCTGGAATGACAACTAACCAGAACACTTCAGAACTATGATGGCCGGCTATGCAAGCCCACAGCCCTTGGTACATAACCCAAAACTCTTGGTAGCCTCTCAGGGACAGACTTTTGATCACTAGATGGCTGCTTTTCTCCCCCGTGCAGCCACATGAAAGTTAATTCCTTTCCTGTCTTCACTATCATTCCCCTGCTCAATTTCAATTGGATTTCAGGGAAGAGATGGTTGGACCTGGGTCATCAGGCCCCCATGAACTGGGCCTCTGGCTTAGGACTCAAGCATGATACAGCTTTAGCAATATACTGACAGAGCCGGGTGTAGTGGCACATGCCTTTAATCCCAGTATTTGGGAAGCTGAGGTAGGAGGATTGCTGTGAGTTCAAGACCAACCTGAGACTACACAGTGAATTTCAGATTAGCCTGGGCTACCGTGAGAACTTACCTCAAAAAAAAAAAAAAAAAAGGAAGGAATGACCAAACAAAGGAAAGAAAGGAAGGAGGAAAGGAAGGAAAAGAAAAGAAAGAAAAGTAAAGAAAAAAAGAAATATCTTGACAGAAGCTGCTCTCATTCATTTATCCTGTTATGGGAAGTCCAACTAAGGACCTGCACAGGAAGAAATCCCAGTAAAACAATGGGCTAGTTTATTACTATGCCAGACAACGACTCCGGAGCCCCAGTATATGTGAGAGAGTGGTGGCTAGACAGAGCAAAACAGTCTAAGTAAAGCTATATTTTGTAAGGCCCTTTCTAAATCAGCCCTCAAATGATTTGTTTTTCTTCTCCAATCCAAACAGTTTCAATATCAATGTCTCCAGCCAAATACACAAATGACTAGTCATTCCTGAATCTAAAATACAATCCAGGTATGGTTTCCAGTAGCTAAACTATCTAGTCTAGTAAAGTTTAAAAATATTTTTTTTTTTAAAAAATGTGGCTTTGGAAGATGTCTCAGCAATTCAAGGCATTTGCAGTTAAAGGAGTTTGACATTCCTCAGCATCAGGAAGAGCTGGGTGGATGGATGGATGCAAGTAAAGTGGTGCACATGTCCAAAGTCATGAGCAAATAGGCCATAATCTTATAAGTATTTACAAATACAAAAGGTATCTTAAAGTGCCATAAATTAACAAGTAGTAGTACTCATATGAAATTTCAAAAAATTTTGAGCCTGCATCAGACACTGGCATGTCCAAGTTTTTCTGGGTTATATATCCAAACTTCCCAATAATGGAAAAAGTGAATTCTTCTGTTCAGAAAGTGTGAGGGCTCAGAGAACATCATGGAAGACAGGCAGAGCTGGAGGATGAGGAGTGCTGTGGAACTCTGTCACCCAGACATGGCCAGGCCAGTGCACTCATGAGCTCATAGCAGCATGTTACCTGCAGCTGATGGGGTCAGCCAACGCTATAACGACAGGTGAGGGGCTCCTAAGGCCACTTCCTTGCCTGTGGCACTAACAGCAGTCAATGCTGCTGGTGGAGAGGATGTCATTCTCTTCCATGGCATAGCCACTGATCAGTGGTGGGAAGAAGGACAGCAGAACTGAGAGAATAAGGAAGAGTAATGTGGCCTGTATATAATCAAAATGCAACACCCACATATAATCAAAAGTTTTTTTAATAAAAATAAAATAATTAAAAATAATATTGAACTATTTATAAAACATCATCAATGAAGGTGTTTGAATGAACTATATATTTAATAAATAATTTACATACTTAGCAATGATAATTCTAGAGTTCACTGCCATGATTACCAACAGGTTTTACCAAAGTAGTATCTATAAAAATTATAGATAGGTGGAGAAAGCAGCTTTCCTATAGCTTCCTTCTCTAGGAATAACTGCAGGGTGATAGAAAAAAAAAAAAAAAGTCCATTTAAACTTTTTCCAATTCCTATGATCTAACACTACGAAAAGCCAATGTAGGGGGAATTATATTCACCTCTCCAAGAACAAAACCACCTCTGCTGACTCCTTGATCATCAGTCCTTCATCCATAAACACAATAACCTAGAACACCCATGCTCTGTCAGGAAGTCCAAGTGGTGAGGAATGTCTCCTCACCCTCTGACTGTCTTTATTTACAAGAGTAAGGGCAGCACAATTAAAACTGAGATTCTCTCCAATGTCAATACTGATCCCCTCGAGTCTGAACAGCTCGTGAGAATCATTCCTCTGCATATAACTGCAAGAGCTCTTTGTTCAGTAACACATCATAATAATCTGCCAACAAGCAGCCCTCTGTGTGGAAATGTAGAAGGCTAGCATAACCTCAATGCAAAAATTGACACTTGGGCTGGAGAAATGGCTTAACAATTAGGGTGTTTATCTGCAAAGCCAAAGGATCCCAGTTCGATTCTCCAGGACCCACGTAAGCCAGATGCACAAGGGGCACGTGCATCTGGAGTTCGTTTGCAGTGGCTCGAGGCCCTGGTGCACCCATTCTCTCTGTCTGCCTCTCCTCTCTCTCTCTCTTTCTCTCTCTCTCTCTGCTTGCAAATAAATGAATAAAAATTATAAAAATTAAAAATTTAATTAAAAATTAAAAATTATACTTCTAGTATAAGTAACAATAATTACAAACCATCCCAATAACATTTTAAATGAAAAAATCTTTATAAAAAGAAAGCCAGCTAATGTCTGGGAAGGAGTTTCTAGATTGGGTTAATTGAGTTAGGTAAATTGCCCCAAATGTGGACAACACCATTCCATGGCCTGTGTTCCCAGACTGAATAAAAAGTAGAACACAAGTGTTCATCTCTCTGTGGTTTCTGACTGCGGATGAAATGTGACCAGTGTCTTTAAGCTCCTGCCCCATGCCTTTCCCACACCATTATGGACTGTATCCCCTTGAAATGCAAGTCAAAATAAAACCCCTCTCCCTTCAAAGAGAGAGAGACAGACAGAGACAGAGACAGAGAGAGACAGAGAGAGAGAGAGCCAGCTAAATCCAGGAATGACTTAATCTGATTTTACAGGGGAAAAAAAATACTGGATATAAGAAAAAACTATATGGTAAACATGATTATTAATGGAAAGGGTTTAAAAACACTTATCTCACTTAATGCAATAGTCTTCCATCATTAACATTATTATTCTTCTTGCTTGCTACATAAAAATGAAAATAAATATAAGACATAATTATTGAATAAATTAGACACAATTACCATTATGTATCCATAATGGGATTTTTCAAAGAAACTCACAGTCTAAAAATTGCTAAAAATTAAAATCATTTACAAGACTGCAAGCATGAGTAAGCAAAAGCAGGTTACATTTCTGAAATTGACCATGTTATATGACATCACCCTTGAGAAAAACAATTATTGCTATATTTGTTAGAAACAGCTGCAACCACACATGAGACTCCAGAGGAAGCCTATAGATGCCACCACAGAAGGACAGGAACAGGACAGACAGACTCTCACCTGCGATCTCAGGTAAAACCTGTGCTAGCCATATGGAATGATGCATGAGGTCTGGTCTAGGGAAGGAAATAGAGAATATACAGTGAATGCTCAAGGGCTGGGAGTTCCATCTATCCAGCCCTGGGCAGTTGTTACTCATGTTTGAATAAGATCTTTCAATGTGGCTGCTGTGGTGTTTCCACCTTCCTGTAAGTAGGCCCTCACCCATGCTCTGTCAGAAAATCCAATAAACTAATTGTTCATCAAGCTGAACTCTGGTGAAATCAGCCTTTAGTTTGTTGGGTGTACCCTGCCTAGAGGAGCAAATGCTCACTGGAGTCTCTCCAGAAAATAATTCATGCAACAGACCAAAAAATGTTAGGCAATAAGATGTTTTCAAGTATAAAATTATGGTAATTACAAATAAGTAATGCACTTCAAAGAAAATTAAAGATATAAAACATCTTTTAGTAAAAGATTAAACAATACTGACAGCCAGTAAGAAGGGCAAATAATAAAGTAATCAACAATTCAATTTAAAATCTTCTTGGTAGTTAATTCAACTTAAATAACAGTCCTCACATAATCCTTCACAGAACAACACTATACACAAAGTATGCTTTTTTCTTTGTCTTTTGGTTTATTCACTGTTCATTTCTTGTCCATGTAGACAGGCCATGATTGAGAAACCAAAACCAGAAAAAGTCTCTGTTAAGGACTTTCTAGGACAGACGGGGCTGGCTGGTCCAGACAGCATTCCAAATAACACTATAAAAGAAAAGAGTGGCTCATTTCTGGCCAAATCTCAGTCAGAGGAATGATGTGACTGAGCACTGCCAATTAAATTAAGCACAACTGGGAACCATACAGCACTGTGACCAGAAGGATCAAGTTATATCTAACTCTGTTCCTAGGATTATAAGGAGCATGTGGGGGTGGGATTCTGCTCCAGCTTGTTTAGTGGGACTGGAAGGCTGTTCAGGCTGTTCAGGCTTCCACAATCTCCATCTCTGTGAAAAACCTTCAGATGGCCATGGATGTGACAGAAACTAAAGTTGATCCATTAATCAATACAAGGGCCACTTACTCTGCCTTGATTAACTTCTTTGGATCCACATTTTGGTCCTCAATCTTCCTCACTGGAATTGATGGGTAACCCTAGAATGGCCAGTTCATATATCCTCTCGTATGCTCCTTTTACATATTCATTCCTAGTGTCACCTAGTGGTCCTACCCATCAGTGTCAAAACTATCCATCAGTGCTCAACACTTCTACTGGCACTCATTAAGTGCAATGCCTTGGTATCCACTAACACAGACCCCTCTGTTTCCTAGCAAGTTCTCCACGAGGTCCAGGATACTCCTCTTATTGGAAGGTCATCTTCCTGTAGACATTTCGCTCAAAAAACTCAACTGTTTTTCCCAGGAGCTCCCAATACCTGTCAAGCCTGAAGCCTTGGGAGCACTACAACTTCTCACCTGACTACTCTGCTCCCTTAACTCCTTGAAACATGCTCATATTGACTAACAAGCCTGATGGTACTTGGGACCTGGCACAAGAACATAGAGTCATTAATAAGGCTTGTGGTCCCCTTTACATCCTGTTGTATAAAACCCCTACATGCTCTTAGAACACAGTTCCCACTGGAGCTATCTAGTTCATAGTCCTAAACCCAAAGGATGCTCTTTTCTCTATCCCAGTTACATCCTGACTCAGCTCAGGATTGAGTGGTGAGATCCAGACTTCCAGATCAGTCAACAATTAACTTGGACTGTCTGATTCCAGGGTTTCTAAGGCAGCCTCCACCTGCTTGGCTAGACCTTAGCCAAGGACCATTCACCATTACAGCTCCTTCCCAAGTCTCATCTTTAATATGTACAGGACTCACTCACCTGTATCCCATACAAAGAAACCTCTAGCCCAAATACTATTTGATTGCAAAACTTACTGGACTTCTAGGGCTATAAAGTCTTACTACCCAAGGCACAAATATCTTCTTAAGAGGTATAATTTTGGGGACAAGTGTGAACTCTAGGGACCTGATACTATTTTAGTCACAAGGGATTAATCTCAGATGTGGGCACTCTTTAAATAGGCCCTAAGTACTGGGCTAAACTGAAGCTAATTTTTTTTTATTCTTATATGGTTAATTTTTAACATCAACTTGACTGGATTTAGAATCACCTGCGAGACACATTTCTAAATATGTCTGTGAGGGTGTTCCTGGAGAGGTTTAATTGTGGAGGGAAGACCCATGCATGTGAGTGGTATTGTTTCATAGGCTGGGGTCCCAGCTTAAATAAAAATGGAATAAAGCCACAAGCTATCTGAGCACCATGATTCATCTATATGTACTTCCAGGCTGTAAGTGACCAGCTGCCTCACACTCCTGTTCCAATGACTTCCCCTCTGTGCTAGACTGTATTTCCTCAGTGAGCCAAATAAACCCCTCCTTCCTTCCTCCTTTCCTTTCTCCCTTCCTTCCTTCCTCAAGTTGATTTTGTCAGGTATTTTGTCAAAGCAATAAAAACATTAACTAATATGGAAAAACCTGCAGAAAGAAGCAGGTTTTTGCTGTGGCTACCTGACCTGGTTTGTAGACCTTTGGAACTGATGTGGAGGAGCATGTGGAAGCATTTGGGTCTATGGATTAGAGAAGCAACAGAATGCTGTAAACAGACCTTACTGGATCATACTGGTGGTAAGGTATAAAAACAGAATGATGGAAGAAATGCAGACAGTGAAGTTTTGGTTTATGAGATTCCAGAGGAGAAAAAGGACTCTACTAGAAATTGGATGAAAGGCCATTCATGTTACACTCTGGAAAAACAAAATCTGAGCCAGACGTGGTGACGCACGCCTTTAATCCCAGCACTTGGGAGGCAGAGGTAGGAGGATCACCATGAGTTTGAGGCCAGCCTGAGAATAGAGTGAATTCCAGGTCAGCCTGGGCCAGAGTGAGACCCTACCTTGAAAAACAAAAACAAAAAATAAAAATCTGGCTCTATTATGCCTATGGCATGATCATTTGAGTGAGGATGATTCAAAAGCAATGGGCTAATTTGTTTGAAGTGAATTTTAAAACAGCACAGTATCCAGGCTACAGCATGGTTATTTATAGCTCACTGCATCCACCCAGATGCATAGTGGGAATGGCAGAAAAATGTGGCATTTGGCAAGGAAAGAAAGGAGTAACCAAGGTTAGAACTGCAGACGAAAATCTGCAATTTGACAAGGAAAAGAGCTTGTGCCCATTAAAGTTGAGGACAGGACAGATTTGGGTGAAGTGGCTGTGACTGCCAAAGAGATGGGTATAATTAAGAGAAACTTTGGACTTTTCACCAGGACAAAAGGCATAGTGCTTTAATGACAACAACCCTCCCATCAAAAGCTTCAGTGTGTAACACTGAAAACCCATTTGAATAAAGTTCACTTCACAGAAGAGCACCTGCAGAGACAAAGCCACCTACAAAGGCCACAAAGGTGCAGAGTCTGTTCCAGCTGTGGTTCAGGGAAGCCAAGTTACATCTTCATCCCCATCATGTTAGTTTTACATAAATGCAGAATGAAAAGCGAGAGGGTTATGGAGTCCTTCAATACATTTCTAGAAAGCTGTTGAGGCCATGCAGTGTGTGACAAGGCCTGATTCCTTGTAAAGAGGCCCCAGGAAGTCTCTGTATAAAGCTGTGAAGGTGAAACCCAGGTTGCAATGGAGATCTGAGTATATTGGACATGCTAGAATGGTGAGATATTTGCCAAAGAAAGCTGTGGGTCTCATGTGAGCACAGCTCAGTCCTGAAAGAGAGGGCACGTATGTTGCGCCAGTGGTGCTGGAGGCTACCCAAGCCTGCTGGAGCACAGACGATGCCATCCCATCACAATCTTTCCCTGCTGTGCTCTCATTCCTCCCTTTGGGGATGGGCAGACTTGGTCAACATTTTATTTTCAGTCAAGAACATTTACTGAACATGGCATTTTCTCAGTCCTCTCCAACATGCTGCTATGTAAATTCACCCAGGAAAGACACACTGACCCCCTCTTAGCCCATCCCCAAATTAGAAGCCCTGTCAAGAGAAGACAGACAGATTTTACCCATATGCTTCATGAAAGAGACTCAGATAATATCCAGTAGCTAATTGAGGCCCTCCAAATGATGGATTACTTATATGTTACATATATTCCTTATGTATGGCATGTATAATCATCAGGACAAGTAGAGGGCCAATTAACCATTAAAGAGGCTCCTCACTAAATGAATACAGGATATCAACAGGCCTGCCCATCTCTCCTCTTAGTGGCATTTCAAAAGGCTCACACACTCCCAACGTTGAAACATATCTCAGTTCATCTGAGGTTCTATGAGGAAGGCCATTCCTCCAGATAGATCTTTTATTGGACTTGAAAATCATGATCTTGTCACATATGTTATATCCCTGGGACTGCCAGTAGCAGCATAATTCATAGATAACCTTGGAATAAAAAGCAGATTAGATATACATATATATATATATAATATATATTACATACTATATGTATATATCAACCTACACAACAGCTGAACCTGTCCTTTTTAAAAAACATAAATTTTAATTCATTTGAGAGAGAAAGAGAATGAGAGAATGGGCACACCAAGGTCTCCAGCCACTGAAAAAAAATTCCAGATGCACACTCCACCTAGTGCATCTGGCTTTACATAGGTACTGAGGAACTGAACCTGGGTCTTTTGGCTTTGCCAGCAAGCTCCTTAACCATTAAGCAATCTCTCCAGCCCAAACCTGTCCTTTTCTGGGGTGAGAACAGCTCAGCCCATGTCTCCACTGGACACACATGCAAGGACTATTATATCATATACAGCTACACTCATACTGTGTTGGAATCTGTAAACATTTGTACATTGAATGAACAATTTTTAAAAGTGAAATGCTTGATATGTTTTCCTACTTTTCAAAGGTTTACTGTATATACTTGGAAATGTGACGGAAACATAAAATGTCAGCTGGGGACCAGGATCAGTGGATAAAGTGCATGGCATGCAAGCACAAGAACATGAATTAGCAGCACCTACATAAAGCCTGAGGATGGTGGCATGTGACTCACTCAGTGCTGGGGAAGCAGAGACAGGAGAATTCCTGGTGCTCATCTGGCGAGTGTAGCTGACTTGATGAACTGTAGGTTCAATCAGAGACTTTGTGTCCAAAAATAAAGGTGGAGAGGGACTGAAGAAGACACCCAATGTTAACCTTTCACACATGTACATGTGTATGTGCACCCCTTAAACACGTGTCCCTCACACATACTTACACAAATTTTATATATATATATATATATATATATATATATATATATATATATACACACACATACATCCATACATCCATTCACACACACCACACATGCACATGTAGAAAACTCTCAAAATATGAGTGTTGCAGGGCATGGTGACACATGCCTTTAATTCCAGAATAAGGGAATATCTCTGTGAGTTCAAGGCCAGCCTGAGACTACAGAGTGAATTCCAGGTCAGTCTGGGCTACAGCAAGACCCTATCTAAAAGAAAACAAACAAAAAAAAGTGAATGTTCCCATACTAAAATTTTAATAAATATAATTTGAAGGTGATAATTAGTTTTACTTAAAATATCATCATTGTTTTCCTTATTGAATGGTTTCTTCTATTATTTCCTTTTATGGGAAAAAACTCAACCATCCAATTTATTCATGTTAAGAATTTCTTTTCACAATGAGAAAAGCTGGAAATTTATCATTTTGAAAAGGTCTACAAAATAATACACCTAAATAAAAAGATTTAGATTGCCACTCTATCAGAAGACAATGGAAAATTCAAAATCTCAATTCTGATCTGACAGCTACCTCTTCCTAATAAGCATTAATTAAATTGCAGGGGAGAGAGAAGAGTGCTCTTAATAATAAAATTGTATTATATCCTGATTCATGAGAGAGGTAAGATGTGTCTAAAGAAATTAAATGCTTGATTATACAATGCTCCTCACCCATACACATGATTACTAAGTGGTACCTTTCTTTGCATATACTGTATAATACATACAGAAGTGGAAACCTTTCTCCTTAAACCCCACTGCCAAATTTATTATTCAAATGTAAGTTGTTCAGTCATACACAATGCATTTTCTAAAAATGACAACTTGAGTCATAAAACACCCACAAATGTGGTTGATGAATCATGTTTGAAGCCAGTACTTCCAATAGCATTGACATCCTTCACAGAGTAATTATGACTTCTTGTTACACTATAGGCACAGAAAGCCTCTTATTGAAACATTAGCATTCTAGGAAATGGAGAGATCTCCTTTGAATCTTCTTCTCAAGTAAAGTTCAGTAAATATGCATGAGAAAAAGGAGAATTCATTTGTTCAAGGTGCTTCAAGTAGTATTTATAAGATCCTTTTAGAAAGATGATGCAGTTCCTTACATATAAAATAACAATCAAAACATTCAAGGTCTTTTAACTCTTTAGACAGGATAATTTTCTGTATTTCTTTCTGCTGAATGTAATTCAGACCTTGAAAAACAAAGTCAGATTCTGTATGTATTAGATGTCTTCTCACTGCTGGGACAAAGCATCTGACAATCAGCTGAAGAAATAAAAGGTTTATTTCATTTGCAGTATTTTTTAATTTTTTTTTATATTGGAGAGAAGAGGAGAGAGGAGAGAGAGACAGAGTGAAAGGGAGAGAGAGAATGGGCATGCTAGGGCCTTTAGCCACTGCAAATGAACTCCAGATGCATGTGCCACCTTGTGTATCTGGTTTACATGGGTCCTGGGGAATCGAACCTGAGTCCTTTGGCTTTACAGGCAAGTGCCCCAACCGCTAAGCCATTTCTCCAGACCCTCGTTGCAGATTTCAGGGGAGGGGAAGCAAGGCAGGAGCAGGAAGCTGCAGTCACACTGTCACATCATCAGGGAGGCAGTGGAGTGGTAACGCCCCTGTTCAGCCAGCTCTCTCCTGGATTTGGACTCATGGAATGGTGCTGACCATAGTTAAATGGTATTCTCACTTCAATTAACCTAAGAAAGATCATCCCTCACAGCTAACCTAACCTACCTCACCCTGTCAAGTTGATGATCAGTATAAACCATCCCACTATATTAAGTTACAACAATATGCCTTATTACTGTTATGTTTTCTAAGGTTAAAATGATTTCAAAGTCAAAATGTAAAATTCAATACATAGACCTTCAAAGTTCCTGGATAAAATATTTTTATTTTGCACTCTTTAAACAATATCTCACAAACTAAATGCAGATGTACTCCTACAATGTAAATATTTTTCCCAGTTACTGGCAGAATAAAACAGGGCTTATTAATATTTAAGTGACTTATTTGTTAACTACTATTTACTCCCCAAATTTTCTAACCTGTGATACAAACTTCACCCTAATAGAAAACTCCAAAATGGGATAAATGAACTGTAGGATACGTATAAGACAGCTCACAGGTCTGAGAGGAGGAATTTTCATTTTCATGCAAGTCACCAAGAATTTTTAGTCTACTTATATGCATGGTTCATAAAAGAGATACATACATGATTAGACAAATACAACAACTAGCTATGATATGATAAAAGTATTTAAGTTATAAGAGTACATGTTCAGTTGAGATGTACCCCCCAAAGGCCCACACACTGAGGCTGGTTTCTCAGTCTGCTTCCCTGTGGTAAGGATGTAGAATCTTTAAGAGAATGGGCCTGGGAAGAGGTCTTATGTCACTAGAGGCATGCACTGCAAGGTATGCACTCACTCTGTGAGATGCCTATCTCTTTCTTGTTCTGCCCCTGGCCACCATCAGGTCGACAGCACATCCTGCCATGTGCTCTCTCCATGATGTTCTCTGACTTGTGCCAGCCAGCCAAAGCAACAGAACAACCAACCACACACTGAAAGCGCCAAGACTATGAGCCAAAACCAGCCTTTCATTTTTATGTATTGGTTATCTTGGGTATTCTGTCACAGTGATGAGAAGTCAACAGAGTACATGATCAGAAAATCTACTGACATTTGCTGTGGAACTACATATATTCTACCTTTAGTCAGGTAAATTCCCCTTGATGTTTCCTTAGATAACCATATCTCCTATTCGAAGCACTACTAGAGCTAATACTCCAAGATAAATTACCTCTCCTCTGAATCAACCAACCAAACTTTAAACATACATTAAAAACAACTCTTAACATTACAACCTCTCAAATAGGGATAGCCCACAGATTCCATAGTGACAGATGCTCTTTTCTTAAGTACTCAATATGTAGCAATAGTCACATGTGACTACTGAAAATGATGAACTAACCTGTTAATTGTACTCAATCTAAATTCATTCAAATTTTAATGGAAATTCTGGTGGCATCATATTGGAAAGCATAGGTCTAGAAAGCATGATCGTATATCCGTTATAAATTATATGCTCAGATACATAAGAATGCAGTACCTCCCAGAAAGCGTCCTTTAGGAATATTGCTTTTATTTCTTTTTATTAAACATCTCTAATACTATTGGGTATCTTTTAAATTACTATAACTTGTAAAACAATATAATGTTTTGGAAGATAAATTAGCCCAAAATGAATTCAATTAATAGTTTATTTAGGTTCATATGTCCACAGGTGGAATTAGCATTTTTAAATATTTATTTATCAGAGAGAATGGGGAAGAGAGAAATAGAAAGAGAAAATGGGAATACTGGGGCCTCCTGCCACTGTAAATGTACTCCAGATGCATGTGCCACTTTGTGCATCTGGTTTTACATAGGAACTGGTTTTGCAAGCAAGTACCTTTAACCATTGAGCTGTCTCTCTAGCCTCAAATTAGCATTCTTAAATGACAGATAATGGCAGAATTGTTTCTGAAAAGTGAACTCATAGTGCAAGTGTTTGATTATTATCATAAACATTTTAACATTTGCTTTTAAAAGTGCTGTCAATCAATAAGCAAGAGGAGCATGAGCAAGGTAGACATCCTGCCACAGATAAACCAGAATCTACAATAGTGACAATGTGGTCCTGGGGCATTACCCAACAGTCCAATCTTGACAACATACAGGTCTTAAATGAGCTATAAATAAAAATCAAATGCAATTCTTGGGTAGTACCACAAATCACTACAAAAAACTATGATTACTCAAGGGCTTGAGAGATAGCTTATCAGTTAAGGTGTATGGCTGCAAAGGCTAAGGACCCAGTTCGATTCTCCAGGTCCCATGTAAGCCAGACGCACATGGTGGTACATGCATCTGGAGTTCATTTGCAGTGGCTAGAGGCATGCCATTTTTCTCTCTCTCTCTCTCTCTGTCATAAATAAATAAATAAATAAGTAAATAAATAAATAAAATATAAATAAATATGATTAGTCAATAGACAGCTTTGGCAATACTGGATGGTCATAAAACAGATATAGATGCTTCATTGATAAATGACAGATAGATACATAGATAGATAGACAGACACAGATATTTTAATGAAACCTCACTATTTTAGCCAGGAACAATTCCAAATAGCTGAAAGGCTCAAACATGAAAATGAAACTCTTAAAGTTAATAGGAAAAAATCCATGAGATGAATTTTACCTGACAAAGAAAAGGATTTTCTAGCTTGTTCCTAAAACTAAAAACCTTAAAATAAAAGACAAACCTGACTTTACAAAGTTAATAAAATGATTTTAAAAATCAGAGATAAGGGCTGAAGAAATGGTTTGCAGTTAACACATGTGCCTGCAAAGCCTAAGGACCCAGTTTTGACTCTTCATATCCCATGTAAGCCAGATACACAAGGTGATCTAAGTGTGCAAGGTCACATGTGCACACAAGGTGGTGCACATATCTGGAGTTCAACTGCAGTGGCTAGAGTTCCCAGCACATCAATTCTCTCTCTCACTCTCTCTCCTCCCCCTGTCTCGCTCTTGCTCTCTTGCATTAAAAAAAAGGGGAGGGGGGCAGTCTGTTGGGCTTACCTCAAAAAATAAAATTAAAAAACGAGAGATAAAATAAGAATTAACAGATGATATATACTGAGCAAGAAAACAAACAAAGGGCTGGGGAGATGGCTTAGCAGTTGAGGTGCTTGTCTGCAAAGCCAAAGGACCCAGGTTTGATTCCCCAGGACCCATGTAAGCCAAATGTACAAGGTGGTGCATGCATCTGGAGTTTGACTGCAGTGTCTGGAGGCCCTGGCGTGCCCATGGTTTCTTTCTGTCTGCTTCTCTCTCAAATAAATAAATCTAAAAAAAAAAAAAAAAAAAAAAAAAGAAAAGAAAAGAAAAGAAAAGGAAAGGAAAGGAAAGGAAAGGAAAGGAAAGAAAAGAAAAGAAAAGAAAAGAAAAGAAAAGAAAAGAAAAGAAAAGAAAAGAAAAGAAAAGAAAAGAAAAGAAAAAGAAAGCACACAGGGCTAGAGAGAGCACAGTGGTTAAGGTTGCTTGCTTACAAAACTTTACGGCCTGGGTTAGATTCGCCAGTACCCACTGTGGTAGTTTGAATATATGCCCCCCAATATATTCAGTGTTTTATTAGTTTATAGTTTGCATCTGCAGCCACCTTGCTAGAGGCAATGTCACTGGGCATTAAGGTGTGATGGTGGGTTTAGGATTCCATTGTAAAGATATGCAAAGTGTGCCTAGGGGGAGTTCCTGAAGTGTGCTGTGGCTTTTGGCTGTAGCTTTGCTCTGTGTGCTGTGTACCTGGTTGGCTTTTTTCTCTCTTGCCTGCTCCTGTGAAGACAGACCAGCTTCTTCTGCCATTATGGAACTTCCCCTGGATCTGTAAGCTTCAATAAATAATATCCCTTCCTCCATAACTGTACCTGGTCTGGAAGTTCATCTCCAGCAAACCTGAAGCTGTCTGCTACACCCACAAAAAGCCAGATACACAAAATGGCACATGCATCTGGAGGTCATTTTCAGTGGTAGAAGGACCTGCCATGCCCATTCATTCTCTCCCTCTCAAATAAAGAAGTATTTTATTAAAGTACACAAAAACAGAAAAACAAATCATTTATATGTAAAAAAAAAAAAAAACTTTAAGCTACTTTCCATAAGTAAAATGTAAATTAATTATTTAATTAATTTTTAATTATATGATTTATTTATATTATTTTTCACTATTCAGATGGCAGTAAGTCTGTAAAAAGTCACTGATAATGCTATGAATGAAGGCACAGAATTATGCTGATAGCTAAAACTATCAATAGCTCTCTTTTGCAGAACAATTTGATGGTAACAACAGAGAAATGTTTTAGACCCTACCAAGTGTCCAGACATTGTTCCAAGCATGGGTAAATACATTTGTCCTAAGCTAGGAACTATTGTTATTTCTATTCTACAAAGTAAAAAACTGAGAAATTAAGAAGTCAGCTAGCTTGCCCCAAATCACACATTGAGTAAAAGAGCCATTACAATGAAATATCCTTAGATTCAGCAAAATCATTTGTATCCAGCCACTTATTTTACAAATACATTGGTATGTTTAAAAGTAACATAATATGGCTCGTCACCTAAGCATTTTTTAATTTTATTTTCAAGCAGAGAGAGACAGAGATCAGACAGAGAGAAAGAGAGAGAGAGACAGAGACAGACACACAGAGAGAGAGAGAGAGAGAGAGAGAACACGCATGCTAGGGTCTCTAGTCACTGCAAGTGAACTCCAGACACATGCACCATTTTGTGTATCTAGCTTTACAAGGGTACTGGGGAATCAAACCCAGGTCATTAGGCTTTTCAGACAAGCACCTTAATCACTGAGCCATTTCTCCAGACCCAAGCACTTAAAAAAAAAAAAAAAAAAAGCAGTAAATGATGAGAAATAACCTATATGTACCAGAAGGGATCAGGGTAAATACATTCGAGTGTATCCATATAAAAATATTATGTAGCCATAAAAAAAATCAACCAATGGAATGATTGCTAAAACATGGTACTATCTTAGAAAAACAAGGTAAAGGGCTGGAGAGATGGCTCAGCAGTTAATACATTTGCCTGCCAAGCCTAACAACCTGGGGTTGATTCCCCAGTACCCACTTAAAGCCAGATGCACAGAGTGGCACATATATCTGGAGTTCATTTGCAGTGGCAAGAGGCTCTGGCATGCCCATTCTCTCCCTCTGTCTCTCTTTGTTTGGAAATAAATAAAATATTTTTTAAAAAGCAAGGTGAAAAAAATATTCATTACCATGTGCACAATAAAATGAAAATCAGAAAGTTTATTTACTGTATAAGAAAAAAGAAACCTTAAAGGCTACAAGAATGACTGACAATATTATGTACCTGCAACCTGAGAAGATGGGATGTGAGAATCAGCAGGAGAATGGCCCCTGAATGTACCACATGAATAGATTAGCTATTGAAATCCATCATTTTTAAATATTTTATTTATTCATTCATGAGAGAGAGAAAGAGAGAGAATGGGCATGCCAGAGCCTATAACAAACTTCAGATGCCTGTGCCACCATGTGCACCTAGCTTACGTGGGTGCTGGGGAGTCGAAAATAGGTCCTAATGCCTCACAGGCAAACATCTTAATGACTAAACCATCTCCCCAGCCCCAAATCCATCATTTTTAAATCACCATAGCAGCTAACAATGTTATTGGTCAAGGGACAAATGAAATGGTGAAGAGTCAAATACTGCCTACATGTGTAGCAGTGTATGGAGGGAATATTTGCATTCTAAACATTTTCCCTAAGATGAACCAGGACTGAAAAGAAAAATGGCTGAATTCACAGCTAAAACAAGAGCCCAGAAAGTTTGTTTTAAAGAAGCTACCCATGAATATTTATTAATGACAAAGGGAAAGGGGTAGTTTATGGGGGAGAAGTTTAATAGACACATTCACCTGTGAATAAAGAAGGCATCATATTACTAGATAAATAGCATGTGCTACCTAACAGAGATCAAGAGGACATCACAGCCTCATGTAAGTGAAACCTCAGAAGTTGCTCATTTATAATACATAACCTTACATATAAAAATTACAATATATAATTCTAACATAATATTCAAATATTAAAATTAGAGAAATCTACAAGATAGCTGGCTGGCAGTCTTCAAATGGTGTAAGGTGAAAGTTAATGAAACAACTGTTCTAGTAAAAGAGGCATCTGCGTGCTGTGTGGAACCACACAGAAGAGCTGCAGTAATGCAGAACCTGGCTTGGAGACTGAGTGTTACATACCAGGAATGAATCGACAATAATGTATTGATATTGACACATGCATTATGGTTACACAGGAGAATGTCCTTGTGCCTTGTGAACTATTCAGGGGTCATGAGACAATGGCTCAAAGGGGAAAAAGACTTTTGGACTGTATTTGAAATATTTTGATATCTGTCACTTTGAGATTTAAAAAAATGTGTTACATCAAGCCATGACTCTTTTCCATTGAAAACTATGCAGGGGCTTTCCACTGGACTGAAAAATCCAAGGCCTAAGGGCTGTTCTGCTGGTTTGCATTCCTCCAGCCACAGATCCTATTCTGCTATCTTATAGTCTGTCTTCACAGGACCAGGCTCTAGGAAGCCCTATGGACAACCATGGAATCATGGATCCTTGTTTTTCTGAATGTTTTGGCTCCAGAATTTGAACCAATTCCCCGTATTATCAGTGACCCTCCTCTCAATGTTGCCTTCCTAGAATTTCCTCTAGTCACTTTGGCTAATGTTCTCTTCCCTTATAGCATGCGCTGTGATGCCATCTTGCTTTATTTCTTTAATATCAATACTCAATATCTAAAGTTATCAGAGCCATTTAACATATTTTCCACTTGTTTTCAGTTTCTTTTCAGTAGACTTTAAGTTCCCGGTGGACAGAAGTTTTCTCAATCTTGTTTTCTGTGCATTGGACATCAAAGGAACAAGTAATTGTTTAGTAATAGACTCTCCTGACCACAATTTTCTCATCTTTACTATGGGATGGAATTGCCATCTATGTCATTGGATTATTCACTGGGAGGCACAGACAAATGATTAGTACAGTGCCTGGCACACAACATGGAGCAGAAAGATATTTAACCAGTGGCAGAAGGAGAACACTGATTTGGGCTCAGAGTTTCCTTGACATCTGGATACTGAGCTGACATGGTTTTCACTCCAACTTTACAGTTCACAAAATTTCCAGTGGAGAGAAAACTGTTAAATCTCCATAGTCTATAAATCCATTTTTTAAAAAATGTAGGGTAATGATCCTTCATGATGCTCAAGAACAAAAAACGAACAGAACTTTCTTTTCTTCTGAGACACAGTCTCACTTATGCGGCTTCCACATTGTCCTTGATCTCATGATGTCCCTAACCCAAGCCTCCAACTACTGAGATTAGATACACACACTACCATGCTCATCCTGGCTTAATTTTAAAATAATGTATAATACTACTTAAACTGTTCATTATTTAAAAGATATGCTGTAGGATTTTATTATGTATTCACTAATGTTTTATATATTCATACTATAACTTAAGCAAAAACTTTATTAATGGACATTGTAGATTTTTTAAAACATGAATTCATCCTTTAAAAACATTCTCTGAGAATTACTTGGGATGTTCATGGATAAGAACACTTATTTTTGATTGAAGTTACAAGTTAAGGAAAAGTGAAACACAGCTCTCCATAGGCTTCTGCCTCCCAGTGTGTTATTGCTCTAAGCCTGGGAGTAAAAGAGGTATGTAATACAGACCCTCAGGACACATTTCTTATTAACAAAATGGTTAAATAAAACAAGAAATTGAATCTCCGTTGAGATTCAGTATAAGATAGTTGTTTAAATTATTACTTTCATGGCAGCAGAATCCACAAAACAAACCACACATCCAATTCTACATAAGCAGAATTTTTTTAAATCATGAGGAAAGCATTCACTGTATTTTAAACTACTCATTTTACTTATCCATCTGTTACTTTTTTCTGTTGCAGGGAAGAAAATGAAGGAAAAAATGTCCCTGGAAAAAGCTTGTAATATTTCCTCAGAAAATGACCTACAATAAAGTGATACCACCTCTTTCTCCAGTCTCTTGTTATCTTCTTTTCCAACCACAACCACAGTGAGGCCTTACTCAATACTACAAGTGTGTGTGTGTGTGTGTGTGTGTGTGTGTGTGTGTGTGTCACACACAGTTACTTGAGATGTGATTTCACTGGTAAAACCTTGGAAGTAGTACAGTTGTTATTTATTTTGCACCTTACCATCAACCATCTCCTGACTGGTTTGGTGCGTAGCAGGTACGGAAGCCATTCTGTGCTCTGCTGTGTATTCATAGCAGACAAGCACATGTTTGTGAACTCTAAAGAATAACTAACAAAAACAGGTTTTTGTCACAAGTATGTGGTATGAAAATATGTGGATAGTCTTGGAGTTGACTTGGAATGCTTTAACTCTAGTATTAGTTGTTAATCGTTTCAAACTTACTTCATGCAGCATTTAACATGATTTCCAAAGCCCAACTCTACAGGAATAGGACAGATCTCCACCTGCTGACCAAGAAAGCACCAACCAGCAGAAGATGAAGAAGAGTTAGATACTACGGAAGATGAAACTTAATTTTAAAAAAACTTCACATTTTCATTTTCATTGTAAGTGACTTGAAATCAGTATTACCCAACTATAGAACTTGATACTCACTTGGCAGGTTAAACTTCAAGATAAAATACTACTAAGAAATAAAAATTAAAGGAAATTTATGGTGACAAATAAAACAGTAAATACAGGGGCTGGAGAGAAGGCTCAGTGGTTAAGGTGCTTGCCTTCAAAGCCTAAGGACTTGGCTTCAATTCCCAAGTAACCATGATATACCAAATTTACAAGGTGACACATGTGTCTGGAGTTTTTATTTTATTTTATTTTGTTTTGTTTTGTTTTGTTTTGTTTTGTTTTGTTTTTGGAGTGGCTAGAGGCCATGGCACACCTATTCTGTTTATCAGCCTCTTTCTCTCTCTCAAATAAGTAAATAAATAATGTTTAAAAGGTCATAAAAGGGGCTGGAGAGACAGCTTAGCAGTTAAGGAGTTTGCCTACAAAGCCAAAGGATCCCAATTTGATTCTCCAAGACCCACATAAGCCAGATGCACAAAAGGATGCATGCATCTGGAATTTGTTTGCAGTGACTGGAGGCCCTGGCGTGTGTGGTCTCTCCCTCCCTTCCTCCTTCCCTCCCTCCCTCTTTCTCTCTCTCAAATAAATAAAATATATTTTTTAAAAAGAAGCCATAAAATAGCAAATACAAAAAAAAAATTAAAAGACAATAATGAAAAAGCGTGGTCAACCCACAAAGGGTACCTGTACCAGGCAGAAAAGGGATAAGGGGGATAGAATGGTGGCTCTCTACAATCATGTAGCCCACATGATTTGGGGCTTTCCAGCTGTCCTCAGATCAGATACAAACCCAAGGCGGGAGTCCACTGAGAGCACCTACACAGGAGACAACAGGCTCAATTACTGGGTGCTGAGCAGAAATGAGAACTTCCTCATGCAGGAAAATGATAATTCACTTAGTGCTCTTAGTGCTTACAATTGGGAACGTATGAAAAGGCCTTCCGGATGCAATGGTAACAGTTCCAAGTGCAGCTCAGCTAAAATTATTTTGTAAACTGCTCCCAAAACATAATTTTTGAACAGTCTGCATAAACACAATAACATTTAAACTATCTACTCAATGCATTCAAGTGACTAGCAGAAACAAGCAGGATCATGGCTATGCAGCAAAGGAATTGTTGCCTCCCATCATTTTAACAAAAAATTTTAATTTTTTGAAGGATCTTGTGGGGGGCCCTAGGGAGATGGCTGAGTTGGCAAAATACTTGTCATGTGATATGAGTTGGGATTTGCAGCACTCAAACACATGCCAAATGGACACAGCAATCTGCCTCTATCCTAGAACTAGGGGCAAGGGGGTCCCTGGAACAAGGAAGGTAACTAGACTAGCTGAGTTCAAGGGAGAGACCCTGCCTCAATAAATGAGGGGCACAAGAATTAAAGAAGATACCGAATGTCCACCACTGGCCTACACATGCACACGCATACATACACATTACATATACATGCATATATGGACATCCACAAACAAATGTGCACACACACACTACATACATGCAAAATAAACATTCTTTCGTGCTGGCGATCTAACCCAGGGTGTTGCACATGCTGTGCAAGTGCTATAAAGTGAGATAATTCTCTATCCCTCTTTCCTTTGCTTTTTTTTTAAAGTACGCATACTCACACATAAACAAATGCCAGACACATGTGTTACTTTATATACAACTCTACATGGGTGCTGGAGAATGAAACCCAGGCTGGCAAGATTTGCAACCAAGTGGCTTTAACTGCTAAGCCAGATCTCCCAGCCCTTTTGTTCCTTTTTTCAATGACACTGAGGTCTAAAAAATAAAAATACAGCTACCACTTTCCAAATTTTGATCTAGAAGAATGAAATGCACAATGACTACTTCACAGAAAGTTCTTCTAATATTTTTGTAAATTTTCCAGTTTAACTCTGTGTAAGCACTAGGCTGAAAATTTTAACATATTGGTTGAACAACACTGGGAAGATAGTCCTCTCATCTTTTGTGGCTGAGAGAAGTAAGGCAGACTGTAAGTAACTTGTCCCGAACTACAAAGGTAGCCAGTGACCTCTGCCACACAATGCTGTTGCCTCAGTAGTGACTTAATTCATGAGCAATCCTGGAAAATCCTGGACCTGAAATTAAGATCTTGAACTCCTTTTTAGGAAGCACTCTACCTACAAATGCTTGGGGCATAAAAATAGGTGACTAAGGGCAAACACCAATCTGGTGAAATTCCAACTAGAGGTTCCAGGCCCAACAGCCTCTTGTTCATGGAGTAGGCACTTTTTGTTTTTTGGTTTTTTTCACATTTGAACAAACATCATCTTTAATTTTTTTTGTAAGTTTATATAAGCAGGAGGCAATGGATTTTTTTTTTTTTTTTTTTTTACAATTTCCTACAAGGTAAGCCAATGCAGCCCTGAAAAACAAGGATAACTAGAGGAAACAGAGAGGGAGAAGAGTTCATGGCACCCTTGGATCTTCTTGGTATTACCCGACTCATTCACACACCCCAGATTTCCCATCCAGACATGTATGTGTGAGTCCAATAATCTAGTATGTGCTACCTATGTGCATGGGGCAGGTGTGATATTTGTGTTTATTTATTTACTTATTTATTTTTGCTTTAACCCAGAATCCATAGTCCAATTTGTTCATACTACCAGAAGAGCCCCAGTTGTTTCAGATCTCTGTACCATGAGAAGTACCATGGCTGGACAAGGTCAATTCTGACAGTCACATTCCCATCTTGTGATTTTCCTCATAACTTTATAATCCTCACTCCAAATCCTGGGGAAATGTATTCTGAAGAGCCTTTAGGATTAGCTTATAAAAGGAAATAAGCCCCCTGAAAAAAACAATCTCTCTTTTTGGTGGAGTTTTTTTTTGTGGGTTTCTGTATGATCTTTAGCTGTGTGAGCATATGTACATGTTTGCTTGTGAATCTATAAGTCACAGAGAGATAACAACAGGAACCGAGGGAGGAAATCGTCATATTAGTGCATGGGTATGTAAGAAATAACCTCATAAAATATTAACGGAGAGGAATAAACCAGCAAATATCTAAGAAGACACAGCTTCCACCTACCGATTATGAGAAAAATCTCACTGTATCAATATTACCACTTCCTTAAAGCATAGCAGAATTTGAGAGGCCATCTTTCTCTGTGTATAGTTAGTATCTCACTAGGACTATTTGAAAATTAATAACCAAACTTTGAGCATAAGAGCTAAATGTTTGTTCAAAAGTAGCAAGTTGTACAGAGCAAGGACCAGACTGAATGAAAGTTTTGCAGCCACTGAACATGGTTATATACAAATTCACTTCATAATGATTTTGTGAAAATGCATTTTCACTCACATACATATACTGCTAAATAGCTATGGTATTATATCTAGATCCAAATTTCAGTCTATGCACATGTTGCTAAATGTCAAATGTATCCATATTCATTTATACTTGAATGTTGCTTTGAGTATAAAATGATAAAGCCTCCATTCAAAAAATAAAAATAAAATGGCTGCACAGCCTCATTTAGCACAACAGATGAACTCTGTTTATTTTACAGCTATGTGGCAAAGTGAATAAGCATTTTCAAACAGTAGCTCTGACTCAAAACTTATAATTAAATTGCAAAACCTATGAGTTTCAGGGCTGCAGAGATGGTTCAGCAGTTAAAGCACTTGCCTGCAAAGCCTAATGACCGAAGTTTGATTCTCCAGTAGCTATGTAAAGACAGATACACAAAGTGACACATACATCTGGAATTAATTTGTAGTGGCTGGAGGCCCTGGACACCCATACTTTGTCTTGTCTTTCTTCTCTCTATCTCTCTCTTCTTGCAAATAAATAAAAATACTTTAAAAATTCAAAAATCTATGAGTTCCAATGGGGAGATGGCCTAGTGGCTAAAGTGTACAAGCGTGAGAAGTGGAGTTCAAATCCCTAGCACTTATGTAAATACCTCAGTAAAATAAAGAGAGATGGATGAAGACATAAATACACCACACAGAAATAACAGAAGCAAAACAAACAAAAAAGGACACAATTTCCTACAAATATCTAAGTTTTTTCCTTTATAACCTCAGTTGTTATAATTTGTCATCATTCTTTTGCTTTCAAAGTATAGTATCTATTTCAAAATACAATATCTATATTTATTAGAGCACAGAATGTAACTCAATGTCTCAAAATATTTTGTCTAAATTTATGTATTCTTTACAAAATTGTTTTGGGGCACTGGAGGAATAGTTCAGTCAGTATACTGATTGCCATGCAAGCAAGAGGGCCTGGGTTCAAATCCTCAGCAACCATGTAAATGCTGGTATTGTGGTGTGCACCTGTGATCCCAGCACTCAGGAAGCAGAGATGGGTGGATTCTCAGGGCAAGCTGGCTAGCTAGACTAGCCAGATTGATGTGCTGTGGATTTAGTAAGAGACTCTGTCTCAATAAATAAGATGGATAGTCCTAGTATTGACCTCCGACCTGAACACATTTGTGTACACACATGCACGCACACACACATACATACCAACATGCATACCCACACATATACCATACAACACAATAATTATTTAATAAATGTTCCATAAATAGAAATTAAGATGTTGAATAACCCATATTAGATGTGCTTACTGCACCTTAGTGGTCCAGTGGCATACCAGCACCCAAGCTTTATCAATGTTCTTTCTTCTCACCACTCTTCGATGATCAACTCCTACCAATAATGAAATTTTAAATGAACAAAAACTAACCTTGAAATTACTTTGAATTCCCTTACAGACCACAAGTCATTTTGAAGCCATTGATTTTATACTGTGAGATAAGAATTATCAACTACCAGCACTAAAATGCAAACAGTTTACAACTATCCAGGTAGTAAATCAAAGAACTCACTTCCCAGTATGATTTTAGTTTGTATAAAACACATGACAGTTGTAAGCAAAATTTACATGAGTAAACGTATCCAAAATGGCATTGTCACTGCATCTGCAGATGATTGGCAGGATAAAAACATTGGACCCTTGTATTTACATACCATCCTCCCACATAAAAGTCGCCTGATCTACTCAGCATGGCCTCTGGAATTTTTCTCCACTGCTATCTTTCTATCCAATAATCATAACCCTTCTAATCTTTGCCCTTCCTGGTAGAGTTTCATTTCTCTGGTCCCATCAGGAAGACTTTCTTTACTCCATTGGCCTGTGGCATCCCACCAGAAAGTGAGACTGTCAGAATCTCTGAAGGCAACCCTAGCAGGACTCCATAGAAATGGCCTCAGGGTTGTCTCCAAAGTTTCCCTGTCTCAGTTGCCATCATAAGCAACCAGGCAAATTGCTATATTCAGTTCTGTGCCAGGGTCGCCATGGTGACTGCAAAGGACTGCTCCTTAGAAGGACTTCACAAGGGCAGGTTTCCATGGTGACCCCATCCTGCACATTTCTAAGCATCTTCTTTTTGGTTGTTTAGCCAGTAACCAATCATGGCAGATTCATTCCTAGTATGACTCTGGATGGTTTCTCCTAAAGACACAGCATAACACTTATGGATTTAGAAGAAGACTTGTAAATAAATTAACTATTTAAAAATTCAAACGGGGAACTTCAAAAATCATTAAATACTTCCCTGAAAATTTTAGACGGATCTGTTTTTATAGGTAATAGAATTTTTTTAAAGTCAGTGAATGTACACCAATAAAAAAATCTTTTTTATATAATTTATTTTTTATTTATATTATTCTGATTTTACATTCATAGTATTGACTCCATTATCCTCCTCCTTCTCCTCCCTCTTCCAAAGGGACCCTCATCAATGGGGAATGTGGGTCATGCATGTGGGGGTAGTCAAGAGTTCTGGGGGGTAGGCCAAGTCTCTGTGCATAATGCCCCAACTTGTGGCTCTAACATTCTTTCCGCCCCTCTTCCACGAATTTCCCTGCGCCACATTGGGGTCATTTTAGTTCTACTTCAGTGATGAGGTTTTGGGAGCCTCTGTGTCTCTAGATATTTGGCTTAGTTGGAGTTGGATGTTCTCTATGCTTATCTCCTTCAGCCTTTTTCTGGTGTTGTGATCACCAAGAACACTATGGGGCTGGAAAGATGGTTTATTGGTTAAGGCACATGCCTGTGAAGCTTAAGGACCCCTGTTTGATTCTCCAGGTCCCACTTTAGCCAGATGCACATGGTGGCGCATGTGTCTGGAGTTCGTTTGCAGTAGCTAGAGGCCCTTGCACACCCATTCTCACCCTTTCTCTCTCTCTCTCTCCCTCCTTCTCTCTGTCTCTAATAAATAAATAAATAAAAATTAAAAATAAATAAATAAATAAATAAAAACAGCACATGGGTTAGAGAGATGGCTCAGTGGTTAAAAGTGCTTGCTTGCAAAACCTGCCTACATTTGATTCCCCAGTACTCATGTAAAGTTAGATGCACAAAGTGGCACATGTATCTGGAAATTGTTTGTGGTAGCAAGAGGCCCTGGCCTGCTCATTTTTTACTCTCTGCTTGAAACTAAATAAATAATTTTTTTAAATTTTTTTAAAATTATTTTATTTATTTTTGGAGAGAGACACAGAGAGAGACAGAGGGAGAAGGAAACAGAATGGGCACGCCAGCAGTCTCAGCTGCTGCAAGCGAAATCCAGATGTGTGCATCCCCTTGTGGGTAAGTGTGGCATTGCGCCCTTGCGTCACTTTGCATCTGGCTAAACATGGGACCTGGAGATTGGAACCGGGTTCTTAGGGTTAGCAGGCAGGCTCTTTAACCGCTAAGCCATCTCTCCAGCCCTAAATAAACAAATCTTTTTTTAAGAAACTACACACTATTTTTATTTGCTTTGGAAAATCCTGGCCATAATTAGACTTAAGCAATTTTTTCCCTATGCCTTTGTTGTTAAATCAACTCTAATCTTCCTGTCAATTTAAAATGAGTATAGGCCCAACACTTGTTTTGCAAATCTTATCCTTCTCCAGAAATTATAAATACCTTACTCTCTCTAGCATTTCAT
Source organism: Orientallactaga sibirica (assembly GCA_036365145.1). Classification (NCBI taxonomy): domain Eukaryota; kingdom Metazoa; phylum Chordata; class Mammalia; order Rodentia; family Dipodidae; genus Orientallactaga; species Orientallactaga sibirica. The sequence goes on from JAEOAD010000027.1 coordinate 3,342,269, forward strand.
CAAGAGCAAATTTTTTTCTAACAACTAATTTCATTCTTTTGAAAATCATTTAACAAAGGATAGAATTAAAATTTGTACACACTTAGTTAACTATTTTTCCTTCAAGTTGGCCACAAAACCAACAAACAAAACCATAAACCCAATGGAGCTTCCTCTTGTGTGAGAAAAGTTAGCATCTGATGCTTCTCTTTTCTCCTCATCCCATGGTGAAGATAATTATGACTTTCTCCTCAAACTAATGCTCCTTCCATTGTACTTTTTCTGCTTTTCTCCTTCAAGAATTCCTTTCTCCCACTCTGTTCATAGCAGCTGAACCTTCCCCACTCACATTCTACTCAGAAGAATAGAATTTCAGTTTTGAAAATGTTTATCATTAAGAAACAGTATAATTTATGGTCATATTTTAGTGAAATCTCAGTTTTGTACAAAGTTGAATTTGAGACTTCTTTTTTTAAAATCTCAGTTTTCTTTACTTGATTATCTTAATTTCAGACTTTTTGATTTAACCTTCCTCCCATTTTCCACAATGTTCATTCTTTCATTAGATGTCTATTAAACAATCAGAACAGGTTAGACAGTGTTCTTGGGGTCAGGACACTCAGTGAACAAATGAGTCTTTCTTGCCATTGAGGTGTTTAGGTGATGGGCAGAAAGTGGCATAGAGGAAGAGGAGAAAAGAAGACAGAGAGGGTGGACAGAGCAAAGAAAAGGAAGTATAGTATTTGTGAATTTAAAAATCATATGCTGGGCTAGAGAGATGGCTCAGTGGTTAAGGTACTTTCCAGCCAAGCCTAAGGACCGGGATTTGTTTCCCCCATACCAGGGTAAAGCCAGATGCACAAGGTGGCACATATGTCTGGAGTTTATTTGCAGTGGTTGGAAACACTGGCATGCCCATACTCTCTCTGTCTTTGTTGGGTGTGGTGGCAAATACCTTTAATCCCCACACTTAGGAGACAGAGGTTGAGATATGAAGATCACTCTGAGTTTGAGGCCAGCCTGCAACTACATAATGAATTCCAGATCAGCTTGGGTTAGAGTGAGACCCTACTTACTTCAAAAAAAAATAAATAAATAAAAAAACCTGAGAATTAATAAAACCAAAAATTTTACCTGATTTATTATAATTCATTTCATGCTTGAAAATGTTCATATTTTTATGGACAGTGTATCAATTACTTTTACATTGCTGAGAATAAAGACTCAACCAGAAACAGCTTATGGAAGAAATGGGTTTGACTAGGCTTATAACTTCAAAAGGAAGTTTTATCACTGTGTGGAAGGCAGGATGAAGTTGGCAAGCCAACATTACATCTCACCAAAGTATACAAGGTGAAAAGAAAAAAGGAAGAAAGGGGGAGGGAGGGAGAGGAAGAGTATTGGGGAAAAAGAACATCAAGGAAGGCTCTACTATAACATCTCAAGGCCCACACACAATGACACACTTCCTGTAGCAAGGCACCACCCAGTAAAGGCTCCACAACCTTACAGAACAGCACCACCAGCTGAAGGTCAGTATTCAAACACATGAGACTATGGTGGAAGCAGGGAGGGTCACTGTACACTCAACCACCACAGCAGAGATTACAACTGAAACTAGAAATTATTATACTTAAAAAAACTTAAAACATACCAAATTAGTATCTGCCTTTTTATAGGTCAAAGCTTCAACTTTGGAATCCAGTTCCGCTTGTATTTGGTCTCTTCTTTTCATAACACCCTTCATTTTAAAACAAAAGAATAAAATAAGTTGTTCCTCATTTAAATATTCTTTTCCACAACCAGAAATTTACATTTTGAAATATACATAGCCATCGGGTATATACTCCCTATGGCAACAGTCATTTTGGGATATGATGTATTTAAAGAGTAGGTCTGTTTAATCTTTAAATTTTCAACTGCAAACAAGTATTTAAGAAATATTTTATTAGTTTTCCCAGTGCATATTTTACCAATTTAAGTTATATATATATATAATATTTGATGGAGATCTTCAAAGAGAGTAGGGAACTAAACAAACAAAGTGGCCAATAATGGCAAGGGAAGTATATGTTATAGTGTCCACTGAATATACCTGGTGGTCATGGGGTTAACTTACCTGGAAACATCTACAATCTGTGGGACTCTCATTTGCCCAAAAGGGACAATTAATCAAGCTGGTATATATTTACATCATAAAAATTTTGATGAGATATCATAGTTTCTTCTTTGACTGATAAATGCATATTTTTTCTTAAAATTATCATAATTTCATGTGTCTGTGTTTTCAAACTTAGAACACCCTCCCTGTGAATCAATATTAATGTAAAATACATCTACATCTTTAGTAATTTTGCCTGTGCTTTATACTGTCTTTCCTTTGGTAACTCAATTGTCTTGAAAGCCATGCTCCTTAGACTTCATACATGTGAGGACTTGTCATTTGTACTCATCTTTCACTGGTCCTCACAATGTTCATTAAGAAATATTAAAACTGACTGGCTCCTCAATCAATTCAGTCAGTGACAGAAGTTGTACAGGACATACAGAGATGCTTGACAAAGAGGAGAATCTAGACACAAGTTAGGTACATGGAAGTCAAATAACATGGCTCTGCAGTATTTGAATGGGAACAGGAGGAATCAGTATAAAATGTATCGAGAGAACCATCACATCTACTTTCACACCTGGCTTTATTCCTCTTAAAACATCCAAAAGCAATTAACACTGTCCTAGTTTCAAAGAAATAAATAGAAAATTTTATTAATTATCACAAATTCTTTCATATTTACTTTACCTAATGGGTCACTAACATCAAGAAACCCCATCCATTCTTTAATAAAAATACCCATAGTATAACTAATTCCCATATATTGAAGGTCTGTTTCTATAAAGTATTGGGCTTCATATATACAGACATATATTAAGCAAGAAAGAGGTTGCTACATAACATGATTCATAAAAAGTATGCAGTTTTAATCATTTTTATCAACACATCGTTATTTAAACTAAGACAGAAGAAAATATTGCAATATAAACAGAACAAGAAATGCAATATAAGTACTACTAATTATAACTTAGGGCTCTCTAACTCAATCAATTGAATTGCATAATTTTTACTAGTGGCTTTATACTTTTTCACTCCTTTAATTACACAAGATTTTACTTTCATAATTTATTATTTTTTAAAGATTTTATTTTTAGTTATTTATTAGAGACAGAGAAAGGGGCAGAGAGAGAGAGAGAGAATGGGCACACCAGGGCCTCTAGCCATTGCAAACAAACTCCAGATGCATGCACCACCATGTGCATCTGGCTAACATGGGACCTGGAGAATCAAACTGGGGTCCTTAGGCTCCACAGACATACACCTTAACCACTAAGCAATCTATCCAGCCCTTTTAATTTTTTAAGATTTTATTTTTATTCACTTTCATAATTTCTATCTTGACCTAATACTGAGGAAATTATTTTCTAATTGATGGAAGAATGTATATAAAGCAGATTTCTCTGAAAAGCAAAAAAAAAAAAAGAAAAGTGAGTACAGAAATAAAATGAGATGTGCCCAAGGAATAGATGCACAGGAGAAGAGTCCTGCCACTAAAACATGGAGACCTCTGGGAACAAGTAAGATCCACTTATGGGGACTCCTAAAAGGCCAAGTTACATTGAAACCCTGCAATGTGCTCCCAAGATTTAACAGCTCTTTCAAAAGAAGCATGAACATTCCACTGAAGAGGGAGGCAGATCTCATACTCATAGGCTATGACACATTACATTCTAAATAATGACACTAAACTTATTGCTAATTCAAATACACCTACATGTGGAAAAGTCACTCCTACCCCAGCCCAAAAAAATCCAGAAAGCATTTTAAAAATTAAAATAAAAATTTTTAAGGTTGGAAAAACTAATCCCTGAGCAAAGGTTGAGTGAGGATTTTTCAAGTCTATGGTGAGCCTATCAATTACTGAAGTTGCCATTGACTATTCCAGCATTTAGCAAGCTGTTCTTCCATTCACTGATAAGTGGACATAGTAACAAATATTTCTTCCACTTCCCTATGCAAAACAACCTGCTAGGATAGGAAAGACAGGCAGAAATAGAGAAGCAGGCATTGCCTTATGGAGCTTAGAATCTAGCAAAGACTATCAATGAAATGAGTTAGATGTTCTTACCATTAATGTGTCATTATAAAGCACATATTCATGGACAATAGGAAGCAAGGACTCTGAGAGGCCAGACATCCGCTTCTCAGTGGCCCTGCAGCACTGCTCAATGCAGGTGGCCACTCCTTTTAGCACATCAACCATATCTTCCTCTGAAGCCGACCACTGAATGTGAATAGGGCCATATTCTTTCATTTCATCAAGATAGTCTAAAAACAATTTAGTAGATTTTCAATTCACAGATGCTTTCAACTTTGCTATATCATTAATTATCTGAAAATAATTTTTCCTCTCACTAAGCATATGCCATCCTTGTTTGCCCGTCAGTCTTCAATGCATTGCCATCCAAGTGCTGTCAATAATCTCATCTTTTTCAGTGTCAAAACATGTCCTGCTTGTAAAAGAAGTTATACCATTGTACCTCTTATGAACATCTACCTATCATACAACTACGTCTAAGTATAACACTGACAGTAGATCTCAAACAAAATTTCCCTTCTTTCTTCATTTCTTCTAGTTAAAAACTATTTTATATGGCATAACTAACAATATTAAGTCTTCCTTATATTCATAATTGTAAGGAGCCAATCACCATTTCTAGTATTTCTAAATAAATTATTTATTTGTATACCATCCATTATACTAGCTTATCTCTTTTTCAAAAGCACCTCTCACTGACCTACAGCAAAGGACTCCTAACTAGGCTCCCTCTTTCCATTTACATCAATGAATCATCTCTCCAAAGGATGAGAAGTTATTGTTGCCGTCCATGTGGCTTAGATCTAGCAAGCACTGTTTATTATACTTACTTTCACAAACCAACTACTGCTGGCCTATGTGCTCCTTAAAACAGGGGCTGCTGAGTCTTAATATTTTTGTGTGGTAAGGTCTAATATGTAATGTGATCAATAAACATTGTCATATCAATGAAAGTATAAATGATTAAGTAAACAAAGCCATCATATACTCAAAACACATACTCAGAAATTTGGATTTAGGGCTGGAGAGATGGCTTAATGGCTAAGGGACTTGACTGCAAAGTCTAAGGACCCAGATTTGATTCCCCAGTACCCATGTAAGCCAGATGCACAAGGTGGCACATAAGTCTGGAGTTCCTTTGCAGTAGCTGCAAGCCCCAGAGCATCCATTCTTTCTTTTTCTCTCTCTCTCTCTCTCTCTCTCTCTGTCTCTCTCTCTCTCTGCCTTGTTCTCTCTCAAATAAATAAATTACTTTTTTTAATTTTGACTTTTTCACAACTAATATTTTACATTGCTACTTTTACATTATCATTTTTTAATAATGTATAGCTTTTATGATAAATAATTGCTAGGGCAAGAGATATGGTTTAGCGGTTAAGATGCTTCCCTCCAAAGGCAAAGGACCCAGGTTTGATTCCCCAGTACCCATGTAAAGCACAAGGTGGTGTATGCATCTAGAGTTTACTTGCAGTGGCTAGAGGCCTTGGCATGCCCATTCTCTCTATATCTGCCTTTCTTCCCTTCATCACTTGAATAAATAAATAAATATTTTAAAAAGAATTTCTATACAGAGAATTTTTTCTATTATTCATATAACTACAATGAGAGTCTGCATTTAAACATCTCTCTGCACATTAGAATTCACTGAAATCCATCATTACCATATTATAAACTCAAATATTTATATAATCAAGTAAAATAAAAAAGTTAGTTTCAAATAATGAAAATGTTACTTGACATTTAATGAAGGTATATAGTTTAAGGCTTTTCCTGGCTCCACTCCCTTGAGTCTAGGTTCATGGTTTTGTTTGTTTGTTTGTTTGTTTGTTTGTTTGTTTGTTTGTTTTGTGGTGATCACACTATTATTTATAGAAAAGAACATTTTCTACATTTCTTTTCTCAAGTTGTGTGTGTGCTGATGTGTATCATTAGGTTGTAAATATTTCTGTATAGAACCTCCCTAATTTACATGCATTCAAATAATATCTATATGTCAACAAATTTAATGAATTCCATTTGATTTATTTACTTTTTTGTTTTGGAGTGTGTGTTTGTGTGTGTGCATGTGCACACATGCACACATGCATGCTCAAGGTGTACATATGTAGATTTCTAACTAATAATTTTAAATGTAGATTTCTAATGAGATATGAAGGCCAAAGTTTGATGTCAAGTATCTTCCTCAGTTGCTCTCCAGTTTTTTTTTTTTTTTCTTTTAGGCAGGGTCTCTTGCTGAACCTGGAGCTCACCTATTTGGCTACATGAGCTAGCCTGCATGTGTTAGATTCTCTGGTCTCTGCCTCTCCATGCTGATATTGGAAGCTCATACTACTATGCCCAGCTTTCATGTAAGTGCTAGGGATCTGAATTCAGGTCCTTATGCTTACACAGCAAACACATTACCCAGTGAGCTATCTCGCCAGCCAGCATAAACGATTTTAAATGCCGAAAATAGAAATAAAAGAACTATTTTATGATACATAAATATTTATGTCATGCTTGGAATGTGCCTAATATCTCAAGCTACACCCTACTTCCATCACCAAAATCTTACTGGAAGATAACATATCCATTTCGGGAAATGTCATTGTATAGTTGGTAAAGCAAGATCCATGTGGAATATGTGATACCAATTTTATATGACTACATTCAAAATCTCAAGCTCTGCACTGGCTTTACCATTATCATCTAAACCCACAGAAGCTGCAATGGCTAGTGATCAATGAACCTGAGTGGAGACAAGCCACAAAGACCTTCAAAATCATTTTCAATACACAGCAGAGCATGAGTTATGCTTTGAAAGTGGAATTCTGACCCCATCTCCAACCCAACCTCCAAAAGAGAGAGTGCAGAAGAAGGCAAACCCTCTGAAATCATGCTTTGGTGATTTTACCTACCCCTTTCTTCCTTGTAAATTCTCTGTGATATTTTATCTATTAAATTAATTTTCTGGCTAAATATCTCAATAAAATTATTCATTTCCATGAACTCCTCAGGCCGGTTTTTAACTCCTCTCATGGAGGATGCTACAGCTCGGACCGTCTGGCCCATCCTGGTCAGCAGTCCAGGCCCTTGCTTCTTGTGAGAAGACAGTTCCTGGAAACAGATCAATGAAATACTTGTGGTGAAGTGATTAACAATATTCTGAAGCACATTTTTAAAAAACTAGTTAGAAAAAAACAGATAAAATTCTTTCATACACATCTTTTTAGAAGTTTGAAGCTGATGCATTTCATTCTGGTATAGTTTCTCCTCTACTTCGGTCCCCAGGGCTATCCCTCTTCAAAGTATTCTTGTAAAATAGGCTTTTGTCTTTTCTCAGAGCATCTGTCTTTAAGAGGACAGAATATAACAGAGGGAGCAGTACTCAAGGAGGTAAGAAAAGAAGATGTTATGATAGGCCATCTACAATTTATAATAGGAATTTCATAGAAAAAATGATCACAAAAAAGTTTTTCAAGGCCTACAATATTCCCTGAACAACAACAACAAAGAACTTCATTAATTCTTCTATTACAATAGCTATTGAAAGGGTACTAAGTTTTAAATCTATAATAACATTATAAGCAAAAATCACTATGTACCTATGAATAAATTCTATTATTATCTGCATTTTTAAAAAGTAAAACTAAAAGCAATTAAGTGGTAGAGCAAAGGTGGGAGCCCTGGCTATCTGACTTCAGAATATTAGCTTTACTGTTAAGACTGTTAGGCTTCCTTCAGGTCCTCTGGAGATTTTAAGTAGATGCTTCCTGGCCATGGGTGTTCAACCACCTGAAGTGGTGAAACTCTGACCCACCTACAGGCTGATTATCTATAGAGAAAGATTTCTAATAAGATGTGTAACTAGTTACTTCAAAGTTAACAGAAGAGGGACAGCTGCAGGCTTGCAAAATAGAAGAGATGTTATAAAAGTATTTGCAAGACATTAAAGGGTCCAAGGGTCCAATCAGAAGAAGAAGAGAAGACAAGAGATTCTGATGGTGACAGTAGCATTTGTTGAAACATAGATTTCAGATCAAATAAAAGTAGGAGGATAACACATAGAAAATAAATCTATACATAATAAATTTACCAAATCTGCAAATTTTAAAGCTACATATTGTTTATTAACATGTAACAAGTTGCCTTCCAGGTTTTAATTCATAAAAGTCTCACAGAAACAGCATCAATAAAGTAAACTTGTTTGTCTGTAAGTCAGTACCATAGTTACAAGAGCCATCACTGACCTGAAAATCCATCTATCCAAGCATGGTGCTATAGCGTCACTGGAAAGTATAAACCTTATTACAGCCAGCGTAAACCATAACTGAAGGGCTGTTACTGCAATTGTTGACTTACTATGTTCTGGGACTATGTATTCACACTATATGCTGGGGATTATGTCTAACAGCTTTTAAGGTTCTGTATAACTATATGCTAGTGATTATTCTATATAATCCCTATATGCTGGGGATTATGTATAACAGCTTTAAAGGTTCCAGACAGCAACACTGTATCAAGATTCAGATGAACCACGCTTCAGCTTCTAACAATTTGGCCACATCTGAGAGATAACTCAACTTTGGTCAGTATACTGACCTTTTGGTTATCTTTGTGTTGAGTTACCACTTCACAGAAGAAGATAATTATATATATATATATATTCTTATATATTATATACATATATGTTGTTTTCCATATTAAATATGAGGCTATCCCCACCACAGATAATTGACAGAAAAAGAGAATGTTTTTTTGTTTTTGTTTTTGTCTTTATTGGTTTTTCAAGGTAAGGTTTCAATTTAGTCCAGGATGACCTGGAACTTACTATGTAGCCTCAGGGTGGCCTCGAACTCATGGTGATCCTCCTACCTCTATTTCCCGAGTGCTGGGATTAAAGACATGTGCCACCATGCCCAGCTGGTACAATGTTTTTTATCACCCGTATATGACCTATCCAGCCATCTAGCTATCTACTCAATAGTGACATTCATCCTAACTTTAAAAACTCAGATTCAACTAGGCATGGTGGCACACACCTTTAATCCCAGCACTTGGGAGGCTGAGGTAGGAGGATCACTGTGAGTTCAAGACCACCCTGAGACTACATAGTGAATTACAGGTCAGCCTGGGCTACAAAGAGACTCCACCTCAAAATCCCCCCAAATAACACCAAAAGTCAAGATTCAGTGCTAGAGGCTTAGCAGTTAAGGTGCCTGCCTACCAAGCCTAAGAGTGCTTGTTTGAATCTCAAGGTCCCATGCAAAAGTGATGTAAGCACGCAATGTTGTGAGGACGCGTGCGTCTGGAGTTCCTTCACAGTTGCTGAAAAGGCCCTGGCATGCCCATTCTATCTCTCTCAAAAAAAAAAAAAAAAAAAAAAAAAAACTCAGATTCAACCAGGCATGGTAGTACACATAATCCCAGCACTTGGTAGGAGGATCGCCATGAGTCTGAGGCCACCCTGAGAATATAGAGTGAATTCCAGGTCAAACTGGGCTAGAGTTAGACCCTGTATGGGCACAATGCTGGTCCGGCCCTAGCCAGGCCGCCTGCTAGTAGGAACCAGGAAGTGACTTCTGGGGATGTGGCATCCTGCACAGGCCTGGCATGACAACAGCTACAGCCCCATTCCCGCAACCTGCTGCCAGATGATCTGTCCAGAGACAGGCTGTCATTGGTCACAAGAAGGGAACCACCCATACAACGATTGGCCAGCCAAACCCTTAAAAACCCCTACACTTCCTTGAGTAAACAAGTTTGCAGCAGCTTGCCCTCTGCCTGCTTCCAACCAACTCCTGGTGTCTGTGTCGTGACTCCACGCCTCTCTCTCCCTGCCCAGAAGAGATCCTGCATCCCCTCCTGGGCTGTCCCTAGGAGGGACCCCCAACAAGACCCTACCTTAAAAAACCAAAAATTAGACAAACAAACAAACCTCAGATTCATTATTACTCAAAATAATGTCAATAGATACATGTTGATATGTATTCAGTATTGGCTATACATGTAATGAACACCTTGTCATTTAAAAATGATAGTGTCATCAACCAAGAAAAATGCAAGTATATGTAGGTGAGGGGAACACCAGATTTCTGTAATGTGTATGTGTTGATTTAACTTGACATTTCTCTGTGTTTTTTTTTTTTTATTAATTTTAACTCAGTCCAAGGGTACCACTGCCTAACTTGTAGAATTAATAAAGAGAAAGCATGCAATCTTATAAACATAGATAGTAAAGGATTATATGAGTATAAATCAAAATTATTTACCCAAGCTTGTACAGTGAGAAAAACCTTGAAGTCTTCATTAAATGTTAAAGTTGGATGATCAGCAATTCTGTTCAAAAATTTATGCAATGCTTTCCTGCGGGTCTCAATGAAGTCATCATTAAAGCGTTCCACCATTCCTTTTACTATGAACTTTTCTGGCAATGGCTGAAACCAAAAACAAAAACAAAAGCTATTTGGCACAGATTCCTAAGGAATTCTACATTTTATATTTTTGAAAATCAGTTGAACATTTGATCATTAACTATAAAATATAAGTTTTAAAACTCACAATGCTAAAATGAAAAGTAAAATACCATTATATATTACAATATCTTAAAAATCCATACTTAGATTTAAAGGTTTAGATTATAAGTAAATATCCATAAGAGAAAGGAATTATAGTAAAGTAAAAAAATTGTGCTATATTTTAGACATTTCAAAAACCTCAAAAAAAAAAAAAAAACAATAGTAGCAATTCTATAAAAAAAAAAAAAAAGAAAAGAAAAAGAAAAATTTGAAACTTACTGGAATAATGAGAGTGGGATGTGCTTCTTCAAGTTTTCCCTTCAGCCAAAGGAAATCTTGATAGCGTCTCCTAACTTCAAACTCACTGGAATCAAATTCCCCACGAGATGTCTGAGGAAAGTAGTAGGAAATAACAGCCCATGCAATATAAGAAAGAAGACATTTGCCTCCTGCTATTTTAAACATTCTGAAATAAATGGGTATCTAAGAAAAATTAAGTCCTAATTATTCAGTGTTTGTCAGCCTTTTTTTTTTTTTTTTAAGATATCTAATCATGTAGCAGATGAAAATAAGCAAAACTTTCCGGTATTTCCACAGAGAAAGCAAACACCATCTTTAAATTTAAAGTCCAAGCTGAAAAATCTGTCTTGTAGCAACCATCTGCCTTCCACAAAGTTCTCACTACTATTATCTCTGGCATGACTTTCTCACTTCAGAAGTGCATTCTGAAAGTAGGTTTCAAATACAAATCTTTCCTCCACATTAGAATTCAGAATTTGAGAAAAGTTCTATTTTTACAATTTAGAAAATAACCTGAATGTAACTGAGAAATGTGTTTTCTTGGAATTTGCTCAAATGAATTGCTTTTGCTAAAATTTGCTTTTGGTATATAAAAAGTTTAACATTTTGTGGAGTGATTTGCCACTGTTTGTAAAAAATGTAATTAATGGATATTTGATGTGAAAAGACTTTTTTTTCTGTCATTTCTCAAGGAATGTTATTTTGAGAGTTACATGCCTAAACTACTACAACTTAAGCAAACACATTGAGTGATTGATTCCTAGCAAAAATCTGAGCCAACACATAAGATAAGAACATGGGTATACAACCTAGGCCAAAACCAAAAATATGGTCACACTAGTGCATGCTCACCTTTTTTAAAGAAAATAGCCACTTATCCCAATACCTTAATATTAGTTTTAATATTTAATATTACTGAAATTTTTCCAAATGAAAAAATGACATGTAGTCCTATTTAGATTTGAGTTTTCCCTGGAGGAATAGCTGTGAGATAACATATTATAAATATATCTCACTATCCCCAAGAATATCAACCAACCATACCGATGAACCCATGGAAAATAATGTCATTCAAATCATAAGAGGCCATTTTAATTGTCCTGAAATAAAGTTGATTAAAACTAGACTTTGCAAAGTTCATTGCTTTAAAACGGATGTTTATAGTATTATAGAATAATCTTAGTAAAATATTCTCTTTTAGTAGGAAAACAGTGGGGATACATTAGAGGTTCAAATGTAGGAAATTAAGTTTAACATACTGGTTTATATGTATACATATATAGAGATACACACATAATACATACATACATATGTACATACATACATACATACATACATACATACATACATACATACATGTTAAGCACCAAGTATATGCTCATTGTTTTCAAGACAACATTCTGGCATAAATAATCATAAATGCACCGGGCATGGTGGTGCACACCTTTAATCCCAGCACTGGAAGGCAGAGGTAGGAAGATCACTGAGAGTTTGAGGCCATCCTGAGACTACATAAGTGAATTCTAGGTCAGCCTGGGCTAAATCAAGACCTTACCAAAAAAAAAAAAAAAAAAAATCATAAATGCCTTCAAGACATGGTGGGTAAAAATATGGTTTAGATGGAAATGTTCTTAACAATTGCCAACTTTTTGGTAAACATAAAACAATCTTGTATAAATTTCAGCAAGAAGATATAAAATCAAATCAAATGATTGGTTGACTCTGTCCTCATCAATCTGTAATTGACTTAAAGAATGCTCTAACAGCACCCCGAGGAAGCTAATAGAGTCTAAATACTAGTCAGGAGAATACGCAGCTTCTTCCTTTTGAAACATCTTATTTTACAAATACAAGAAAACAAGAAAAAGGCCGAGTTTGATTAAGGACTAATTTCCCTACAGCAAGCATTAGAATAATCATGCCATCTGACATTGCACAATTTGGTCATTAGAAGATAAACATAAGCTTCCAAATGATAAGGAGAACGGGGCTTGATGACAGATGTCCATCTTAAAAAGAACATGTTTTCTACCTACTTCACTTGGAGTGCCAATAATGATTCTAAAGGAATAATTTTCCATGAGAGAAATATTATATTATAAATGGTAGTTAATTTTCCATGAGTAACTTTAAAAACATTTGTAAGGTAAAAACCCAAATTCTCTTACTCTAAGAATTACAACTAAATGAATGGCCACAATTCAAATGTTAAACTTCAAATGAACCAAGTCAAGGGGAGGTAGACTCCATGTCTCACCCCAAGTGGTTGGAATAAAAGACAATGAACTTGAGATTCCGTAGTATTTACAGTTACAATGCCCATAAAGTCCTTCCAATTTTCAAAGAGAGCAACAGTATTCAAGAAAATGCTCAGTCAACATTTACCTTAGTTATAATCTTATAAGTGATGAAAGTCTCAATTGTAGTGACATGGCTCTCGGGTTCATCAACTGTAATAAAAAGATCCTTTAGTTCTGGCTCATCTTCAAACTTGACTTGGTTTATCATGGATAAAGGAGATGTCGGCATCATGGGGCTGAAGGAGTTCATGTCCATTAAGGAAGCATCCTAAGGAATAAACCAGTGAAAAATTGAACATCAAAAATAAGAGTCAATCTTCAATCTCTGAAATTCTACCAACATTAACAAAATAAATCAAGAAGAAAATGGAATCCTGGGTAAATATGTATGTGAACACTTATTTTTAACCTCTGCTTCCTCAGAAAATACCAACTTAAAAAATGACAAGAGGAGGCAGGAGAGATTGCTTAGCAGTTAAGGCTTTTGCCTGAAAAGCCTAAGGACCCAGGTTAGATTCCCCAGTACCCATTTGAACCAGATGCACAAGGTGCCACAAGTGTCTGGCATTTGTTTGCAGTGGCTAGAGGCCCTGGCATGCCCGTTCTCTCTCTTCATGCTTCTCTCAAATTTAATTATGTTTCTCTCAAAATTAATTAATTAATTAATTAATAATAAATAACAAAAGGGACTAGAGAGATGGTTCAGTGGTTAAGGCATTTGTTTGCCAAGTCTAAAGGCCTGGATTCCATTCCCCAGTACCCATGTAAAGCCAGATGCCCAGAATAGCTCATGCATCTGGAGTTTGTATGCAGTGGCAGGAAGCTCTGGCATGCATATTCTCATTTATTCATTCTCTCTCTCTCCTTACAAATTAATTAATTAAAATTAAAATTAAAATTAAGAAAATGACAAGAAACAAAAGGCACATAATTTCAAAGATGTTTGTTTGTTTGTTTGTTTGTTTGTTTGTTTGTTTGTTTTCCCTGGCTTGTGCTTCTTCTAAAATTCAAGTTGAAACTTAATTTTCACTCCAATGGTATTACAAGGATCTTTAGGAAGTGACTGCCATGAACATAAAGTCCTCATAACCAACACTAAGGCCTTCTAAGAAGGTGTAGGGAACTGTGTAGTCACTTTTAGCTTTCTGCTACATGAGGACACAGCAATGAGCCACCTTTTGGGAAGGAGACAGCAGTCCTTCCCAGACACCAAGCCTGTCAACACTGTGATCTCGGACTTTCCAGCTTCTACAACCCTGAGAAGAAAATCCTTATTATTTATAACACCCGCCCCCCAATTCTGAAGTATATCACATTATAGAAAAGGATGAAGTGAAGAAACTGGAGCAAGGAAAACGCAGCAACTACATTTGATAGAAACCTGAACATCAAGTGCTTGATGAAACAGCATTGCAGAGGGAGAGGAAAGTAGGCTAAGAGAAAATGGTGAACTTGAAAGACCACAAACATAATTCTCATACAGAAACCCAGAAAAAGTCAATATCTGGAAAGCACCAAGAATCTGGGGACATACAGGTGGTTGTTGACCTAAAATTCAGAGAAATCATTTTAAATCTCCTCAAACAAAAGTTAGAACCTCAGATTTCCTCTCCTGCTGAATGCAAATAGGTGATTTTCCTACATCAATTTTGCAGAGTGTTCTAAGTCTTCCTTCTTGGGAGTCTCTAAAGTTGAAGTCAGTGGGAAAAGGGGAGAGGCCCGTGGAAACACAGATATCATGCAAAAGTCCTACATTCTATGAGAGATAAGCCACCCTTCTTTCTTTGTTTGGTCCCAGGAATGTTGGCAGGAAACACATCACTTTCTCTGCTTCCTTTTAAAGGAGATAATAATTATAAGTAAAACTATGAGTGCTAAGCAACACACATATAATGCATGTATATTCCACAAATATACACGTTAGATTTTGACCTAGATGTGCAGATAGATATTAATATAAACAGATATGAAACCTTCAGAGTTCACACTGATACTTTCATTTCTTCTTATTCTTAATCTTTTAAAAATATATTTCTAGCCAGGCATGGTGGCACACACCTTTAATTCCAGCTCTTGGGAGGCAAAGGTAAGAAGATCACTGTGAACTTGAGGCTACCCTGAGATTATATAGTGAATTCCAGGTTAGCCTGTGTTAGAGCAAGGCTCTACTTCAAAAATAAATAAATAAATATAAATAAAACACATTTCTATTTATTTGTGTGCATGTATATGTATGTATGGGTACACCAGGACCTCTTGATAGTTCAAACAAATCACAGGTTCCCAGGTGCATGTGCCTTTTTTTTTTTTTTCCATCTGGCTTTATGTGGTGCTAAGAACTCAAACCCAGTCCAGCAAGCTTTGCAAGCAAGCACTTTTAACCTCTGAGCCATCTTCCTAGGCCTTTCTTTTTGTATTTTTACTAGAATGTATGTTACACTGGGATCAAGATTTTGTGAACAAAGTAGATATATAGCCCATATCTACAATAGTTCTTGGCTCATCACAAATGTCCCATAGAACATTTACTAAGTGGATAAGTAAACTATAAAACTCTTCTGCAAAGGAGCAAAGATGTGGGGCAGTGTTGCAGTCAGGTTCGTATTGCTGGAAGAAATCACCCGACCAAAAGCAGTATGTGGGAAAAAAAAAAGAGGTTTATTTTGGCTTACAGGCTCGAGGGGGAAGCTCCATGACAGCAGGAAAAACAACGACATGAGCAGAGGGTGGACATCAGCCCCTAGCCAACATAAGGTGGACGATAGCAACAGGAGAGTGTGCCAAATACTGACAAGGGGAAACTGGCTATAACACCCACAAGCCTGACCCCAACAATACACTGCCTCCAGGAGGCATTAATTCCCAAATCTCCATCAGTTGGGAACCTAGCATTCAGAACACCTAAGTTTATGGGGGACACCTGAATCAAACCACCACAGGCGGGAAATATGAGAAAAGAGACATTAATGCATGCAACCTCCTATTCTAATTTGACACCACATGGCTTATTCTAGCTTTCTTTGCCCATTTATAACTAATTTCCCCAGCAGCAAGAAATCTCACTCATTGTCATGAATATATATACTTGTCTATTTCCTCGACTATACTATTTCCCCATAATACCAGGTGTCCCCTCACCTCTGAACATAGAAGACAAGACAGCCTCACATTCATTCCCCAAACTTGTTGGATACTTCCTCAACTCCAATCCCCATGGACAGTCCCTTGGACACACCCATTATCTAATCAGCCACCTGAAATTACTTTGCTTTATTTAAATAAAGGGAAAGGCCAGATGTGGTGGCGCATACCTGCAATCCCAGCACTCAGGAGGCTAAGGGAGGAGGACCCCAGGTTTCATGTCATCCTGGACTACACACTGAGTGTCTGAAAACAACCAAACTAAAAAAATAATAAAGGAAAAGGAAGAAATAAGGAAAGAAGGGCTTGGTGGTTTATAAATGTTTTAATAATAAAATCTTCACAGTCCATTGTAATTTTATCTCATGCCTCATTCATATGCAGGATGTCTGAGATATTTCTGAAATAGTAGTAACAACCTTTTCCTCAAAGTCTCTACTTTTTCTCTTCCATTTTTTTTCTGATAAGAATCAAAAGTTTTGTCTACTGTTATGTAAAAGACTAAATTAACTGACATATGAAGAGATTAACTCTAGAAGATAGCCCATCTTAGTTTAACAACAAAATTGGCCAGTCCTAGATGAACAACAACAACAAAAAAAGCAGCTTCAATCTTGTCCCTTGCCATTGACTGAATAGGCAGGGAATTTTGAACCATCCATGCAGCCTTTCTAGCTTCAAATAAGGAATTGAACTTGATGATGGTCAAAATTCCTCACACCTCCAGATGCATTAATATAGTAAAATGTTAAAAAAAAAAATTAAAGTGTGATGTTCTGAGAAAAGGTACTTTTTCTGGAACCATGACTGAAGAGAGGACGAAGTCATAATACAGACTAGCTTTTGCCTCAAGTCAAATCAATACACACACTTTTGAGGCATCAATAATACTCAGAACACTGTTCTAAAGAAGCTTCTGGCAGGAAGTTCAGCTCTGAAAACTCTAATGCAGCAAGAAAGCAAAGCTTGGCTACAGTAGACAAGAGACAGGACTCTGGAACACAATAAATGAGGCAACAAGCAAACAATGGCCCTTAACATTAAGAAGATTCAGGCTATTATCACCACAAAAGGATCTGTGAAAGGTAAACATTTAAGAATAAGTTGAAGGAGATATAAAGGACAGAGGCAATAAATGTCTTGCAACAAAAGCTGAATGAAAGTCGGGTGTAGTGGTGCATGTTACAAGGAGTGCTGTGAGTCTGAGGCTAGCCTGGGGCTACAGAATGAGTTTTTAGCCTGGGCTACAGTGAGACCCTACCTTGAAAAATACCAAAATGAAATAATGATAATAATAATAGTAATAATAACAATAACAAAGTTAATGAAATATCTATGACAAAATACAATAAATTTAACTTTATGATCAAATAGAAGAAAGTGACCAAAAGTAATTATTTGAATGAATAACTTGAAAAAAAAGTTTCACAGCATGTAATTAAACGAAGTTAGGCCATAGAATCTATGTCCAGCTAGATTCAAAATGATTTTTTAACTCATCAAGGTTGCATACAAAAATAGAAAACAATTAAATATGTCTAAGCCCAATAAACATGAGAATGATCCTATATAAAGTATGTATGCCAACATGAAAGCATCTTGAGCAGACCACAACAGAATGTAGAAATGTATAATCAGTGTGTATAACGAGCTCGCTCACAAACCATTTAATACAAGAGTAGTTTTCTAAACTGACAAATTTCTGTTTGGTGGGCAAGCATCCTTTTAATTTCACTGTCATTGCAGGCAACCATGTGCTCTGGCTTTCTTTGTACTCATCCACCCCATTCACCACAAGCCACTTCTTTTACCTACTACATAATTTAGTATTCTATTTCTTCTACTTAAAATGCACCCTTTTGTAGAGTGAAAAAGATCTGCATTAATTTACAGAAGCTCGTAATTCCAGTGAGTGTAGTGTGGTGTCATAAGAATATCTAGCGAAGGAAGAAAATTACAGACTGAAATTTAGCAACATGAGAGATTTTTGGTAGAGGCATTTAAATTACCATGAATCACTCAAAAACATTCTGAAACCTCAATAAAACTGACTATTCAAAGTGTTTTATATTCACTCTCCAAAGAGGAAGGAGAATATACTGACAGTATTTTAAAAGATTTACATTTGGACCTGAATAACTGAAGAAAATATGCCTTTGAAAATATCCAAAGAAGCAATTAACCAAAAAGAATTCCATTTAACCTTTTATGGTTGGAGCTTTTGGGGAGGAAAGGACCATTAAAATTTGTTCTTTACACCTTCTCCATCTCTTCCCCTTTTCCTTCCTCCTCGTCTCTCTATATTTATATATATGCCATTATCTTACAGTCTTTTAAACATTTAAAACACATCTTTTCAGAAGGAAAGGATCTGTACAACAAATGGCTACTTGAATCACATTTAAGCCATTCTCACAGCTGGTGTGGTGAACACACACACACACCCAAGAAAACTTTGGAGATGCTTTCAGGTTGAGATCTGAGTATCAGCAACAAAGACCAAAGCACAATGTGTGGCCAAAAGTCATTGTCTTCTTTTCTTACTCCAAAACAATACTCCACTGTAAGGGAAAACAGATATGCAACTTCACTGAAATGAATGAATATATATGACATTCGAATTTACTGGCCAAATCAGCTACAAATTACATGTAGGTTTTCCCATTACTACTCTTGGTATATTATCTGCATTTTTAATGGATTCATATTGTGTCCCGTACACTCCCAAATTTACCAAATTCATATGTTGAAATCCTAACACCAAGTACCTCAGCTTGTGACCTCATTTGGACAGTCTTTATAGAGATGAGGTCCTAAGGTATGCCCCAATTTAATATAATTGGTATCCTCAAAAAGGGTGAAATTGAGACAAACAAACATTCATAAAGGGGAAAAAATAAAGAAACAGGAAGAATGCAACCATCAACAAACCCAGCTGAATGTCCAGAACACAGCTTTTACTTAAAACCCAAAGAAGAAAGCAACTCTGTGGACATCTTACTCTTTGATTGCTACACTCCAGAGCTGAGCGTGCATAATTTTTTGATGTTTACAGTACTGAGTCTATGATACTTGCCTATAGCAGGCCTAGCAAACAAAGGCAGTATTTCTGCACCTACAGTTGTATATAACAAAAACCTGAGGGTAGAGGTCAGAGTAGAAGCATGTTACCATGATATAAATATTTTATCCTTGCTTCATTTACTCATTTTTTGCACTTAAAAATCAACTCCAGAAATATTTTCTGGAAGGTTCCAAAGTTCTACTACTGAAATAGATACAATAGGCAACTGAAATTGAAAACAAATGAGGGCTTGTCAATCAATAGCTGAATACTCAGGAAATAAACACCAAAATAAATATTTCAAAAGATGAGACATAGCCTCTTTAAGAGATGTCTTTTCTTAAATATACTTCATTAAAATGCTACTTAGGAACATCTCACAAATATTACATTATTATTCTGATAACACTAAATCGCACCCACCATCTGTGCTCCAACAGCTATTTTCTTAAGTAGAGAGAGAAAAAAACTCAATGTGTAAGTGTGATAAATCAGAATCCTGGCATGAAAAGGCCATGCAAATAAAATTGCTGAGGCACGAGAAACACACATACACCAGGAGACATCTGGTAAAAAAAAAAATCTTAAAGTGAAGGAGTTTGAGGAGCCATGCTGTGAAGATGGGTGCTCATCTTGATGGGCCTAAATTTAGATATACCAGCTGTGTTGTGGCTTACAAATTCTTCCAATCTGTCTAATAATAATAATAATAATAATAATAATAATAATAAATGAGAAAGGTCTATGAAACACTGTTGAAAATGTGATTGGAAGAAATGCTACCTCTGCCATTTTCTATAGGAGCATACAACACTCTAGTCTTGTGTGACATAATGTCTACTAAGTAGCATATGTGCACATGCATGCTTATCCCTCGATCCATTTGTCATTCCGCAGTTTCTTACTTGCATGTTCATGAGTGTGTGCATACAAATGGAAGTCAGATATTGACCCTGGGTGTCTTCCTTGCTTGCACTCAACTTGATTAGTGAGGCTTCATCCATCCAGCCACCTTCACAGCCTTCTTACTTGCAATCTTTTAGGAAGGTTTACCTAAGCTCATGAAGGACTGAGGTCACAGAGCATGGTGTCTATCAATGCATTTGTGTAGTTCTCACAGAACTAGGTTAGTTCTCTGGACAGTGGATTGCTACAAGCCAAGTCAGCTCCTTTGTCCCCTCCACTCTTCTGCACATCCACAATTGCCTTTCCCCTCTTGGACATTAAGTTGAAGCAACATGAGGCCTTCAATATGTGGGTCCTGATTTTGTACTTTTCCAAAATCAGTTGCCATAACCATAAGCATTTCTTTTAAATTAGTCAGTATCAGGCACTATATACATAGTTAGTCTCAGGAACTGCATTACATCAACAGAAACAGACTTAAACATGGTATATTGCAAGAGAAATTTTCTGTCATTGGGCAGAGTTAACTTCAATCCAATTAAAGACATGTACCAGCTATATGAACTTCAATAAGTCACCTGGTTTTATTG
The DNA here is from genome assembly GCA_036365145.1 of Orientallactaga sibirica. Classification (NCBI taxonomy): domain Eukaryota; kingdom Metazoa; phylum Chordata; class Mammalia; order Rodentia; family Dipodidae; genus Orientallactaga; species Orientallactaga sibirica. The sequence continues at coordinate 3,363,194 of JAEOAD010000027.1, forward strand.
GGGTGCAATTTTAGGAAAGTCATACTTCACCCTGGATCATGGAAGCACATGAGAAGATAAAAAATAATAAACGTGATATACACTATGTCTGCTTGAGGGCTTTATGTACATTATCTTATGGAATTTGTAACATATTTTATTTACTTACTTGCAACCAGAGAGAGAGAGAGAGAAAGGAGACAGAAAAAAAGGGCATGCCAGGTCCTCCAGCCACTGTAAATGAACTCCAGATGCATACACTACTTTATGCATCTGGCTTTACGTGGTTATTAGGGAATCGAACCAGGTTTATTAGGCTTTGCAGTCAAGTGCCCTAACCACTGAGACATCTCTCCAGCCCTCTTATAAAAATTTTATCCACAATCTAATAAAGGATATTTCTTTCTTCTTTAAACCAGATAGAAACACTATTATCAGGTCCTCCCTTATGCCTTGTTTTCCAGATGAGGAAATAAGCTAAATCACTTGTTCATAGTCTTATCTGCTATTAATGGTCAACAACCAGATTTGATCTTCTAACTGCCAATAAGCCAAACTTGCATCGAAATGTGACACAAATCCCTGGGCATGATTGCTAAATATACTTTCTTTTCAGTTTTTCATGGTATTGAATAAAACACTAAGGCAAGAATAAATGCTTATGATCAGTTATGTAATACACAAAATCTGAGGTACTACAAACGTGTTCAATTCAGCACTCTCTGAAATGAGACAAAACTAGAATTAAGAATGGCTGAACTATGATGTAAGTATAAAGGGATGTGCGTGTTATAAAGCAATGAAATGCAACAACGGGGCTAGATCTCACAACTCAATATAAGGAGGAAAAAGTCACAATTAGACTGGCATGACAGAGTATCATTTTTAATTCCAACATGGAAAGCCCCAAAATATCTCAATTCAAGATACATAAACTTTAATAAAAATCAAACATTTATAAAAATCTTTTTTGAGATAGGGTCTTGCTCTAACCCAGGCCGACCTGGAATTCACTATGTAGTCTCAGGCTGGCCTTGAACTCACAGTGATCCTCCTACCTCTGCCTCCCCAGTGCTGGGACTAAAATTGTGTACCATCACACCCAGTAATAAAAATCTTCTATAAAACTTTTATAAAAAATAAACAAATGAGCCAGAGAGATGACTCAGTGGCTAAGGTGTTGGCCTGCAAAGCCTAAGTACACAGGTTTGAGTCTCCAGTACACATGTAAGCCAGATGCACAAAGCAGTGCATGCATCTGGAGTTTGTTTGCAATGGCTGGAGCACCATTCTCCCACTCTCTCTCTCTCTCTCTGTCTCTCTCTCTCTCAAATAAATAAATAGATAACTGAATAAATAAAATATTAAAAATAAAAATAACAAATGATAGACAAAAATTCAGATTATTGGTTTTTTTTTAATATTTTAACTAAAAGAAAGATTACTTGGGAGGTGTTGAAGTCAGGTTCACAACAGTGGCAGAAAATACCCAACCAAGAGCAGCTTGTGGGGAAAAAAAGGGGGTTTATTTTGGCTTACAGACTTGAGGGAAAGCTCCATGATGTCAGGGGAAAATAATGGCATGAGCAGAGAGTGGACATTACCCCCTGGCAACATCAGGTGGACAACAGCAACAGGACAGTGTGCCACATACTAGTAAGGGGAAACTATAACACCATAACCCTGCCCCCAACAATACACTGCCTCTAGGACAAACTTAATGTCTGTCCAGGAGGCATTAATTCCCATATTGCCATCAGCTGGGAACCGAGCATTCCGAACACTTAAGTTGATGGGGGACACCTGTCTCAAACCACCACAGGAGGGATGATCAGAATGTGAACATGCTGAAGTGCTTTTATATCTTAAGCTGAGTGGCAGATATATAGAAATAAATTTTATTATTTTATTACCAAGAATCTGGAAGTATTGCCACCCAAAAAAATGGACAATAAATATTCTGGAATTCTTTGGCCATTTGGTTTCTGTTGAAATTTCTAAACTTGTCCACTATTTTGTGTGAAAGTAACTATAGACAACATATAGATGGATGAGTGAGCCTGGCTCCAACCAAACTTCATTCACAAAAAAAGAAGTCTAGCCATATCCAATTCACTTAGTGTTTACCCCTGCTTACATTATAGATATCACATAGACAGCTATTTAATATTTGGTTTTAAAATATGTATCAGAAGATATCACAAAAAATTAATTTTTATTTATTTATTTTGCAGCACTGAAGGCCTTCTTCATGGTAGGCAATCGCTCAAACTTTGAGTTACATCTCTAGTGCAAAATTCATCTTAAAAGTTTAAAAAAGGGCTGGAGAGATGGCTTAGCAGTTAAGGCAATTGCCTGCAAAGTTTAAGGACCCAGATTCAAGTCCCCAGATTCCATGTAAATCAAATGCACGAGGTGGCACATGTGCCTGGAGTTTGTTTGCAGTGGCTGGAGATCCTGGTGTGCCTATTCTCCCTCTCCCTCTCTCTCTTTTTCTCTCTCTGTCTGTCTCTCTATCTATCTGCCTCTTTCTCTCTGTCAAATAAAATAAAATAAAGATAAAATATTTTTAAAAAATATGTTTAAATAAGAGGGCTGAAGTGACGCACACAGTGATGCATGAATCTGGAGTTCATTTGCAATGGCAAGAGGCCTTGATGTGCCCATTCTCTCCTTTGCTCTCACCTTCTCTCTTTCTCATATAAATAAATAAAGTTTAAATAAGTTATATTCAAGCAGGATAAGAATACAGTCTTGATGACTTAAAAATGTCAATTATTTTTCTTTGTACATTTTTCTCAAAGCAGAAAGTAAATTCCAGAGATTTAGCCTTTGCCTTTCTACTGAGGATCTTTTTGTCACCTCAGACATAAAATACCTTTAATCAGCTAAGAAAAGAAAAAACAAAAAAAGACTAGCACACAGATAAAGAAGGGTCAGAAAGAGCATCTGAAGTCAGGAGTGTGTACTCAAGCCCAGTGATGTAGTTCCCACGTGCACTTCTGCATATCAGAGAAGTTTATACAGAGAATAGCAAGTTTGCAAATGATAACAAGAGCACTGAAACAGCCTCTTTAAAGCTGGTATGGAGCACTGGACACATACAGAGACATCCCAGCCAGCTTTCCAATTGTGGATTCAAGGTGACTACCTGGACACTGAAGCCAGGGTAAGTACTCTAACCAGAATTTCTGAGGAGGCTGGAGGTGTGTCCGACAGACATATGATGCTGCACACTTAACTTGGGAGGGAGTGGAACCAGAAATGATTTCTCAGTGCAGTCCACTTAATAAGTATCCTGAAATGTATCCTGGCCTATAGAAAAGTTAAACTAGCTCCTTCACCAAAATATGGTCTGTGAGACTTCCAAGATACCCAACCTCTTAAAACAAATTTATAGATAATTTTTGCAGACTCAGTAGATCCTTCCATATATAGTATAAAAAAGACAACTAAAATATATCCACTCAATATTTTCATTCCCTAGTAATTCCAAAGTAATTAGTAGATATTACATGTGGTTATTCACTCAAAAAAGGAATTGTTGGGTCTGGAGAAATGACATTTGCCCGTGAAGCCAAAGGACCCAGGTTCGATTCCCCAGGACCAATGTAAGCCAGATGCACAAGGGGCACATTTATCTGGAGTTCATTTGCTGTGGCTAGAGGCCCTGGTGTGCCCATTCTCATTCTCTCTCTCTCTCTCTCTCTCTCTCTCTTCTCTCTCTCTTTCTCTCTCTCTCTCTTCTTACAAATAAACAAATAATATTTTTAAAATATATATTTACAAAAGAAGGAATTGTTATAGTATTTAGATTATGGCAGTTTGACTCAGATGATCCCCATAAATTCGTGTGTTATCAGTGTTTGGTCCCCACTGGTGGCAATCTGAAAGTGGAGCTTTGCTGGAGGAGGTGTGTTGCTGGGGATGTGAGGGTTATAGTCAGCTTCCCCTTGCTAGAGCTCACTTCATCTCCTGCTGCTTCCTGCCTGCTGCTGTGGCAAGAAGTGATGCCCAGCCTCTACTCTACCATATTTTCCCTGTCATCAGGAGGCTTCCTCTGTAGACTGTAAATGCAACCCTTTCTTCCCATCAGCTGCTTCTGGTCAGTGCTGTAGTTGCTTTTTCATCGCTGAGACAAACATCCAACTAGAAGCAGCTGGTGTGGGGAAAGGTTTTACTTCCAAGTGATAGCATCCAGAACTTTCATATAGCAGAATTATAAAATCCAGAGGAAGCTTCATCACTGCAGAAAGTTCTGGCTCACTCCAGCAGGACTAAAGACCTGCCCCCAGTGATATACCCCCTGCAGCTAGGAGCTGCCTGCTGGGGCCTTTAGAAAATCAATGGGCCATACTCTCACTTTTTTCCCTGTTACACAAAGGTCACCTACAACATTAACAGATTTTTGGTACCCTCAATAGCAATTGAAAAACTATATGTTCTAATCATATCAAATTTAAAGTAGCCTAGATTCTGGGATGAGAAGATGGTTTAGCAATTAAAAGTGCTTGCTGCTTAAGCACGAGGGCCTGGAAGGGCCTGGGGCCACCAAATTCAACTACCCAGAACCCACCTAAAAAGCTCACTGTGACCATGCACATCTGTAAATGTAATGTGTGAGGAATGTGGTGGAGGTAGGGGAGCCTGAGAATCACTGGGGTCCACTAATTGAAAAAAGCAAAAACAAACACAAAAACTATAGCTCTAGGTTAAGAGACCTTGTCTCAAGGAAGTATGCAGATGAGCAGTGGAGAAGGGCACTTGAAGTTCTCTGGCCTCCACATGCATGTGTACTGAGCACAGGCATCTGCACACACACAGTCTAAATGCTATCACTATGGAGACGACTCTGATGACATGAAAGGTGTTGAACTAAGCAGTTTAGGTAGATGCAGACTATGAATACTTTCTCGAAACCTTATCTCTCGAACAAACTCAAGCACCACGAAGACAGAAATACATGTCTGTGATCCTGTGAAGATCTCATTAGACATTTAAAGTGGATGATTAGGCAAGTAAAAAACATTAATCTTTTTTACTGTTATTTGCACATTCACATGTGTGTGTGTGTGTGTTGTGTGTGTGTACTTTTTCTTTTCTTTGGGTTTTTCAATTCAAGGTAATGTCTTGCTCTAGCCAAGGCTGACCTGGAATTCACTATGTAGTTCCAGGATGTATTCTTTTATTTAGTTCTTTGAATAACCTATTTGTCAGCAGATTTTCCAGTCAAACTCATAGTGTAGGAATACTAATAATCTTCCCATATCACTTATCTCTTAATTTATAGAGCTAAGCCTCAATATTCATCACTATCATAAACACACACACCTAAAATCACCTATTGCAGTGGTTTGGAAATTCACCCAGTTTCATTTAATGAAAGCAATCCACATGTTAGACCCTGGGTCAAGAATACAAGGGATACAACATCAGTAAGGATGGGCAGGTCTACTGCTCTAGTGAAGCTTACATTACTGAGGTGGGAGAGAATATGGACAACAAACATCTAGATAAACAAGATTAATTCCCCCAAGATGAAAGGATAAGAATAAATTCTGTGACTAAGCATGGTTGCACACATTTGCAATTCAGCATAGACAACAAACAAACATCTAGATAAACAAGATTAATTCCCCCATGATATGTTTCCCCACACCTGCAATTCAGCCCTTGGCAGGCAGAAGTAGGAGGATCAGATCTTGAGTTCAGAACCTGCCTGTACTACCTAGAAAGACCCTGTCTACAAACACTACCACCATCACCCCTGAAAGAAAGAAAGAAAGAAAGAAAGAAAGAAAGAAAGAAAGAAAGAAAGAAAGAAAGAAAGAAGGAAGGAAGGAAGGAAGGAAGGAAGGAAGGAAGGAAGGAAGGAAGGAAGGAGGGAGGGAAGGAAGGAGGAAATATGTTTTGATGAATAAGGAATAAGTTCCAATGTATCTGGAGTCAGCTAGGGTAAGAGCTTAAGGCAGGAAGAGAGCCTATGCTAAGCCTATTGGGAAGGGCACAATGAAGGCTGTAAGAAGGTAATGTGAGAAGCAGAACTATACTACATGAAACACTGAGGAAGGAGTTCACTCAGAGGCTCATGGGAGAAAAGGGAAAAACTGTAAAGGAACAGACAGGAGATGATTGCCTGGACATGTGCTTTGGTGAAGGAAAGAGCAACAAAAGTACTTTAACATTCATTTTGTCAGAATTCCAGGTATTCACATCTTTATCCTGTAGGTCTACCATCAGGAATGATGTATTTGAAAATCCAAAAGTAAGATGTCTATCACACACAGGGACTTTGCAAAGCATCTGTCTCATCTATTTAGGACAATTCAGTCCACTTATGAGCACTAACCAATCAGAGGCTATTAATCACATCTAATGTAATTTCACTTATCTCAATTACACCTAGACAATTTCTTACCTAAGGGGAAATTTCTTCCATAAAAATTTGATTTTCCTTCCTCAGAAAAGTCCAAAGTGTCAATTGCCCAAAACTTCACCACAGAACTACTGTCAGATAGTATAATTTTTTTCCTCCAGTGTGCACTGGACCTCCTGATAATTGCCAGACAACTTTCAGTGCCTCCTTATGGAGGAAAATTTTCGCCACTCTAATAGGCTTCACCAGAGACTGACTTTGGACAATGACATACGTCTATACAGAATATTCTTAGAGCCACTAACTGTTTTTATCAGCACACACATTCTTTTCCATGTGCCACAAAAATATGTCCCCATCAGCAGACATATTTCAGTGTAGACCCAAAAATGAAGATGACTTACAAAGTAGATTCAAAGACTACCACAGACAGGTACACCATCAAGAAATCAACCTTGATTTCAAATAAGCCACTGAGATCTTGTTTTGGGCTACAGCATACCCTAGTGAAAGCTGATGAAGACACTGTTCAGTGTTCAAATTGATTAAAAAATACACACTTGCTTTTCTCAGGCTTAGTACAAAAGAACCAACCTGAGATATTTTTTTTTCTATTTTTCCAATTATGAAGACCCATTTACCAAGAATCTGACATGTTCTTGTGGTTACAAGTAATAAGGCTAACGTTTTAGTTGTAAACAGATGTGCTATTCTCCAGATTTCATTTTAAATAATGTAGTTGTTTTCTATTTTAAGACAAAAACTTATACTTCTACATCAAAACATTTTTTTTAAAGTTATGAGGCCAAAAATGGTGGAATGTCTGTAATCCTGGCACCTGGGAGTAGAGGCAGTAAAACATCAATTTCAAGACAGCTTGAATTCCATAGCAAGTTGAAGGCCAGCATGCTTATATAGTGACACAGAGTAAAACTTTGTTTCATGTAAGCCTTTCTCAAAGTAAAAACAATTTATTTTAATTTCAGAAACTACTGGCTTAATTTTGTGTTCTTTCTGTGTTCTAGTGGTTTTATGTCACTAATTGCAAATAGGATTTTATTGTCCTTTTCTTTATCTACACTACAGGTAACACTGTTATCCAACACAATTGGTACAGACACTGCTGGAATTAATCAAGTATTCTGTTTAAAACAGAAAATATTGGACTGGAGAGATAGCTCATTGGTTTAAGGTGCTTGCTTACAAAGTCTGCTGGTCTGGGTTTGACTCCTCTGTACCCATGTAAAGTTGTGCATTTGGAGTTCATTTGCAGTAGCAAGAAGCCCTGGCAAGCCCATTCTCTCTCTCTCTTCTCTCCCCCCCTTGAAAACATTACAAAATAGACATCTCTTTTACAGGATACCTCAGCCACCTTTAGAGATAACCTTAAAATACACAGTTAAAGTAATTAACTGTGAACCCTTAACTTTTTTTAAATATCTTCTTTGAAAAGTATGGACTATAAACAAATAAGACTATGAAAAAAGTAAATTCTAAACACTAGCAGCATAGCTTTTTCATGTGTTCCCTCTTTATCAAGTCAAAAGCTACTTATAAAATGACAACAGGTTATCACTTCAGAAATGTGCTAGACTAGAACATACCTCTTGGACTCTCAAGGATAAAAACATGAAACTTCCTAGAATAAAACAACCATTTTCAACATTTAGTCTAACAAGTCTTGATATCAGTTTCCTGAAATATTCATAATAATCTGCCCCTGAGCAAGAGAATAGAAACATAAAAACTGTTGATTCTGCATAAAAGAACTATACTTCGCTTTCCTCAAGGTTCATTTCTCTATCCTTTCTTTTCCAGCCTTCTGATCTGCTTTGTGAACCACCAAACACTCACCATTTTACTCCTTTCCTACCAGACTTGGTTTCCAAGCCCATGAGTTGGTTGCTAAGAACTTTAAGTGTCGTATTTTTTCCATAAGCAGGTTCCTTAGTGATTCTCTCATGTTTCAAGTTTTGCATTTGTCTATTCTAATACAATATGAATAGGAGATTTTGTCCAGGATTGAAGCTTAACCTAGCTCTCTGTCCTCCAGCAACAGCATTACTCACCACTGATTAAGACTAATTTGTTTTCATTTTACTTAGTTTCATATCCTGATAGGAAACACCAGTAATACAAACTGAATTTACTGAAATCAGATCATTAGCAAATTATTCTAATAATTGGGAATATAAATCTAAAAAAATCAGAGCCCATACCATTCAATAATACAATTATAGTACAAATACTAAATATTCCATAGGCAATGTTCCTGCTCCAACTTCAAAAGTCTGAAGTCCTTGGAAACAGACAATCAAGGTTTTAAAGGAGAAATACTAATAAGGCAAGAGATACTGAGTAGTACAAATTTCAAAACGGTATTTTAGGTGTTAACACAGAATAAAAAGAAATGAATTGTCCTGGAGGAAAGAATTTCTTAAAAGAGATAGTTTTATAACAGTCCACAAATAACTGGAAGATAAAACTGATGGGAACATTTCAGATACACAGGCAAACTTGGAGAGTGAATGAGTGGGAAAACACAAAACATTTTATCCTGGATACCTAAGGACACCACTGGCAGAAAATGAAATGGAAAATGTAACAAGTTTGGTCTCTGTTTCCTGATGTGTATCCAATGTGACCAGCCTCCTCACATTCCACCACCATGCCTCCCCATCATGATGAAGTGCATCCCTTTGTTTTGGGAGCTAAAATAAATCATTATTCCATCTAAAAAAGATAACAGGTTTTAAAAGGGAAATAGTAAGAACTAGGGAATGGTGGAATACTTTTGAGGAATTAAGTTAAAGTGATGAGTAGGAGCACCAAATTCAGATTTCTCCCTGCTCTTCCAGTTAAATATAGCAAGTTCAAATTCCACTGTAATACCCTTCTAATTGTCAAAAAAGGAAATTCAACTGTTACACCCTCTTCTCTTCTGGAATAGTCATCCAGTCTGTTAGAACATTGTTAGTGACACAATTCATGATTGCCACTTTGTAACTTTCAGTTAGAAAATTCTTCTTTAAAGTGAATTAAACTTCTCCACCTATGTGAGAACCAGTGGTCCTAGTTTTGCTCCTCAAAACTGTATTTAGTGCACCTAGATCATAATGATTCTTGATCATAATGATTCTTCATAAAGAGATGTCAAGAGACTAAATCCAAGTCTTTTCGAAGCTTTGGCTCTTCTGCAGACTTTCCTCACCGACCATGGTTACTGTATAGCAGTCACCTTCTCCCAGCAGGGACAAAACACCCAACCAGTGGGAAAGGTGTGGCACCAGCAGAAAGCTGGCTCCCACTGACATACATCCACAGGGAGAAGCAGCAAGAATAAGCTAGCTAGCACCAGCAAGGGGAGTTGGCTTACAAAATCCCAAGGCCAACCCCCAGTGACATATTTCCTCCAGCAAGCCTCCACCTCCCAAAGGCTCCTCCAGCTAAGTACGAGGCTTAATCACAAACATATGAGGCGGGGGTGTAAGACACAATTCACATTCAAACCAACCACAGTTACCAAGATGGACCATCAATAATTTAATTTGCTTATTCGCCATCATGGGTGGTAAATGTGTGGGGAAATTGTCAGAATCTCCAGTGTCAACGAAAGATGATGTTACTGGTTCCCACAAAAGCCAGGACAGCATCTCCGGCTCCATCTCAACCTAGCTGTCCAAAGAATGCATAAGGCACTTACATTTGGAGATGACAATATTTCTTTGCCATTTCAGACAGATAATCCCTCTTCAAAAGTACTGAGGGGGCTGGGCTGGAGGGATGGCTTAGCGGTTAAGGCATTTGCCTGCAAAGCCAAAGGACCCTGGTTCGATTCCCCAGCACCTACATATGCCAGATGGACAAGGTGACGCACACATCTGGGGTTCATTTGCAGTGGCTAAAGGCCCTGGCATGCCCATTCTCTGTCTCTGCCCCCCCCCAATAAATAAAACTTTTAAATCTTTTTTTAAGTACTGAGGGTGGAATGGATCTTCCAAAGTGCATGGATTTTTCAGATTACTATATAATTGATTCTCCATGTAATCCTGAAAACATGACATTTGCTCATAATCAGTGTCATAGAACTTGTATATAATGTACGTGTATCTTTCCAGCATTGAAAATCATGGGAAATAGTTACACATGAAATGGTCATTTCAAAAGGTCTCCTCAAACGTATTCTGAAGTTTCTTACTTTAATTTGATAATTGAATATATGTTAACTCAGAAAAAAAAGCTTGAGGAATTTCTTTTTCACTCATGAAGATATATATAACAGCACTTAACATATAAGAGAGCATAGAGTGGAATTCCCAGTGGATGGAATATAGTCTTAAGTCATCCCTATTTTGTTTTCTCTCTCTCTCTCTCTCCCCCATCCTCCCTCCCTGCCTCCTTCTCTCCCTCCATCCCTCAGCTAAAATCCACATGCAGGTGTTAGGAAAGAGAGATCATATACAATCATTCATCTAATCCTTATATTCCTTATCTATCTTCATCTGAGGTATTGACCATTAAAAACATCCAAGCCCTTGGCATTAAGTAACTCCCCCAAAGAAACAGGACCATAATCTGTGAAGTCAGGATTCTAAACACAGAGGATATAGCTAGTCTCTTCTGTGAATGACTAAGCTTAGGTCATGGCTACATTTTTATTGATAAGGACTAGTAGAGTTTTCTTCCTCAGAAATTTTATCAGTTGCCTTCTCCTTGTTGAAGCATAATACATGAAAGGGTCAGTTTGCGGGAGGAAGGGCTTATTTCAGCTTAGGGTTCCAGGTTACTGTCCAGTATGGTGGGGAAGACAATGATGAGAGTAGCTTGAGTCAGCTGGTCGCATTCAATCCACAGTGAGGAAGCAGAGAGAGATGAATGCTGCTGCTCAGCCAGCTCTCTCCTTTCTGTAGTCAAGTACCCCAGACCATGGAGCAGTGTAGCCCATAGTTACGGTAGATCTTCACACCTTAATCCAGTCACGATAGTCTCTCACAGATAAGTAAAATCAGTTAACTGATATCATTCTTCATCAAACATCATAGAACTTAACATTTATCTCAATTAAATTTCAAACTCTGTTCCCAAAGGCAGTATTCAAACTTATCAAAAGATTTGTAAGGTTTGGGTATGGCTATGCCACAAGCCATCCCAAAATGTAGCAATCTAAAACAATTCTACTCTTTTCATTTATATCATTGAGCTCACTAGTTTCCTGGATAGGGAATCCCAATACCATACAGCAAAAATGATATTGCTCCATTGTATGTGGGCCTTAAAGATCTGATGACTGAGGGCACAAGGATGCTGGACACTAAAATTATATAGACATCTTCATGCTTGCTAAATGCTACATAGTACCTGGGGCTTTGGCTGGGGCTGCTGGCTAGAACACCTGATGTGTTATGTTATGTTGCATTTCTGACATGGAAACTTTGAAAAGCTGACCAAAGTGGGCCCTGTGTTGCCTTTTATTATCTAGCCTTGAAAACTGCAGTGTCTTTTTCACCATACTTTATTGGTCAAAACAGTCAGCCCCACATACAAAGACAGGGACAAAGATATTCATGTCTTGGCAGGAGGACAGCAAGTCACATGAGAGAAGAGATTATGGACTGAGAGACACGAATGTGTCTATTCTCCTCTACTGTGTTCTAAGCCAGTTATTCTTCCTGTCCTCACTCAGCCTCTGTTCATCTATACTGTGTCTGAGACTGGCCTGTGAAAATGCCTTCACCTCAGCAGCTTCCCAGTGGGGAGCTTAAGCAGGAGATCCTAGGCAGGCGGAGGCAGGCTCAGTGAATATGCTCCCTATAGCCTCTCTGCTTTGGCACCACACATTGCTGATGGCAACATGGCTCTGTGAATACATCACCTGCAGAAGTGGCCCCTTCTCCAAAGCCTCAGCCCTCTCCATCCCTTGTCCCTTCACAGCTGAGAATGTCAACGGCATTTTACTATAAGTCTTGACGTGTCTCACATGGCTTGCTTGTTTCTTAACACAACCTATAAATTCTACAAATAACCCCTGAATTAACATCCCATTGACACTATTAAAGACAATTCTGATTTTTTATCCAGGCATTGATTGATCAGGGCAAACCAGAAGACATTAGAGAAAGAGAAAAAGGATCATAGAAGATAAATATACAGACATCTAATATCTTCTAAGTACTTGTGAGGCATGCTAACTAAAGGTTCCAAAGCCACTGCTATAGTTTGAACATTGAGTCCCTCCTCCCCAACCAAGGTTTCATGTTTTGGGAACTCTCTTCTAACTGTGTTGATGCTGGGCCTTTTGCCTCTACTTAATTTTGTTTTGTTTCATTTAAATTCATTCAAGTTCTAACACAATTTTTACACAATTGCCACCATTTGTATCTTACTTTTTTGTTTTGTTTTGTTATCATTTTGCATCATTGGTTATATTTTCCTTTCCAATAGCTCTTGTTATTGTCTTTAATCAAGACCCTCTTCAAGTTTCTATGGTTGTCTGAGGTCCAGTATCACTCCTCAATGGATTATTTGAAAACTTAATGCACCATTTTAGGGAATAGAGAGATGGCTCAATGATTAAAGGCACTTGCTTGCAAAGCCTGTAGTGGTCCAGGTTCAAATCCTCAGCACCCACATGAAGCCAGATGAACAGTAATGCCGACACCTTGAGTTCCTTTGCAGTGGCAGAAAGCCATAGGGTGCCAAATCTCTCACTCTCTCTGTATCTCTCTCTCCCCTTGAAAATAAATTTTTTTAAAACTCCATTTTTTTCCCTTCCCATTCCTCTTGATTTCTTATGTCATTCTGAGTGCCCATCACATCTCGCTGCCTACACTACAATGCTACTAGGAAGACATGGCTCTTGCACGTCTTTCCAAAGCAGAATTAGCAAAGTATCTTAGACAAAAGCATGCGTTAGCCACATGTTTGTAATATGTTGTGGGAAGAAAATTAATGTCATAGTTCTTATTCTTCCAAATGCTTTTGGGAGGGTCATAAGCTACATATTCACAAATATCTAAGAGGAAGAGTGACTACAAATGTGACAGTAGCCAATCAGAAAGTACTGAAAGGCAGTGACCATGTGAATCATAATTGTGAGCCCCTCATCCTGGGTAGGCTGGACTATGGCAGCATTCCAGAGGAAAGGAGGCTGAATGAAGGTGAGTAGAGGAAAGAATGGGCCCAAGAAATACTTTCTTTTTGTTGTTGTTGTTTTGTTTTGTTTTGTTTTTCAAGGTAGGGTCTCACTCTAGCTCAGGCTGACCTGGAATTCACTATGTATTCTCAAGGTGGTCTGGAACTCAAAGCAGTCCTCCTACCTCTACCTCCCAGGTGCTGGGATTAAAGGCATGCACCACCACGCCCGGAAATAAGACTTTCTTAAACTTGCTAAGTAGAGTTAATGGATGAATCTTTAACTTCTTGACATTAGCAAGTGGCTAGCTTTACATTTTTCCCTGTACAGTGTTCTTTGGACACTTTAACCAACAGCATATCCTTATTTTTCCACTTTTATAGAAGTGGCTCTAAACTTTCCCTAAGCACACAACAGCCTGTTGTTATGCAACAGTAACAAGAAGGGTGGGAAAGCTGAAAGCTCACATAAGTTAGAAGCCACTTTAAAAAAAATACAAAGTCACAAACACAACATATGAGGAAAATGTTACAATGAGGAAGGAAATTACAATACAAGATTGGAGCCATGGAGATACTCTTTCTTTTCTCTGAGAGAGCTTTAGGCAATTGAGCAGGCATTTTGTTTAGAAATGTTTCTGGTTGCAACCTGCCATTTCTTTCCCACTGGTTCATCCACAACTCCAAAGAATCCCAAAACTTTCTTGGGCAATAAACAACTCTGCAGCTCAAACTCCAATCTTGGAGCTACATATGACCACAGGGCCTCTGAAAAGCCAGCTGAGAGGCAGAATCTGGGGACAGAGACCATTAAGGGAGCGTTTAAAGTTAGTCCAGATGATTCTGACACACAACCTCCACTCCAGCACCCTTCTCTCAGCGTGGGAAGTTCCACAAGGCATAATCATAGACCATTCACAGAGGTAAAAGACGACATACTGAGGAGAGGATGGTAATCTAAATGAATCATGGCCCAATCAATGGTCTTGATTTGGACATGAAGGATGTGTGGAATATCAAAAGTCAGTATTGCAATGAAACATAAACTGATTCCACTGTGTTACAATTTAAATAACTAGGAAAGCCAAGAGCACAGAACTGTCTGGGACAAGGCTCAAGGTTCACATGGACTTGACCTATTCCTCTTTGGAGTCTGTGTGCTGATTACTTCTCTGTGCTTTTCCAGAATAAAGACAATGGTTAAGGAGGTTGGTTACTTTAATGTCAAGGTAACATTTAACTATGGTAGGCCTTTTAAGCATTAATACCGTGTTTCAATCTCAAGTCTTCTATTAGCAGCAGCCAGAGGAACTGGAGTGACATTGAACCACGCCTCAAGAACGGTATCTTTAGTCTCCAACTTTGAAAGAAGTACAATTACCAGTCGACAGGCACTAAAGTTCCCACTAATTCCCAAAGGACCCTTTCTCTCCAGTTCTCACAAAAGCTGCTTGATTTCCAGGGGAACAGAGACCTGGATGCTATGGTTGGGGCCGGCTGGCAGTAACAGTAACTACCCATCCAAAAACTCCTCAAGTCCCCAGTAGAGGAGACCCAGTTTTCTCCAGTTGAAAGGGTTTCCTTACTTACACCTAATGGTCACTGGATTTGAGACTTCCCTCGGGGTGTGACCCAACTCCACTTCACACCCAATGGCAGTAAATCAAAAGTCACTTCTCCAAATACCAGTGCTCATTCTCCCAGACTTTAGGATTTCCAGTGCCAGGAGAGAAGCTGGTAGGGGCCGCGAGGCGATGTACAAGTCGGAGAGGAAGGGACCAGGGATCAAAAAAGAAAAAAAGAAAAGAGAGAGAGAGAAAGAAGGGAGGGAGGGAGGAAGGAAGGAGGGAAGAAGGGAAGGAGGGAAGGAAGGAAGGAATCACAACTTTTCACCTCCATGAAGCCATGGCGTTGCCACTCCCAAGGTCAAAGTGCGGAGGAGGGAGCGGCTGAGACTGCGGCTGGCAGCAGCCTGGGGAGATGGTCCCAAGCCATGGCCCCGAGGGGACCGCGCGCGCCACGGTGACAAGTCCGGGAACTTCCCCGGATCGCGCGGCCGCCGCGCTCACCTTACTGAACACCTCCAGGTCGTCCTCGTCCTCGTCCAGATCCAGCACGTCGACCTGCAGCAGGCCGGAGGAACCGCAGCTGCCGGGGAGCGGGGCGCAGCCGCCCGGGACCTCCCCAGCCCGGAGCTCCGAAGAGCGCGCCCGAGGCGCCCGGCGCTCGCCCTCCATCCCGAGTGCGTCCGGCCCGCCGCCGCCGCCGCCGCCCGCCCCGGGGCCGGCTCCCCGCGAGCGCGCGCGCCCATTGGCTCCCGCGCCCGCACCTCCCCGGCCGCCGCTCGGCCCCTCGCCCGCTGCGCAGACGCGGAACCGCGGCCCGGAGCCCGCCGGCCAGGGGAGGACGGCGGCGGCCTGGGCGCATCCCCCGCCGCGCCCCCGCGCCTGCCTTCCTGCGGGCTGCGGGGCGCCTGGGGAGCCGCGGGGAAGAAACCCCGCGGCGAACCGTCGCCCCTGCGGGAGTCCGCTGCAGCCTGGAAGGCAGCCCACCCAGAAACCAATGCTGCATTTCCTGTACCTCTTGGTGCCTTTCTCGCGGCTTGTGCCTATTTATTTTTATGTTTTACTGACGTATTTTTACTGATTCTGATTGCCTTCATTGAAGCTTATGCAAAAATAGAGGGCATAAGTAACTCCGTTTTCTAATTGGTTTTTGACCCAGTGATTGGACTGCCGCCGTCGTTTCACTGTCAAAGGGAAGGAAGCTGAAATTTCAAAACTATTTTCAGCTACTTTCCAATGTGTCTTCACTTCTGGAAGCCTTCCTGTCTGAGGTGGTGAGCAACAGTGTTGCTAAGCGCTCAGGATAGTGGACGGGCCTGCTCATCTCCACCGGACCTTCAGTGCAGAGCTGGAAGGGTTTAGTTGTTGGATCACAGCTTGTTTTCAAAAATACAAAAACAATGGAAATTGAATTCAACTTGCTAATTCAAATATTGTTTATTTTTCTCACCTTCCCCTCTTCTGTAGGCGCTGTTTGTTTGTTTTTTTTAAGTAAATTAAGATGTATTTACCAACCAGATGTGATGGTGGATCCCTGACTTTCCAGCATTGGGGAGGGTGAGACAGACTAGCCTGAGCTACCTAAGGAGACCCTGTATGACAAAACAAAAGCAAAAAGAAAATTTATGTGTGCATACATATTTTTATTTCTGTTTATTCCCTCAAGAAACTCCAATATATTCCTTATCCTTTTTTAAAAAAATTATTATTTATTTTTTTTGAGGTAGGGTCTCACTCTACTTCCAGGTTGACCTGGAACTTGTGTAGTAGGGTAACCTCAAACACCCAGCAATCTTGCTACCTCTGCCTCCCAAGTGCTGAGATAGAAAAGTGCCACTATGCCTGGCTATATTCCCTCTTCACAAATGTGCCTCTCATTTGTTTCAGGACATGAACCCACAAATCCTTTAGGTTGGCCACTGCCCATTAAATATTCAGGTTTGTTTCTGGGCCGTATGGTTCCTGTATCGAAAGTACTATCCCATGCCCATTGTGAGAAAATTATAATTTTCTGTTCCTAATTCCCTTTTTTTTTTTTTTTTACGTGTGGTATAGTGTGTTATGTGTGTGTGTGTTGTGTGTGTGTGTGTTGTATGTACATGTGTGGGTTTGTGAAGTCCAGAGGAGAACACTGACTGTCCTCTATTGCTCTTCCTTTTTTTTTTTTTTTTTCTGCTTGCTTCCTTGAGGCAATCTCTCATTGAACATGGAGCTGCTGTTTTCAGTCAGACAGGCTGACCAGTGAGCCCCAGACATTCTCCTGTCTACAGTACTAATGTTAGAGACAGACAAGGCCAAAGCTAGCTTTCCAGCCCTCCCAGACTCATGTTTTCTGGGCAAACTTTCTTACCTGCTCAGTGAGTTCTTCAGCCCTATTCCTACTTTCTCATTAATTTCATCTTACAGATTGCATTTGTTTCATGTATGTCTCTTATATTCCTCAGTAAACTGTAACACTTTTAGTTTGGTGACTGTGAAATGTATTAGTAATCCACATTGCCAGTTGTACTCATTGAAGAGCACTCTGATAATGTCTGCAAGGAATATGTTATATAAGCACTTTATTATTTTTTTTTCCTCTCTAAGCTCACTGTAGCTAGTGAGGAAATATCCAAGGATTCCAATCTGCAAAGTTTGAACCAGGAAATTCTTAATGATAGTGTGACTCACAGATTTTCCTAGGAAACAGACAAAACAGAATAAATGACAGCTACACAGTGTGGCTTATATCCCAAATCAAGTAACACACCCATTGGTGCAGATATTTTTGACAGATAGAAAAGTGCCACTATGCCTGGCTATATTCCCTCTTCACAAATGTGCTTTTCATTTGTTTCAGGACATGAACCCACAAATCCTTTAGGTTGGCCACTGCCCATTAAATATTCAGGTTTGTTTCTGGGCCTTATGGTTCCTGTATCCAAAGTACTATCCCATGCCCATTGTGAGAAAATTATAATTTTCTGTTCCTAAATTCCCTTTTACTGATTACTAGATGCCACATTACCTTCACTGGACTCTGGATGCTGTCCCTGATATTGAAAGACCCTCAATGTGAGGACTCCCCGGGCTCTGTCTCAGGAAAGGCAGCACCCCAAATCACTCACGAGAAATGGTCTTGATGCAAACAGCAAGAGGATTTTTATTCCAAGAGCGCTGGGGCCCACAGTACGCCACGCAGGGGTAGAGGACTGAAGGCCCCGAGTGCAGAATCAGAACAGCTTTTATAGGATTACAACAAAGCCCATGCATTGTGAACCAATCATTTTACAACATCAGAAGTCCGCGCAATGCTGACCAATTCATTGGTGACACTCTTATAGTTCTTAGGCCAATCATTTCAAATTGTTCAAGCCTGCGCACTGTGGACCAATCAATTTGTAACACACCATGATCTTCTCCCTATAGTCTCAGAGGTCTGCATTTGTGCGGGTTCCTGGGTGGGGGTGACAAATTGCAGTTAAGATAGGTCACTAGGGCTTAAGTTCAACCGGGGTTTCTGTGTGTAATCTTTCATTTTATGGTGCAAGCAGTTTACAGAAGCCAGATAAGCAGTTAGTCAGCTCATTTCCTGTTATCTCACTAGGCCAGAGTCACGTACTCAAAGCCTGTTCTATGTAGGTTCATGCAGGAAGCAGGCTCTGGACCAGCAAGAAGGGTGACCTTTTACCTATTTACTGGCAGAGGGCCGGGTCTGGAATTTGAGGTATTTATGGCTTC
Source organism: Orientallactaga sibirica (assembly GCA_036365145.1). Classification (NCBI taxonomy): domain Eukaryota; kingdom Metazoa; phylum Chordata; class Mammalia; order Rodentia; family Dipodidae; genus Orientallactaga; species Orientallactaga sibirica. The sequence goes on from JAEOAD010000027.1 coordinate 3,381,965, forward strand.
TTAGGAGGCTGGAGTTAAGGCTCCTTTGGAGTGAGATAGTATTTCTAAACTTCTAACTGTTTGGGGTCTTTGGAGGATTAGGCTGTATTTTTCATCCTTTCAATATCAGTTCTATGCTTTCTAAAGGAACTTCCCTGTTATTATCATCTTAAATATGTTCCCACAGTTCTCTCTCTGCCCTCTCATCTTGGAGGGTTTGTTTGCATGGCAACATAAAGATTCCTCAGACTATCCGGGTGTGGTGGCGCATGCCTTTAATCCCAGCACTCGGGAGGCAGAGGTAGGAGGATCGCTGTGATTTCGGGGCCACCCTGACACTACAAAGTTAATTCCAGGTCAGGCTGGGCCAGAGTGGTGAGACCCTACCTCGAAAAAAAAAAAAAAAATTAAAAAAAGATTCCTCAGACAGAGAACTTTCTAAACATAGAAAAGTCATATTGATCCTGGTCATCAAAGATAAAGAGGAAAAGGAGGACAGATGATGCTAGAGGAAAAACCCCAATATGGTTTGCCCCTTTGATGGTCCAACAACTAAATTACCATTCTTCACATACTTACCCCACTTTCATACAAAATATAATTCATTTATATTTATTTATTTTTTTTTTTTTGAGGTAGGGTCTCACTCTGGCCCAAGCTGACCTGTAATTAACTGTGTAGTCTCAGGGTGGCCTCAAACTCATAGTGAAAATATAATTCACTTATTCCTCAAGGACCTAGTAAGTTGTCCAGTGGCCCTAAAGAAAGAAAATCCCGATCAAACTTTTCATAACTAGTATAACTCCAAATCATCTACATCCAACTCCTCCTGAAATCTCAGCTTCACATTAAATGGGACAATCACAAAATTCTTCAATAGGGGAATTCTTATTTGTCATTAAGCCCTTTCTACCAAGAAGGTTCAAAACTGTGAGTTGTGTTATAATATACTAACAGGCACCCATCCTCTACTGGCCCTTTGTTTTCCATAGTCTTCATAAAGACATTCACCACTGTTCTTTGCAACAGGCATATGACACCTAAAAATGGGCATCAAAGCACTTCAGCCCCACTCAAGGGTAAACCTAAAGACACATGTTAAGGAAAATCTTCCCAGTGGTTGGAACTTCTGGGGTATCATTTGGTTATATACTATGTCTGAGGAGAGAAATGACCAGAAATACATGTCTACATCTGTTGTGGTTACCCTCTCATTGCTGGGACAAAACACTTGATCAAAAGTAGCTGGGGGAGGGGACTGGAGAGAATGCTCAGTGGCTAAGGCATTTGACTGCAAAGCCTAACGACCTGGGTTTGATTCCCCAGTATCCACATAACACCAGGTGCAGAAAGTAGTGCATACAGCTGTCATTTGTTAGCAGCAGCTGGAGGCCCTGGCACACCTATTATCTCTGTCTCTTTTCTCTCTAATCTCTGTCTTCTTGCAAATAAATTTAAAAAATTAAAACAGCTAATAGGAGGAAAGAATTGTATTTTGGCTTACAGTCTTGAAGGGAAACTCCATGATGGCAGGGGATAAAATGACATGGAGCAGAATTTTGATGTCACCTTTGCCACATTAGGGAAAACAGCAGCAGGAAAGTTAGCCAAACTAGCACTGGAAAGCTAAGGACTCATAAATCTCAAGGTGCACTCCCAGCCACACACCTCTTCCAGCAAAGCTCCACCACCAAAGTTGGGAGACCAAGCATTCATAATACATGAGTTTATGATTCAAACTACTACAGTATTTGTTCATGAATGGTTACAAGTGGCTGTGCTGGATGATCAAGGACTTAGAAGACATTTTATTGCATGTTTAATGAAAGTGATCATATAGAAATAATGTGAATATATCTTTCAGAATGATCATGGACTAATATATTTGTGAATGTGGACACCCTTCAGAAGGCCAATATTGGAAAGGTGTCTCTTAATTATTGGATAGATAGAATTGTGCACTTTGAGATGACAGCTTTTCACTTTAGTCATCATATCCCTTACTTATTGAAACCATGAACTAAGTGAATGTGGTAGCCAGAATTAAATCTATAGGGTCTCAATAACAAGAACATCTTTTCACAAAACTGACCAGGCTGGTTCTACTGTCACATGCATAATCAATCTACCAAGTGCATAGACCAACAATGGTTCCCTCCATTTAGCATCATTGCTGGTAGGTGGAACAAAAGCCAACCATGCATCTGGAAACAGGTTTATTCATTAGACTTCTGCCTTCCTGGATTGAGTAAGATTCATCTTCACTAAAATCTATACATTCTAGATACAAATTTCCCTATCTGCCAATAATGTGTGTGCCAACACTGTAATGCATAAATTCACAGAATGTGTTTTTCACCATTTTTTGTAGCATTAAATCTGTATAGTTACTTTACTCATTCATGTGAACAAACATCTAGCAAGCAACAACTTAAGGAAGAAAGGAATTTATTCTGGCTAACAGTTTCAAAAGGGTATAGCCCATCATGGATGGAAGGTCTAGTGGCAGAAGCAGAAGGATGAGCTGGTCACAGTGTGTCCATAACCAGGAAGCAGAGAATGATCAGGAAGTGGGGCCAGGCTTTAAAACCACCAGTAACCCACATCCTCCAGAAAGTATCCAACTACTAAATGTTCTACAACTTCCCAAACAGTACTACCAGCTGGAGACTAAGTATTCAAGCATACGAGACAGTTTACATTTAAACCACAGCATCTGATGAAGAAACACATTTAACAGGAAAGGCTGTCATTGCAGATTCATATGTATCCAATCAACTTCTTCCCATATATTCACGAAACCTAGACATTATGAAGAATGAAATGCAGGCTGAAGACTATCCTCATGCTATGCAGAGCTGTAAGAGAATATAGTATATACACTTTGCACCAGGGTGCTGGTTATGTGGTTTTGACTGTTTTGATTCGCTATATGTAGAAAGCAGGGGTCCAGAATAAAGGAATGGAAGTAAATGTGAAACATTTCACTGTAACACTTTATAACAAACTAACTAGCACAGTTTTATTTCCCATGGATTTATTCTGACCCAGAGTGACTCACACTTCTCTTGCTTATATCTCTTTGGCCTGAATAAACCACATGGCTGTACTCATTCTCAAGAAAGCCATGAAGTACACTCACACCATGCGTTCCGTAGTAGGCAGAGGGTCAAAATTATTTTAATAGCACAAATGACAGTTGTAACCTTTAAGCAGTTAATTCTGGGTGATTAACATGTGGCAAAGACAAGCTAATACAGGAGCCATCATCTCAAGCCTATGATTATTCCCCAATTATCTAGAAGTATACTGATTTTTTTATATGAAATTTCTTACTGGCTTGAAGAACTTAGGCATGTATTTCAAATTATTAACTCGATTTTCTCTTCAGCAAAGTTCAGATAATTAATAATAGCTACTTCAAAGGTTAGAAGGATCAAAGAAATGAACTACATATCTATATGAATCTTAATTGTTTTATTACTGTTACTGCTAGTGTTATTATGTAGTGGCTTATGGTTATCATGTTTACCCCATAATCTCATTTAAACTACTAAGCAGTTTATCAATATTAGATTAATTCCTGTAATGCATCTTTGACTAGAAATGTTTTTTTAATTTTTTTGTTTTATTATTTTATTTATTTTTGGAGAGAGACAGACAGAGAGGGAGACAGAGATGGGCGTGCCAGCAGTCTCTCAGCTGCTGCAAACGAAATCCAGATGTGTGTGCCCCCTTGTGGTCAAGTGCGACATTGCACCCTTGCGTCACTGCATCTGACTAAACGTGGGACCTGGAGATTGGAACCAGGTTCTTAGGTTTAGCAGGCAGGCACCATAACCGCTAAGCCCTCTCTCCAGCCCTAGAATATGTTTTTGAAACAATTTCCCCTAAATATTATGGAACACTGGCAGTTTAAAAATTCTCCTTTCTGTAACAAAAAAGATATTAGAATAAAAAACAAATGTGGCTGGGCATGGTGGCACGTGCTTTTAATCCCAGTACTCGGGAGGCAGAGGTAGGAGGATTGCTGTGAGTTCGAGGCCACCCTGAGACTACATAGTGAATTCCAGGTCAGCCTGGGCCAGAGTGAGACCCTACCTCAAAAAAAAAAAAAAAAAAAAAAAAAAAAAAAAAAAAAAAAAGGGATTACAGACCTCTTCAATATAGCACAACTCAAAAGTAATAAACTAGGCATATAATCCCATGATCTAAACAGCCTAGTTTTGTCTTAAGCAGGATATAATAACCATCTATCAAATTAGAATTTAGGAACAATTAGTCAAACAAGCAAATTTATTATTTAACACAACTGAAAACACAGAGAGATGGTAGACCCTCAACACAAAATGATTATTGTTGAAGAAATGTTACCTAGTTAATTTTATAAATGGATTGATTTTAAAGCAGCTCTGGTATTGCCAAATTTGTTTCTAAAATGTTTTATTTAAAAATTTTTTTTTAATTTTTCTAGAGGGAAATAGAGAGAGAATGGGTGCATCAGAGCCTCTTGCCACTGCAACTTAGATCTCCCCTCAGCTCTTCTTTTCCTTCCCCCAACTGAAAGCCATATAAAGCCCACTACCTGAGGAACTCAGGTGGGCTTGTGCAACTCTCGTCAGCCAGCCCTGGCAGCTCGTGCTTTTCCTGAATAAAACTTTCATCTTTCCCTCAGAGTGGTTTGCTTGGTCTTGTTCATTCCTGAACTTCACATCTGGTGCCCTGACTCGGATAGGGGGCATCCAGTTGCCCTATTTGGTGGCCAGACCTCTTTTCCACTGACCAGACCACCAAGCTTCCATTTACCCTCTGATGGCTTTGGACCATCTCTGCCTGATACCAGCTTTCACATCCGCCACAATTCCACCTTACCCTTCTTCTCTTCGTCTCCTCCCTCCTTCTTTGTAAGTGTCCCTATCATCAGATTGGCCTGCTCTCGGGTTTAATCCCTCTACATGGAAGCCATGCCAGCACACCAGGCTACACCCTACACCGCTGGGTGTTTCTGGGCCCCAACCCCAGTCTCGAGAAAGATGCGCTCTCAACACCTCGGGTCTGCCATACCCTGAGGGGCTCCTTTTGGTTTGGCTGCATCATCTCGGGACACTCTCCCCCTTCCTCCTCTCCTTCCTGAGGTCTCATACTTCACTGCCAGTCGCTTTCTCCATTGGGGAGGACAATCACCTGCCTTGCCCATTAACAGGCTAAAAAGCTGACAGTCGCAACCTATACGGCCTCTGCCCGTGTGGGAAGTGCAGGCCCTGTTCACCCTAATGGGCCAGGGGGTCATGTTGGTATTCTGTGTAAACCCAGCTTAGCCCTGGCTCCTTTCTCTCACCCTTGTTTTGCACTTTCCCTGTCTCCTCAATAACTTAAACCTTGTCATCTGATCTTTCTCTGCAACTCTGCCTGGCCACAATCGAAGCTAGACAATGGGTCCAAATGGCCTAAATATAGTGTTTTTGATGGCCAAATTCTCACTGATAAAAAAAAAAGCTTCTGCCAATGTACAGGCAAATGGTCCAAAAATTTTCACTCTGTTTGCATTGTTTCTTTCTGCTTTATCATGCTCCCACTAACAAAGTTTGTTTTTTGTCTCTGGAGTTGTAAATAGAATAGAAATTTAAAATAAAAATGCACAGCTTCTAAATTAACGAATAAATGTGTGAGAGGGAAATGGTTGTCTGAAATCTATATGAAAAGTGCACTTGACATGAATGTATGTATGTGAGTATATATGTGACTCACAGCCCTAAGGCTGTAGAATGATTTCTGTTCTGAACAGTGCCATTCCATTTGGTGATGTTCTCCATCAAGCCCACTGTACTAGATGGTATAGCCAATTTTTACTGTTGAGTTTTCCCCAGAAGGAACACTAAAAGTAATTAAGATCATAGGCAAAAATTCTCCTACTCTTAAAGAGTTGTAAAATGGCAAGATCAGAAAGCTGCCTTGTAGCCTGAGGGAAGTCCAAAACCTTCCCTGGAACTTAGAGGAAAAAAAAACTCTTTCTTATATTCCCTGCTTGCAGAGCCTAGGGACTACAAGCACATGAAATATCAAGATCCTGGTCCCAATAGCATATGGGGTGAATGCCAAATTGCTGTAAATAGATAGGGACTTCTTATAAGAATTTGCATCCTTTTTTTTCTTTTTATATTTATTGTATTTTTTTATTGACAACTTCTATACTTACATATAAAAAGAATAATATTTCCCTCCCCTCCCCCCCATTCCCCTTTAGAACTCCAATCCGTGTACCTTATCTCTCTATGCTTCTGTGGGACTACTTTTTTTTGTTTGTTTGTTTTTTTCATTTTTTCAGTTTTTCAAGGTAGGGTCTCACTCTAGCCCAGGCTGACCTGGAACTCACTATGTAATCTCAGGGTGGCCTCAAACTCATGGCGATCCTCCTACCTTTGCTTCCTGAATGCTGGGATTAAAGGCGTGCGCCACCACGCCCGGCCTGTGGGACTACTAACAGAAAAACAGTCTCAAAATATATGTTAAAATTTCTAATAATGTTCAAATCTGTTTTCATATTAAAAAAAGTGTTTCAGGGAAGTTATAAGAAACAAAATTCCCAAATCAACAAATGATAAAATCTGTATGTTTATTTTAGATAGTCAAGTCTGATCTACTCTAAAAAAAATTAAATGGTCATATTAAAGTCTTATGGTAAGGACAATGAAAGCTTTTGCTGATAGTTATGAGATGAACTGACTTAAAAAAGATAAACTGGAGAGAAAACTTTAAATGTTGAATTTTAAATGTTTGTTGAAAAAGATTGTTACAGAGTAGTTATGAGTAAGCTTAAACAGAAGGTTAAAGATACTTAATCAGATTACAGACTTTTTTTTTGTCATCAGAGCTCACCTCTATTTTATTTTTAAAATTTTTTCCTTTCATTTTTTATTTTTTTAATTATTATTTTTTATTGGCACCTTCTATACTTACATACAAAAACATATGATATTTCCCTCCCCTGACCCCATTCCACTTTAGAACTCCAATCTCCATCATATCCCCTCCATCTCTCGTGAGCTACAAAATAACTATTAGCCTAGGGCTTACATCAGACTAACAAAGTATGGTCCTGGCTTATAGCAGGTTGCTATGGTATTCAGGTTGTAAACTTAACTTTAACTCATTGATGTTAATCTGATCATAATGGTTATGAAGGACTGAATTTAGAGTACCCAACCAAGTTAATTGGGTTCCTCTATTTGTCAAACTTTTAACTAAATCTTATGGTTAAAATTGACTCATTAATATTTAATTCTCTCCTAAGGTTATTATATCTAAAACCCTGTCTCAAAAACATTCTAAACAAAGTTATATTGCGATTTAAGATGTAATTCCTCAATTCCTCTAAACAATCTTAACACTTTAGATTTAACTTACATCATTACTGAGCAAATTTACCAAAGTGCCACAGACAAAATTATAGTTGATTAAGGTCTGAGAAGTTATAGATTGTGTCACGAAATTTTATGTATGTTTTGTGTATATTTTATGCATTATTTAGAGAAATTAAAAATATTTCTTTTTGGCTCAACAGTTAAAGGTGCTTGTTTGCAAAGCCAGATGCACATAGTGGAGCATGCATTTGGAGATTGAAGTGACAAATGGCCCTGGCATACTCATTCCCTCTTTTTCCATGAGACTTGTCTCAGTTTTCATTAGATCATGACGGTTTAGTCCAGTTCCTTTAGTTTTTGGATATTTTAGATATAGCTGAATTAATTTCAGAAACTGACTTATAGATCAGATGGACATCTTATTTAACTTTTAAAAGTGCTAAATATTCATATATATATATATATGTATATATATATCCTGATTCTGATGAACTTTAAAAATTGTAACAATTTTCATGTCTTCATATTTAAGCCAAAAATATTACTACATAATATATTTCTTATTTATTTTAAATTTGTTAGCAGATATTTTGTTCATAGTTTACTCTCTGTAGCCTCATGTGCCTTAAATATGTGAACTCTACTTTTGGTTAATATCAGACTTTTCCAGATATCAGAATATTGTAATTCAGTTTATACGAAGTACTTGATGTTTGGCCATCAATAAGCATACATCACCATGCCTGTCTAATCCTCTGTAATTTTATGATGTTCTTTTCTTGTTCTTGCTAGTTTTGCTGGGTGATTATCACTGAGGTTATAATCTTAGTCTTATAAAAAGTAACTATTGTAATCTTGTTCTTAGGAAAACTGAGAAAGCTCCCCATGTCTTAGGGAAATCCACTGTATACAATGTAAATATAGTTTGTCTAAGCTTTATATAACAGTCATAAATATTTCTTTAGTTTAGCCTTAAAATTGTTCCATTGTAAAAGGTACTTATTTAAAAATTACTTTATGCCTGTCATATTGTCTCTAATGTATGTTAAAATTGGACTTGCTTAGTTCAACAATAACCAAGTTTTATATCGTCTCTAATGTATTTTAATTGGGCTTGCTTAACTCAACAATAACCAAGTTTTATTTTATTCTTAATCTATGTGTAATTAGTCTCAGACAAGGTTTCACTTAATTGAGTCACTTCTGGTATCTTAAGTTCATTGCTTATGAAAATATTGATACTTAAGACATGTTTCCTGCCCTAGGAAAAAAATTCTTAAATTGCTGTTCTGCTTCCAGTTTGGGGCATTTGTATACAGACTACCCAAAGTTGTTTTCAAACACAGATGCCAAGTTTTTATACTGCCTTGTCTTTTCCCTGACATACAATTTCTAGATTAAATTAATTGCCTTAAAATTATCAATAAAATAATTGATAAAACATTGTTTTCAGGGCTACTAAAATGTTTTGCCTCTACCTATAATTGACAGATACTTAAAAGATAGAATGGGTATGCTTTCTATGTCCCAGATATAGCTTACCTGTCACATGACAACTAAACTTAAATATTAATCAAAATGATTTTAAACCATTGTGTCATTCTCTAGATATTCTTTCTTGCTGTTCTCCTACACTGTCCTTACAGCTCATACTGTCACCTGATAACTAAACCTAAATATTAATCAAAATGGACAACAGACCACTAGGCAGTATAGGAGACTAGTAACATGGGAAGCCTATGATGGCAACACAGGGGAATTTCTCCCCTTGGTGGCAAATGTCCCCAATATCCTCTGGGGCAGAGACATCCTTACTGATATGGGCATTGTTATAATGATGAATGACAAAGCCTTTTATGATGATGTCATCACCCATGACACCATTGGTCTCTCAGGGCAACCCAAACCCACCCAGTCAGCAACTGCCACTCATCACCACCCCCAATTCTAAGGGCTACTGTCTGATCCCATGCTGCTCCCATATGCCTTCAGTGGGATACTTTGGACCCCATTTGGGTCGAACACTACCCTATAGTAGAACTTAAATTAACCATTCTCAAGTCCCTTATTCAAGAACAGCTTGCTCTTGGCCACATTTAGCCCTCTATTAGCCCCCATAATTCCCCCATCTTTGTCATTAAAAAGAAAACTGGCAAACATACATTACTCCAAGACCTTCACCAAGTTAGTAAACATATGTTAAAAATGGGCTCCTTTCAGACTGGCCTCCCCCACTCCAGAGCCATCCCTACTAACCACCATAGAGTTATCTTAGATATTAAAGATTGCTTTTTCTTTATCCCTTTAGTGGCAGAGGACAGGCCCGGTTTTGCCTTTACTGTCTGAGAGAACAACCATACTACCCCAGATAAAAGATATCAATGGAGGGTTCTCCCCCAGGGCATGAGAAACAGTCCTTCTATTTGCCAAATGTTTGGATCCCCCATCACAGCGAGAATACAATCTAAATGCGTTCTTGTTCATTACATGGATGATCTTTTGATTTCACACACCTCAAGAACTGCCCTTTTGGACCTTCTTAAACTACTCATTGATGACCTCAAGAAACTTGGATTTACCATAGCGAATGAAAAAATTCAAACCGTGCCCCTTTTTGAATTTTTAGGGTACAAAATTTCTACTACTATACAACCACTTACCCCTCACCTTCTAATAAAGGACCATTATTCTCTCAATGATCTCCAAAAACTCTGTGGCCAAATTAACTGGCTCAAACCTTTCTTACCAATCCCTCCCAGTGAACTCCTACCACTTTATGACCTCCTTAGAGTTACTGACAACCCTTCAAAGAAAATTCCTTTAAATGATCACTCCAAAAATTTGTTGCAAAAAATATCCTGCCACCTCTTTTCAATGACCCTCATAAGATATGACCCATCTGCTCCAATCCTAAATATGATCCTTTGGACAGCAGGGGCGCCTTTGGGAGTCATCTGGAAAAACCAGTTGCCCCTTTACTGGGTACACCCCTCATGGTCACAGGCCCATAAACTCACTACCAACCTACAAGCAATGCTCTTCATAGAAATTAAGGCATGTACCTATACTAACAGAATCTATAATAATTCTGCCCATCTCCATGTCAGAACTTCAACCCCTTTTTAGGGAGGACCTCCTTTTCCACATCCCAATGGCGGGATTCCTCAGTGAGATAGACAACCACCTCCCTGCTCACACACTACTTCAATCCCTAACAACTTTGCCCATAAAGACTATTTCTCCAGGCCTTCTGGTCATCCAATACCCTTAGCAGCCTCAGCCTTTACAGATGCCAATAAACATACTTATGGACTAATTTTTAAGGGAGCCAATTTCCAGATTATTTTCTAAATTGCTCAGCTGTTTATTCCCAACAGTTCTGGCCTGGCCTTGAGTGTCCTTAATGGTAGCAGATCAATACAATTAAAGGAGTTGCAAAGGAAGTTATGGCTGGTTGGGGTGGCATAATTTTGGGGAAGGAGGGATAGAACACTGTGCTTGGGAGAAGTTTTATTTCTATAAGCAAAGATAGGCATTCCATGATACATGAGGTCAGGCCAGAACTGTTGGGAATAAACAGCTGAGCAATTTAGAAAATCTACAGGTAGGGAGTCGTCTGCAGAGATGCAAGGGATGGTTCGACATCAAGGCATCATAGGGTGGAGAAAACAGAGTCTGTGTTTGTCCACTGTACCTTGGTCTTACTCTTCCATTAAGCTGTTTCTAAGATTTATATTTCATTTTAAAACCAGCAATCTAACCTGGGCATGGTGGCACATGCCTTTAATCTCACCACTGGGGAGGAAGAGGTAGGAAGATGGCCATGAGTTCAACGCTACTCTGAGACTACATAGTGAATTCCAGCTCATCCTGGGCTAGAGTGAGACTCTATCTCAAAAAGAAAAAAGAAAGAAAGAAAGAAAAGAAAAGAAAAGAAAACCTAAAATCCAGTAATCTAGTAAATGCAATTTTTCATTTGTCCACTCTATGAACCTGTTAAAATAAGGATAGGATCATGGGAACTTCTAATCTGTATCTGAGTTGGGGAGATGTTTTGCATCACTTCAAGATGGACCACTTGTAGTGAGCATCTAAGTTGATGGACTCCATATAAGGTTGAACAATTCAGTTCTCTGGCAGATATAAAGTGGATATTATACATTCCATTAAAGTCTGGTACTACCACTTAAACCAAGAGTAAGAAATCACAGGATAAGGGCTTGGTCACATCAGACACATTTTTCCTTACTTTCATTGTGGAGTAGAAGTCTAATTTCTTCCAGATTATTAATGTGAAAGAGATGTGCAAGTTATAATGATCAAAAAAACTGTGTCAACTCTAACAAAATTAATGAATAGTTAATGTAGTAGACAGCTTTAGGTTTGTTGAGATGAACTTTCAAACTAGGCACAGTTATGGAGGAAGGGACATTTATTGAAGCTTACAGATCCAGTGGAAGTTCCATGATGGCAGAACAAGCTGGTACCCTCTTAAAAGACCAAGGAAAGAGAGAGAGAGAGAGAGTCATACCACACAGCACACTTTAGGAACTCCAGGTGGAATGAGGTACTTAGTATATCTTTAGATTGGAATTTTAAACCCACAATCACAGCTTAATATCTGCCCAGTGACACCTCCTCCAGCCAGGTAGCTGTAGATCCAAACTACAAACTAATAAACCAATAAAATCTGGGGTCATCTATTTAAACTACCACATTTTGTCCTTGGCCCCCAATAGATTTAAAATGATTACACATTTGAAATTGTATTTAGTCTAATTTTAAAGGTCCCCATAGTCTTTACCAACTTAAGAGAGTTCCAAAGTCCCAAGTCTCATCTGATATTTAAGATTGTCCCTTAGCTGTGAGTCCTGTAAAATCAAACAAGTTAAATATTTTTTAACATTTTAAGGCACAGGGTAAACATTTTTAACAGGTATAAGGTATAGCAAAGAGAGACTAGAACAATGTAAACTCAACCATCATCAAGCAATTATTAAACTTCTGCAGTTGAAGTCCAGTGACTGGCAGTCTCAGGATTTTCCAATTTCGCCCCTTATGCTGGGCTGAGTATCTAGGGAAAACGTCCATCCCTAGCTAACAGCCTGTACAGAAGCCCCTGTACAGTCCTGGTATCCAAAAAGTCTTTAGGTTTCCATGTAATCCATGGTTTATCTCACAAAGGCTCTTCTAGCCTATGAGGATTATTATATCTTATCTTATTTTGTATCTTAGCAGTGGCTCCTGGAGCCATGTGTGTACTTTTTAACCCACTCCATGTATTTTTTATGTTTCTAAAACTAATACAAGGTATGCAGGACACAACTATATTTTTAATTTAGGGATGAAATAAATCATGACCTTGAAAAGCAGGTTTCTTGTCTCGTCAACTTTTTCTAAGAGTTTGTATTTTTATCAATCTTTCCTCAGGCATCTTTTCTGTTGTTTTAATGTAAAGCAGTTGGGCCACCTTTCTTAAGATTGTTAATGTACATGACAATATTAGCTTTAGGAACCTAAATCTAGTCTCAGTGTCTGAATTTTAACTGGCTTGAGGTTTTCCAACTTAAAATCTTAAATCTCTCTTTAGGAAAGTATATCAGTCCATTACAAATTTAACCTTGATCAAACTCTTTGAGCCTGGGCAGCAGAATGCAGCCATCCTTTATGTCAGTAGCCCAGTTTCAACAAAGCCTACTGTTTTTTTTTTTTTTTTTTTTTTCCTTAGAAAGTTTATAAGTCAAGCCTCCAAGTTCACAAGCCAAGCCTCCAAATACAATTTTTTCTGTACTTAGTATTTTAAAACACTTATAAGAAGAGTCCATGAAACTTGGCTTAGCATTCCAGAAGGTGTCTTTCCTTGCAAGCACCAAGTCCCTGCCCTTTGTTCCAAAACAAAAGTTCCAAAAGACCAAAATCCACATGGTCATGTTCATCTCACCCCACTCTCGGTACCAATTTCTGTAGCAGGCAGCTTCAGGTTCACTGAGATGAACTTGCAGACCAGGCACAGTTTTGTAGGAAGGGATATTTATGGACACTTATAGATTCAAGGGGAATTCAATAATGGTAGAAGCAGCTGGCCTGCTTTCACAGCAAAGAGAGAAAAGTCGCAAGCCAAAAACATCCCACATAGCACACTTCAGGAACTCCAGGAAGAACTCAGGCACCTTGCATCTCTTTAAATGGGAATTTCAAACCCACCACCACATCTTTAAGATCTTTCCAGTGACATCTCTTCTAGCCAGGTGACTGTAGATCCAAACTACAAACTAATAAAACACTGAATAACTCCTGAAGGATCTGATCTCCTGATTATAGCTGTCAGAACAGAATGTCCAAACCAAGAGTGTACACAATGAACAACACAACCTTAAGCATAAAGGACTTCTACAAAGACATCAATCTGCAGCTGTCTGGTCAACCTTAGACTGATGCCACTTCTGTTCTTGATTGTTGTCACCAAATATTCTGATTTTGAAATATTATATGTATTCTTCCTCTGTTTGTCTTTAAAACTTCCCTGTGCCATAATCTCTTTGCAGAAACCCATGGCTTACTGTGACATGAATATTCCCATTGTAATCTGCTATTCTCAAATAAATATCATTATTCTCTGAAGAACCTTTCTCCAGTTGTTTCATTTGGGTCTGTTTTGTAATTAGCATCAATCACCCCAGCTAGGACAATAATTCCTTTCTTTGTCTGTAGATGTAAAGAAGCCAAGAGCAAGTTTCATTTCCAATTCAATGGAATCATTGTTGTGTTTCATAGTGGAGACACTCCTCCCTCTGTAACTAAGACCTTGTTGTTCAGGGTATGAGATTAGTAAATAGAAGGAGCAAAACTGTTACCAGTGAATCAACAGAGATAAATTTATTTAGTCCCTAGCACTTTGTTCTCACCTTAGCAGAAGAGAATTTTAATAATCAAGTGGGGAGAATGATACATTTTACTGATGACAGTTGACTATTTCCTCAAGCCTTCTTCTCATCAATTGAGCTTATGAACAAATCAGCCATGGGGGCCCCTATGGAGGTTAATGTGTGAGATTAGTAATGTGGACTTCTACTCCTCAAGGCTGTTCATGCTCATATTAGGAACTGGAGCACTCCTCAGGCAGCCATTCTGGATATCCAATAAAAAATGGCTCATAGCAAGACTATTTTTTTTTTTAAGTTTTTGTTATGATGCACAATGTGAGGCATGGGATTTTGTTTTGTTTATAAATTATTGCAAGAACTTTGTAGGTAGATTTCTCTATATATTTCTCTGTCTACTAAATGGTTGCACTTGAAAAAATAATGATATAATAGTGGCCATCCTGGTTATTGGAAAATATCTTTAATGGAGCAAACTTAGTATACCACCTCTCACAAGACCCTAAAGGGTATGAACTAGCTGTGTAACTACACATGTCCATATCCCACTGCTGCACAAGTCATTTGGATACTACATATGCTCCCTGTGCTTAGTGATATCTGTTTGCTTCACTACTACTCCTGTTTTTCTTAATTTTTGTAAAAAAAGGTATGACCTCCATCCATCAAGTTTATGGTTTCCTTCCTTCCTTCCTCCTTCCCACCATGTTTCCCTCTTTCCATTCCCATTTCTAAGGGTAAAACAAAGATCCTCATGCTTGACAAGTGCTCTACCAACCCCCACTCCACAGACTTGTTCTTCTTTCAATTCAAAGTCCTCCAGTGATAACTGTTGAATCTATCCATAATAATAGCCTCTAAGTTTCTTATCTTTCTCAAATCTGCATGGCTTCTTCCTCTTCTTCAATTCATACATTCATGTCAAACACCTTTAAGATAAAAGTACATTTCATGTATGTTGAAATCCTAATTCAATTTTCCTTTCCTAATGGAGAATTTGATTTGAAATACCTAATCTAACTGGAAATAAATGCTGCCATAGGCTTTTTACATTTAAATTAGTCTTACTTGGGCATAATTCACATTCAATATATTTCACAAAATTTAAATGTACAATTTGATGAGTTTTGACAACTATATATAATTATATAACCACAACCCAAATCATGATATAAAAGATTTCCATCAAATCAAAACCTTTATTGGTACTATTTATCATATATAAAACATGATTCACTAAGTTTTACTTAAAATAGTGTACATTCATCATATGTACATATTTTATAACTTTGTGGATAATTTCTTAATGAATATTTTTGTCATTTTCTATGTATACTACAATTTGTAGTAATATTTGGTTGGTAATATCACTGAAGAAATAAAAAGGATTTGTGTGTAGAGGAGGATACAGAGTCCACTAACTTGAATCTGTTAAAGCAATTCATGAACAGATGGCTGTTCATATGGACTGAAAGAAAAGACTCATGTTGGAAGTCTAAGAAACCAATAATCATTGGATCACACTATGGTAGGCACTTACATGTTTCAAACCATTTTGTATACACAACCCATAAGACTGATAAGTTTTAGGTCTCATATTGACTAATATTTACAGGCCTAAGTGGAATGCATGAATTCTTCCAGGACACAGAGTTGGTAAGTGGTAATACTGAAATATGAATGAGGATGTAATTACAACATGGGTTCTTTCTACTAGTTTATGAGACCATTGGAAGTGAAACAGACAGTGAGTGCTTTCAAGAAAATGACTTCTTCCAAGATTCCACTTAACATTGATATCAATGTACCTGAGTGGGACTACTTCTACAAGCATGAGTTCAGTGTAAATTCTGACACACAGTACTTTTGCTTTGGCTTATCATGGTTTACAAAACATACAGAAATGCTGCTGTAAAGGTGCATGCATGACACACAGACAATGAAAATATAGCATAAATGACATTGTGTGGGGAGGGAGAGGTATGCGAGAACTCATAGGAGAAGACCCATCCTGCACATGTGGGATGCAGGAGGTATCTTGAAAGAAGTAGTCTCCGAGATGAAACTTATTACAAACAGGGGTTATGTAGGTGAGGTAAGTGAGGGTTTGAGGAGGGAAGTGAGTTCTGGGATAAGGGAATGAGACGAGACGTGTAAAGACAAGCATTTGAATGCAAGGGAATAATGAGAAAAGCTGTATTATCCCCTGCCACTGATTTGAAGTTAGCAGAGGTTTTTTGTTTGTTTGTTTGTTTGTTTGTTTGTTTGTTTGTTTGTTTGTTTGTTTGGGGTATTTTTTTCCCTTGGGAGAGAGAAAGAAAAAGAGACACAGAGAAAATGGGCATGCCAGAGACTTCAGCCACTGTAAACGAACTCCCAGACATATGTGCCCCCTTGTGCATCTGGCTTAAGTAGGTCCAGGGTAATTGAACCTGGGTCTTTAGACTTCACAGGCAAGCTCCTTAACCACTAAGCCATCTCTCCAGCCCTCACAGAGGTTTTAGATGAAGCTTTAGTATCAAATGTAATACCAATACAAACTAGAATCTGATATTTCTCTTTGTTGAAAAATGACAGAAAATTGTTCAATTATGTTTCTCCTTTTCCTAATAATTTTTTGTGCCTCAAGTTCAACATAATGTTTAAATTATTATTTCTTGAGCCAGGCATGGTGGCATGTGCCTTTAATCCCAGCACTTGGGAGGCAGAGGTAGGAGGATCACCGTGAGTTTGAGGCCCACCTGAGACTACATACTGAATTCCAGGTCAGCCTGGACTAGAGTGAGACCCTACCTCAACCCTCCCCACCAAAAAATTATTATTTCTTTCTTCATATTATTTACTTTACACACTCTATGACAAAGTACCTGACAAAGGCAACTTATGGAAGGTAGGGTTTATTTGGGCTTACAGTGTGAGAGTATGGTCCATCATAATGGGAAGGAGTGATGGTAAGAGCAGCTGGAAGCATGGCAGGAGGAATGTGGGACAGCGAGGCACATGTGAACACAGTCAATAATCAGGGAGAGATGAATGTTAGTACTTGGTTCACTGTGTCTTCTTTTTTGTCTTCAGTCTGAGACTGTCCTAGAATGTTACCCCTATCTTTCCAGAAAGTTAAAGCTTTCTGGAAACACCTTCACAGACATGCCTTTCCCAGGTGTCGACCTCCTAGGTAACTCTAAACCCAGTCTCATTGATAATCAAGAGTAGTTATCATGCTCCCCAGTTAAGATGTCACTCTTGCTTCTAGATCACAGCAAGTGGCATGAAGAACAACCTAATTTACCATCAAAAGTCATGATATATCATTCCCCACCTTACTCATCCTTATCATTGAGTGCATCAAAAGGTTTGCTGGAGGGGCTGGAGAGATGGCTTACTGGTTAAGGCATTTGCCTGTAAAGCCAAAGGATCCTGGTTCAACTCTCCAGGACCCACGTAAGCCAGATGCACAAGGAGACACATGCATTTGGAGTTCTTTTGTAGTGGCTTGAGGCCCTGGTGCACCCATTCTCTCCCTCCCCACCCTCTCTTTCTCTCTCTCTCAAATAAATAAATAAAATATATTTTAAAAAAATTCACTGGAGGCTGGAGAGATGGCTCAGCAGTTCAGGTGCTTGCTTGCAAAGCCTAAGAAGCTGGGTTCAGTTCCCTAGGACCACATAAAGCCACATGTACAAGGTGCCCATGTGCCTGGAGTTTGTTAGTTAGTTTGCAGTGGCTAGAGGCCCTGGTGTATTCATTCATTCTCTCTCTCTCTCTCTTTATATCTCTCTCTCTATATATATATATATATATATATATATAATCTCAAAAAAAATCATAGTTTCCCTTAAATACATTTTGAAAATGTACCCCTATACACATTTCAACAGCATTTTCTTATTCCCTCCCTTCATTGAAACCTGAGTCATAAGATAGTTATGTATTGATTTTTCCTAAGGCTTCTCTCACAAGCAGAGAAGAAAAGGCAATGTGTCCCCTGCCTACATTGGCAGACTTAGACAACAATCAGAGCATGAGTATTTTATTTATTTATTTCCAAGCAGAGATAGATAGAAGAGAGAGAGAGAGAGAGAGAGAGAGAGAGAGAGAATGGGAATGCCATGTCCTCCAGCTGCTGCAAAGGAACTCCAGATGCATGCTCCACTTTGTGCATCTGGGTTTACATGGGTACTGGGAAACTGTACCTGGATCCTTAGGCTTTCAAGGCAGGCACATTAAACACTGAGCAATTACTCCCACTCCAGAATATGAGTTTTGAAATTGGAATTGGGATAAAGGAAAAGAAGCAGGCAATTTATTGAATGATATCAGGCTATGTAAGGCAATGAAATACCCAGCTATGATAGAGTGGTCTTTCTGATGTAACAGGATGAATTTGAAACCATTGATTATACTACTTGGCATTTATCTCAACAATAGAATTAGCTTGTCATTGAAATTTAAAATACTTGAAGTCCAAGGGTTAAAGTGTTCCATTATTTGGAAATTACTTAGCTTCATTATTAATTTTAGCACTAACATTAAGAACATTTCTGATATATTCAACTAATCATGAATTATGAAACTTATGGTTAAATTTTAAGAAATAATCTGTTTTTCTTATTGTTGAATTTTTAAATCTTTTGCAGTTCTTTTAAAAGCTTCCTTTTTATCCTTTTTTTCTTACCCAGGTACTAAAACAATAATTATGACTATTTAAGACAAATGTTTATATTATTCTTTAATATTTTTATTTATTTAGGAAGAGAGGGAAAGAGAGAGAATGGGCACACAAAGGCCTCTTGTCACTGCACACAAACTCCAGATTTATGTGCCACTTTGTGTATCTGGCAAACCCAGACTGGAAAATAAGCACCTTTAACCAATGAGCCATCTCTGCCCAGCTCTGAATTTATATTTTTTCTTTAAAATATATTAACTAAAAATTCAATCATACATTATGTAAGAACTAAAGTGAGTTATTTTTATTTTCTAAGAATAAGTATTAAAAGAGTCCCATTGGTCCCCACAATGAATACCAATAACCCCACTAAAGACCCTCAGCAGAACTGGGGTGGAGAAGAGGGAGTCTGTGTGAAACCTTTTATAAAAAAAAAAATCAATAAAAATACTAAATTGTCAATTGGTGACCCTTCTTATTTTTCCACTCATCAAAGCAATTATTTTATATCAGCTATTTTCTTTTTAAGTTTCCAATGCCTATCCTTCTCTCCTAAAAATCTGTAACTCCTACAGAATTTCATTGAAAATTTGAAACTATATGGTGGAAACCTTATCATGTGCTATATGTTTATATCAATGTTTTTCCAAAGTGGATAATTGTTCTTCCTCCAATAAGAGACTAGCCTCTCCTCACATAGTCCTGACTCCAAGCATTCTCATAGTCTCCTTGGTTTTAATTTATCATTGTATTAATGGGCTAATGACAAACACCACAGACTAGGCGATTTAAACAATAGCAATTTATTTTCTTGCAGCTCCAGAAACTGGAGGTCTAAAGTAAATGCATTGTACCTGCTAATGTCAGCCGGAGTCTTGTGTTGGTGTGTAGAGTACTCTTTCCTGCATTCTCACACAGTCTTTCCTGTAAGTCCATGTTAGAATCTTCTTTTAAGGACTCCAGTTATATTAATTGAAAACCACCTTGAAAGCTTCATTTCAACTCTATAAGCTCTGTTAATACCTCATCTCTATCTTTGCCCCACTAGAATATATCAGCACATGAATTGGTGAGAAGTCACAATTCAACAATAATAATTTGTTGTGTCCTGCTCTTTCTATATCAAGAAGCTTTCTGTCTTCTTATTCTTCTCTCATAAATGAATAATTCTCCAAAGAATAAAAAAACTCT
This sequence comes from Orientallactaga sibirica, assembly GCA_036365145.1. Taxonomy (NCBI): domain Eukaryota; kingdom Metazoa; phylum Chordata; class Mammalia; order Rodentia; family Dipodidae; genus Orientallactaga; species Orientallactaga sibirica. The sequence goes on from JAEOAD010000027.1 coordinate 3,402,046, forward strand.
CTTATTGTAAAAACAAAACATCTTTTGCTCTAACACACCACTCGAAGTACTGCTTCATTCAAGCCATGCTAGTCCAGTCTCCTATATACATGTCTTTATTTTTCACCTTAATCATTCACATCCCTTCCTTCTTCAAGTGGGCTTGACCCACTGGATTCTCTAAAACAAATATAGTTGGCAACTTCTTCATTCTGGACACTCATTCTCTCCTGATGGCCATTACTTCTGCACAGGGCTTGGTGGCACAGCACCCATGCCATCCTTCATATCATGTAGCAGATATGCAGTTCTTATAGAACTGAACCAATTCCAAAGTTAGGGTTGGGATTTTGTTGTCTTGTCATAGTGATTGGTTTTATTCTTGACTTGATCTCTCTTGATTAGCTCATGCATTCACCTGGTTACAATGGTGGGAATTTTCCCCATTTACTGACTCTTGAAAGTAGTCTGCTCTCTCTTTCTCCTGAAGGAAAAGGAAAAGCACAAAGACCTGCTGATGTCCATTTTGTGACAAAATTGTTACTCTTCTTATGAATTCTACCACAGTGAAGAGAATCATGAAAGGGATAGAGAGAAAGAGAGAAGAAGGAGGAGGAGGAGGAGGAGGAGGAGGAGGAGGAAGAAGAAGAAGAAGAAGAAGAAGAAGAAGAAGAAGAAGAAGAAGAAGAAGAAGAAGAAGAAGAAGAAGAAGAAGAAGAAGAAGAAGAAGAAGAAGAATCCTGAAAGAACCATACATGCAACTTCCTGAATCTCAGGACATTTTACTCAAGAAAGCCAATAAATCCCTTTGATTATTTGTTAATTTTTTTTAGTGTTTGTGTGTTTGTAGCAGTATGTGTTATATGTATATGTGTGGTATATGCTTTATATGCTTGCATGTGTGAAGATTCATGTGCCCTGTGGGCACATGTGAGAAGACCACAGGATATTAAATGTTCCCCTTTATGATCCTTAAGCCTCAATTCCTTGAGACATAGTCTTTCACTGAACCTGGGGCTTATGCCATTTTTTTTTCAGTTAGACTGGTTGACTAGTAAGCTCAAGCAATCCCCTTGGTGGGACCAACCCTGGCTTTTTATGTGGGTGCTGAGGATTGAACTCAGGTCCTCATGCTGGCATTACAAGCACTCTTTCTCACTGAGCCATCTCCCCAGCAATTTACTGGACAGTTTGGGCTAGGTTTTCCATTACTTGTCACTGAAACAATATCAATTGAGACAGTGCTGTCTTAGTCTATTTATCTGTGTCTTTATCTCTCTTCCTCTACCTCCACCTCCATTTCTTCATGTTGATCATTCATAGCTTACAGAGCTTAGCTTTCGTTCTCTAGGACAAGGCTCTGAGCCTTTTTTTTTTTAAGATATAATCTCTCCAATGTCAAGCTCCCACCAAATGTGGGCTAGAAGAGGGCCGACACACATAAAAGTCTCTCTAAAATAACTGGCCATTCCATCTATCTAGTACTAACTTCTCTCTCTGTTGGAGAATTTGCTTCTCTTTTTCAGATGGATGACGAACCTGAAGGGAGGATCAGCCTATCTCACCTCACCAAGGCCCCAGCTGAAACCATAGAATAAAGGGGTAAATGCGCAAGAGTGCAGCTTTCTTGATGAACCCAACACCAGAACAAGGCTGAAGAAGATAAATAAAGAGAACATTCAGGTCCTACTAACCCAGATATCCAGAGACACAGAGGCTCCCAAGACCTCATCACTGAAGTAGAACTAAAATGATACCAATGTGGCTCAGGGAAATTTGTGGAAGACAGGGTGGAAAGAGTGTTAGAACCATAAATTGGGTCATTACGCTCAGAGACTTTGCCTACCCCCATAACTGTTGACTACCCCATCATGCATGACCCAAATTTCCCAATGATGAGGATCCCTTCGGAGGGGGGAGGACAAGGAAGAGGCTACTGGACTCATCAACATGAATGTAATATTAGAATAATATAAATAAAAAAAGAAAAGAAACATAAAGAATATATAATTTCACTCTGTAGCCCACCTGGAACACACTAAGACCCCAGGCTGGCTCCTGCCTCAGTTTCATAAGTATACTTTTGGATTTTAAAAAAATATATTTCATTTATATTGGACTAGAGAAATGGCTTAGCTGTTAAAGCACTTGCCTGAGAATCCTAAGGATCCAGGTTTGATTCCCCAGTAACCAGATAAGCCAGAGGCAAAAGATGGAGCATGAGTCTGGAGTTTGTTTACAGTGGTTAGAGGCCCTGGTGTACCCTTTCTTTCTCTCTTCCTCTATCTCTCTCTCAAGTAAATATATTTATGTGTTTATTTATTTAAGAGAGAGAGGTGCACATAGAGAATGGGCACGCCAGGGCCTCTATATACTGCAAACCAGCTCCACACATATGGGTCCCCTGGTGCATCTGGCTTTATGTGGGTGCTTAGGAATCAAACCCAGGTCCTTAGGCTTTATAGGGAAGTGCCTTAATCAATGAGTCTTGGCTTTTTAAAAAATTATTTATTTATTTGCAATGAGAGAGAGAGAATATAAATGGGTGTACCAGGGCCTCAGCCACTGCAAACTCCAGATGCATGAACCACTCAGTGCACCTGGCTTTACCTGGGTGCTGGGAAACTGAACCCTGGCTGTTATGCTTTCCAGTCAAGTGCCTTAACCCCTGAGCCATCTCTCCAGTGCTGCTTTTGGATTTTGAATAAAGAAACCACATGACCAAATTTAAAACAACTGCTCTGATAGGTCTGACAGAAATAAATGCAGAGACAAACAGTGAAAGAGGAGTTTAGGTATGGAGGGCAGACCAGAGTTAAGGTAATGGTGACTGCATAAGGGATAATGAAATCTGAAATGTTTCCCATGGCCTAATTCCTGAATGGTAAGAACCTGGCACGCTTCAGTTTATTTTTGCTGCTCTCCTGCCTTGCTCACTGCTGCTAGTTGGTAATCATGACAGTGCTGGATTATTAATTTAACAAGGGATTTTCCTGGTGAAAGCAGCTTGAAACTCTTATCTGAGTTAATCATTTCCCCACCCATTATCCTTTCTCAATTTTCTGCTTGTTTTCTGATTAGCTCTTATCATAGGTATGTGATGGTTTAGTACAACATTGTTCAATTGTTATCAGTTTCTCATCACAGAGTTTGCAAAGAAGCCCAGAGGGAAAAGATTACTTCCTTGTTTTACCACTGCATATTCAACATCAGGTCTAATGCCTGTTCAATAGGAGGTATGCAGTCAGTATCTGTTGAATGAATGATTGAGCATTCTAATGTCTAATTCTAATGTCTTTACAGTACTGAATCAAAAATAGGTTCTATTCAAGGTTTGAATCCTGAATCTAGGGTAAAACAGCCAAAAGTCTGAAATTTGTTAATGTTTAATTTGGTTTTGTGTGTCTTAGAAGTACTTATTTAAAATTCCAATAACTAAATTCTAACAGAATAATATAAAAACTTTCTTAAATAAAAATTTAGGAAACGGGCTGAGAAGATTGCTTAGTGGTTGAAGGCCCTTGCCTACAGAGTTCATTGGCGAGGTTTCAATTCCCAAGCCATCCAAATAAATCAGATAAACAAGCCCTGGCATTTTTCTGCAGAAGCAAGAGGCACGTGCACAGATGCAAATAAGTAGATAATTTTTTTAGAAAATTAGGAAGTTATGACAGCATTAGATTTCCTTGGTAAAAAGACAGGTTTAAGATCTTCATTAGCATTTATTCAAGTTGATATCAAAGGCAGAAAATAGTCCAGAATACCTCCATGGTAGAATTTAGCATGTTTTCAGTTAAAAGTAAGAAACTCTACTAAAGACGGATGGGAACAAAGTAGATCTCTTAATTCAAAAGAACATTAGTTCTTATGAATGAATCTTAACACATTTTAATTTTTTGTGTGTTTGCACATTTCATATGCATGTGAGCAAATGTGTATGGGGTGTATGTGCACCTGTTTATGTGTGTGTGCGCATATGGAGGCCAGAGGTTAACATCAAGTGTCTTCCTTAATCACACTCCTCTTTATTTATTGAGGAAGGGTCTCTCACTTGAGTCCACAGTTTCCAATTAATCTAGTCTATTTAGCCATCTTGCCTCAATGATTTCCCCACCTCTGCCTCCTTTGTGCTGGGATTACAGGTGGGTCTCCAAGCCCAGCTGGCATATAGGTGGGTGCTAGGGATCCAAACTCTGGTCCTCAAACCTGTGTAGCAAGCAATTTATCCATTGAGCCATCTCCCCAACCCCTCAATCCTTCTTAATGTGGGTAGCTATGAAATTAAACATCATCTTATTAACTGTAAAATATAAACTACATTACATTTTTTTTTGAGGAGACCCAAAGCCCTGGAAATACACTGGCATTTGTTGCATCAGCTCTCTTTACCTCAAGTTGGCATTACCCAGTATGTTAGGTAGAGCATTAGTGCTCAGTGAATTGAAAGGTAAATAGATCCACAGCTAAATGCTTTTGGGGGCTGGGAGGTCATCAGCCACAAGGCATAGGAAAGGGAGTCTGGATTGCAATCTTTGCTCCACCACAGTCTCTTAACTCATTATCCTCATACACTAATGGAATTTATGAGACTATAAAGATTAAATGAGATAAGATACTAGTAATACCGATTTTTTTGGGTCACAGTTTATTGTCTCACAAAGTGAAGAATGCTGAACACAGACTGAAGGACAAGTGAGCTTATTTTAGGGAGAAGTGGCAGTGAAAAGATCCTTGTGGGGAGAGGATCCAAAACTGTTGTTGGTCAGTCTTCTGGACTGAGGAGGTTTTTATGTACTGAGGCTGAGCCTGGCCTTGACCCATATGGAAATTAAGTAACCAGTTGGTGTGAACTTTATTTGTTAACTTTAAGGGTATATAGAAGATTCGGATTGGTTGATGGGTTAAGGAGAAGAATGCAGACTCAGAAAAAGCCCACTGTTCTAAGGAGGAGGAAGAACCAGGAAGTAAAAACAACAAAGGGCTGGCATCTGGTTGGTATCTTGATGAGTCAGGGTTTTCTGCATTTAAATTCACAAACACTGCTAGGACATATAGATACCTTGTGCTTTGAGGGCCTGTATTCTAATGACCTACCTTGATCCAAATCTCTATCACTAAGCCACCTACTTCTTACACAATGTCAGCTCTATGGCAGGCATGCCTCAGGGCTCTCTTCTAGCAACATCTTCTTAGGAGTTACCTGTATTGTAATTATCTCCATTTTACAGATGAGGAAATGAATGCCCAAAGGTCTAAGTGTCAAAATTCACATCAGTAACATGCAGCAAGGCTGGGCTTTGTGTTTATTCTTGATGCCTGTTGACTTACTTGTTTGAGGACATTTTGCTGCTAGAAAGGCACACCAGGAAGTGAAGAAGCAAAGGGAAATGAGCTGAGGTTACTGTAACACAAAATAACACACATGTCCCTCCTTTCAGATAATTTTCATTTTAGAAGATGGACTCAGATACAAACATGGAAAACTACCAAATATATTAGATATAACATGGCATATGATAGATTTGAGGAGGGGTAGAAATCAATATTTCCTTTGTATATATTAAATTTGAAAGCTGATCATGGGTGTAGCGCAGCACATGTGTAATCTCACCAATTATGAGGCTGAAGAAGGGACGCTTGAATTCTTTGAGGCCAATCTTGGCTCCAAAGCAGTACTGTGTCTCAACCAAAGAGAAAGAAATTAGAGAAGATTGTTAGCTATCCAAGTGTGGATGTCAAGTACTGTAACAAGTTTCAGAAAATGTATAGTAAGAAGATAAAAAATGCAACTCAACAGCATGTAGATGGCTATTTTAATCTATGAGATTTAATTAGCTGACTCAAGATGCAAATGGAGGAGGCTTAGTGAGTGAGCATGAGAACCAGAGTTCAAATCCTCAATGTGCGCTGACATACGTCTTTAATCTTAGTGTTGGGGAGACAGACAGGAGAATTCCTAAAGCTCACTGACTGCTACTCTGGTTGAATTGTTGAACTCCAAGTTTAATGAGAGACACCCCCCGCCCCGCTCAAAAGAATAAAGTGAAGAGCAACTGAAGAAGACACTCGATGTTGACTCCTAGCCTCCAAACACACACACATGCATGTATACCCATAGCTACATATGTGAGCACATAAACACACACATACATACATATATGCATACCATACATATGAAAGCAAAACAAAGATAAAATGATAAAAATAGGTTATGCTTGATCACCGTGTCTCCAACAATTATCCTGGAGCTGATTATCTGCAAAGAACTCAACACTAAATCAGACTGCCAACAGGCCTGCCATGGCTCAGGGGTTATTGTGGAAGAGGGAGTGGAAAGATTATAAAAGCCACAGAATGGGTGGGAATACCTAGAGGCACAGTCCCCCACTATCCCATTGGGACTGTCTGAGGCCTTCATGACCCCACAGTAAATCCCATAACCCCACAGAGGAGGGCCACAGGAAAATGGGAACAGGAGAGACGGAATAAAATGGTATCATTTGTTTAAAAAATAAAGAAAGTAATTAAAAATTAAAATTTAAAAATTTCTAGCTGGAAATAGCCGGGCGTGGTGGCGCACGCCTTTAATCCCAGCACTCGGGAGGCAAAGGTAGGAGGATTGCCGTGAGTTCAAGGCCACCCTGAGACTACATAGTTAATTCCAGGTCAGCCTGGGCCAGAGTGAGACCCTACCTCGAAAAAAAAAAAAAAAAAAAAAAATTCTAGCTGGAGAGATAGCTCAGCAGTTAAGGTGCTTGCCTGCAAAGCCTAAGGACCCAGGTTCAGTTCCCCAGTACCCATGTAATGGTAGGTACACAAAGTGGTGCATGCATCTGGAGTTTGTTTGCAGTGGCAGGAGGCTCTGGTGTACCCATTTTCTCTCTCTTTCTCCCTCTTTCTCTCTGTCTCTCAAATAAATAAAAATATTTTAAAAAAATAAAATTAAATTTAACAAAATTTAAAATGATAAAGAAGATAATCTGAAAATTAAGTTTATGGTACTACAAAGTTTAAGGTTTGAAGAGATAACAGAAATGAACTATTTTGAGCAACCAATGGAACAGAGAATTTACCCTCATCACCACCCAAAGTCCCAACTTCCAAATAACAGTGATATATGGGTTGGGTTTAAACTGGCAATACATGAATTCTAGGGGACACATTCAAACCATAGCATGTGAGTTGGCATAAACAAAGTAACCATTGTGCTGCAATTGCTCAATATTTAATATTGAAGACAGTAGAAAAACATTTTTGTTTCATAAAAGAAGAAATAGCTGGGCATGGTGGTACATGCCTGTAATCCCAGAACTTGGGCAGAAGTAGGAGGATCACCATGAGTTTGAGGCCACCCTGAGACTACCTAGTGAATTCCACATCAGCCTCAGCTAGGGCAAGACCCTACTGTTAGGTCGGACAGGCTCCCAAAATGGAGTCAAGGACAGCAGGATGGCAAGAGACATAAGGAAGTGAATTATCCACATTCCTCAAAAGCCACCCAGCCTTTATCCCTTCCTTGCCTAACAACGCCCCTAGGCCATGGTTTCCTGCCCCCTTATCTCATAAATTGCCTGGTCACTGTTCTGGTCTCACCCCCTAGCTTTTTGAGATGGCTAATGTAAAGAACAAAGGAGTTCTTTTCCCTTCCTCAACTTCCCCCAACTGAGAAACCCTATAAATCCCACTATCTGGAAATTCAGGTTGGCTGTGCTCCTCTCTTGTGAGCCAGCCCTGGCAACTCATGCTTTTCCTGAATAAAAGCTTTCATCTTTGCCTCAGAATGCTTTGTGTTCACTCCTGAATCTTACACCTACTTTTGAAAAACAAAACACACAGACACACACACACACACACACACACACGCATGCATGCACGCATGCACAAACACAAAAAGAAAGAAGATGGCATATAAACATCAAAAAAAAAATGTTCTACATCATTAATCATCAGGGAAATGCAAATTAAAACTACTTTGACATCCCATCTCACTCCTGTCAGAATGGCTACCATCAAGAAAACAAATGACAATAAATGTTGGCAAGGATGTGGAAAAAGGGGAACCCTTCTACACTGCTGGTGAGAATATAATCTGGTCTAGCCATTGTGGAAATCAGTGTGGGGGTTCTTGAGACATCTAAAAACAAATTTACCTTATGATCCAGCTATAGCACTTCTAGGCATATATCCTAATGACTCTTCACTACCTTAGAGAAACTTGCACAACTATGTTTATTGCTGCTCTATTCACAATAGCTAGGAAATAGAACCAGCCTGGATGTCCCTCAAGAGATGAAAGGATAATAAAGATGTGGAACATTTACACATGGAGTTCTATTCAGTGGTTAAAAAAAAATGAAAGTATGAAATTTTCTGGGAAATGGATGGATCTGGAAAGGATTGTACTAAGTGAGCTAACCCAGGCCCAGAAAGCCAAATGTCACATGGTCTCTCTCATATGTGGATCCTAGCTACAAATGTTTAGACTTGTGTGTGAGCTGGAAACAAAAAATCAGTAGCAGAGGCCAGTAAGGTGGAAAAAGGCTATACAGGAGGGAGGAGAAGGAAGGACTTTAGGGGATGGTATTGTATATATGTAAGTAGAAGAACAGATTACAGGGAGTGGAATAGCCTAAGTGAGGCCAGGGGAAGATACTGAATAAGAGAAGGGTGGGAGGAGGGGGACAATCAAAATTCAAGATATTCTGAATGAGACATATGAAAGCCTACTTCTTTGTGTACGAGCACATCCAGAAGCCATAGATTGCTACTAGAAAAGTTTCAGTGCCATGAATGGGACACCTACCAGTGAGTTGTTGGCCACAGAGGTCCCTGTTGCCTCCAAAACAGGTTTTGCCAAGGCCCTTGGTTTCCAACGAGTAACAGATGGTAAGACTTATTGCTGAAGACTTCACATGCTTGGGCAGCAAGGTCACTGAGAACAAGCTGGTGCTGAGCTGAAACCTTCTCCCCATAGACCAGCCAACCGTAAGCTGGAAAAAGCTGCATTGCATGCAGCCGTATGGGAGACAGAAGTCATCAGTGGTGAAAACAGTCAACACTGGAAGCCTTAAGTTTGGCCAGACAGGCCAAATGATGGAATGGGTGCAAGTGTGGCATATCTGCTCTGGGGGAAACCAACTTATCTCTAATTGGACTGGAGGCCCACTCTAAGGGAGGGAATGCATGCCTGGTACTGAAAACCTAATCAAAAGCCTATGGCAGGGAAGGTCATGTGCCTGAGGGGTATAAAGCCTACTCTTGTCTGGCTAAATGAATATATTCTTCTCACCAAACTGCCCTGACAGCACTACACTTAATATTCATATTCATGTATTAATGCTACTCTCACTTTTGGTTAGAGAAGCTTCTCTTTTCAGATGGTGGTGACCACTGAGATAACCCAGAAGGCAACATAGTTCTGAGAAGATGTGACAGAGGAGTGCACAGCACTGAAACATCTCTATCACACCCTCCAAGGCTCAGGGTTCATTGCGGAAGATGTGGCAGAAAGAATGTAAGAGCCAAAGGAAGGGCATGACTCCTTAGAATGCAACTGCCCAGAGAGAAATTGACCTCAATATCCATGTCCTCATAGTGCCTAGCAATACCTTCACAAGACCCTCATATTAGGAGAAAAATATGATGACATCAAAATAAGAGACTAATGGAGAGAGGGAGGGGATATGATGGAGAGTGGAGTTGTGAAGGAGAAAATGGGGGAGAGGAGGGAAATATCATGACTTATTGTCTGTAAGAATAGAAGTTGTCAATAAAAAATTTAAAAAAGGAAAGAAATTCTATGAATCTTTGATTCTATAAAAGCAGAAACTGCTGACTAGGAAAAGTCAATTAAAAACATGCTAAGGTTTTTACTTTTATTTTTTATTATTATTATTATTATTGAGAGAGAGAGAGACAGACAGAACAGAAGAGGCACAGAGAGAGAGAATGGGTGTGCCAGTGGCCTCTGAGCCCCTGTGAATGCACTCCACACACATGCGCTTCCTTGTGGGCAAGAGCAGCATTGCACCCTTGTGTCACTTTGCATATGGCTAAGTGTGGGACCTGGAGATCAAATGAGCATTCTTATACTTGGCAGGAGGTGCCTTTTCCACTAAGCCATCTCTCCAGCCCTTAGAATAACTTTTAGATAAACATTAAAATATAAAGTCCTAAAAGTCTAAAATAAAGTCAAAAAATATAAATCTAGAAGTTTCTCAGATAAAATAACAATAGTTTTTAACAGAAACTTGAGATTCTCAAACTTTTTTGCTCAATATGCTTCCCGAGAAAATATGTATGTGCACATCCAGGTTCCTGGATTTTGAAATCCAGAGTTTTAACTAGACATGGTGTCCAAGTGATAATAGAAAGAATGAAGAAAGCCTAATTGTAATCCCATAGAAAAGCAATTTGCTTTGGATTGTGTACTAACAAAGATGGGTCCATGGCTTTCATCAAAGATCAAACACTGGAAGTATTTCACATCAGAAAATGAAAGTATAATTGGGACTCACTTTGATGCCACAGATGGGAGATTTTTGAATGTTAGAAAGCATTTTCGTGATCTGTAAGATAACACTAATATATTCACCCAGAAGTGCATACATTGTCCTCCAATCTCCTCATGCTCTTTCAGTGAGATATCCCACACCCATGTTTCTATTTTAGAGCTAATATGTATGTCCATATACCTCCATTTCAAGTTGAAATATAATACAAGCTCTAAAATGCTTATTAAAAAGAACTGGCCTCTGTTTATCTTTACGAAAATGGAATCTGTTTATTCCCTCTTGTGTAAATAAATTCTGGATGATGACATAGACACAAGAATAAATAGGACTTCAGCGAAATCACTCTCTTTGCATAAGATGCATAGATTTATAATAGGATATAAACACAAGTTATCAGTAATAAACTCTTAGCACTTATATGTTCTATTGGCAAGAACATTGTTGATATCTTCATTTCTTAAGTGCTCAGTGGCAGGTACTTAATACTTTTTCTTTCAAATGTTTTAATATTAATAGTTCTAGTGGAGTTAGCATCTAGTTCCTGAAATATCAAGGAATTTTCAGAATCTGGAGAAAGGACTGTGATAAACAGGTAGATTTTTTTTTGTTTTTTTTTTTTTTTTTTGTTTTTTTTTTTTTTTTGAGGTAGGGTCTCACTCTAGCTCAGGCTGACCTGGAATTCACTATGTAGTCTCAGGGTGGCCTCGAACTCACGGCAATCCTCCTACCTCTGCCTCCCGAGTGCTGGGATTAAAGGCATGTACCACCACTCCCAGCTCAAAACAGGTAGATTTTTAAAAAGGAAAACAAATGTGAACAAGTGCACAGGAATGTGAAATGACAAAGTATCTGTGGAAAGGTATGAGTATAGCATGGAGTTAATTTTCAGTGGTAAGAGTTAAGAAAGTGACTATGGTCTGATATCAAGGATCTGACATGGGTTATAAAAGTCCTAGCTATATACTCAGAAAGGATGGATGTGGAAAGCATTTTTGATAACATGGAAATTATTTCTATATTAATCATAGTATAATTTGTTACAAAGTTGATTCATGATTTTGGGTTCATGTTTCACTTAATGAAAGCAGGTAGAAACATAAGAAATGTTAAAAAAAAAAAAACTAAAGCCTGATGAAGCCTTTGAAAATGTAATAAAATAAAATCTACATGATATATATATCATCTGTATCTATATCTATATATCACAATTAAAAAATACATTCTGCCACTGATGGGCACCTAGGCTGAGTCCATAATTTGGCTATTATAAATAATGGTATGATAAACACAGATATGCAAGTACCTGTACAGTATACTGACTTTAATTGTTTGGGGTGATGCCAAGGCTTGGTGTAGCTGGATCATGTGGTTTCCACAGTGGCTGGACTTTAATGCCATCATTTTTTTAAACTTTTGATTCGGATTACAATATTACAACTTGCATGCACACTTAGGTATGGTTGACCCTTTCCCCACATCATTTCCTGGCCGGCCTCCCATTATTTTCTTGATAAACATTCTGGCTAAAGTGAGATTGAATCTTAATGTAGTTTTGGTTTATATTTCCATTATAGATGAATGTGTTGATCCTTTTGTTCATGTTTGTATTCGCCAGTTTTAATTCTTTATTTGAAAGGTATCTTTCTGTTCATTTGTCCATTTACTAGTCAGAATGTTTCCCATTTTCTGTTTAATTTTTTAAATTTTTACTGATTGTGGATATTAGTCCTATGTGTATGTTTACACACACACACACACACACACACACACACACCTGGCAAAGATTTTCTCCCATCCTATAGTTAGCTCCTTACTCTTGTGATTGTTTTAGAAAATTTGTGCTGAAGCTATTCATTGTCTATATTTAAATGTGTGAATTTAAATAATTTGTTAACTATTACTATTATCTGAGCTATTGGAGCTTTAGTTGTTACCTTAAGGTCTTTGATTCATTTTGAATTCAATTTCATACAGAATGACAGATAGGAATCTAGTTGTTTCCATCATAGAGACAGTTAAAGTGCACAATAATCTTGGCCTGCTACTAAAGATGTAGGGGAACACAGTTTAGAAGTAACAGTAGAACCATAATCATAAGATTTCATTACCTCAAGTAACAAGAAGTGTTATTTTTCTGTTTTAGATAGTCTTACTATATAGCCTAAGCTATCCCCAAACTTGAGCTCTTCCTGCCTCAACCTCCCAAATGCAAGGATTAGAGTAATGCATGTTCCTCTCACAGTGACATTGCTTAGTGAATTAATATGACCAGACAGTGGTGATTTGACTAGCTTCATGTATCCAAGATAGGAATTGCAATGCATGTAAGAAAACTGAACTAGAATGTGAAAAATATTCTTTACACATTGACTTCATGAGTTTTTATATATTTATATATTTATTTATTGAAAAGAGAGGGGGAGAAAGAAAGAGTGAGAGAATGGGTGAACCAGGGCCTCTAACCACTGTAAATAGCCTCCAGATGCATATGCTACCATGTGCATCTGGCTTATGTGAGTTCTGGGGAATCGAACATGGGTCCTTAGAGTTCACAGGCAAAAGCCTTAACCAATAAGCAATCTCTCCAGCACAGAGCTCATGAGATTTTTGAACCTGTTGTTTAAGCACAGGACATGGTGTTAGACTGATAGCCAACATAGGATACTTAAGTCAAATGGGATGTGTAAATAAAGAACACAGATGGAGCTCCCGTGGATCTTCCATATTTAATAATTTCATATGTAGTTCTCATGAAGATGAGAATGAGAATGAAGATACACCATTTTAGGAATGTCAACTTGAAAATTAAGAATATTTATTTCAGTGACCACTCATGTGTAATGATTAAATAAATTAAGCAGACAAAAAGACAGAGACAGAGAGAGGGAAAGAATACGTCAAAATTCATGTGGGTTTAGCTAATATTTATGTAAATAAGTAAAATGGATAATATTTGAATTCACGTTTTCTTAAAAAACATTTTCATTTGAAAGCATTTCCTTGTTAATTAAAATTTTTATCTCTTGATGAGGTTGTTTAACCTGGTTAGCTGATCAAAGAGAATTGCATTTCTTCAAGGAATAAGGAAAGAAATCTACTGAAATTTGCAGTTAGGACACACTCAGGCTGAGAATAAACTCAAGATATGAAAGTGAGAAAACTTAATTGCATGTTTTGAAGAATTTAAAAATACAAAGGTGATGGTATCTTACCATGAAATGCATGAATATTTTAAAAGTCCTTTCAAGTCAAAGTGAATTGAGTCATCAAAGATGATGCATCTTAATAGAAGTTAAATACAGAGTAATTTGTATCAAAAATTTCTCTCAAGAAAAGAACATAAAGCTTGAGGAATATGGGAAAAATATCTCCAGTGTAACAGGAATAAGCAGTGAACATATAAGGTAAGTTTTGAGTTGATGGCTCTTTTACAAAATATTTATATTATCAGTCATTTTATATCAGATGACTTCAAAAGTTTTTTCCTTCCAGAAAACAGATGACCTTTGTTTGAGTCACATGTTCTTGTGAACAAATACCCTACTAGAAGCCACCTTTGTAAGGAAAAGGGGTTAATTCTGCTTTACAGTTTGGGGAGGAAGGAATTATGCATCAGAGCTGGTCACATTGCATTTAGTCAGAAAACAAAGTTAGATCAGTAAGTGAAACTGGATTATAATACTTAAGGCCAGCTCCCAGTGACCCAATTCCTCTACTTCTTAAAGGCTCCAACACCTGGTCAAACACTGAGAATCAAGTGTTTAAACATATGAGCCCTTGGAGAGGATTTTACATTCAAACTATACTTTCTTTTGATTATTTTCTTTCCCTGTTTTGAGGCAGTCTCTAGCCCAGACAGAGTGACCTCAACTCACTCTGTAGTGCCAAACTGGCTTCGAACTCATGGGCAATTCTCATACCTCTGCCTCCCAAGTGCAGAAATTAAAGACATGCACTACCATGCCTGGCTTTGGCTGTTTTCTTATGTAAGATTTTTATTTTTCATGGGGTAGATCTCTCTTATGCCTAAATAAGTGGAATTACATCTAATTCCACATTTGTTCTGTAACTATAAAACTTCTATGAAATTGTTAACAGGTTGAAACATGGCATTTTGGGCGTAACCTAAATTTTTGTTCCTGGGTCACGGTCACTCACATTTGGCTCCAGAATAGACTTATCTCTTGTCCCCTTCAAGGTGAGAGCTGTGTCTTTTGCATAGACACTGTTCAGTTCAGGAGGCTAGATACCTCAGCAGTACCAACCTGACACTTAAGGCCTGTGGTATTCCAGAAGAGGCACTGGTCTTCAGTCCACAGTGAAAGCTGATGACGCTGGGATCCAACATGTGCGAAGGATGAAAGCAACAGGGTAGATGCTCACACTAGCAAGTAACATGAGCAGTGAAGCAAAAGGCCCTGTATTCTCTTGGTGCTTCTTTGTATGCAATCTACCACCAAAAGGCACCCGTTCTAGGGAAAAGTCTTCTTCTCTGGAAATGACCTCACAACTTGCCCAAGAGCTATTTCTCTTAGATTCCTGATTGAGTCAACAACAGAATTTTACTGTCACAGTAGTCCTTGAAGTATTTCAGCTATCTCTCTATTCTGGAGGGTGCCCCAGGAAGCAGGAGTCTAGGGGCCACTTCCCTGTGGCTCATGGTTGGTGTCCTTTCAGTGCCTTCCTTCTTAATTGCTGACTTCGTAGCTCATCTAAGGTCTTTCAGCTTCCTCACCAACCAATGTCTCTAGCTTTGAAGTGAGAGATTCTTTTTTTTTTTAAGTATATTTCATTTATTTATTTGAGAGAGAGAAAGAGGGAGAGAGAGTGGGCATGCCAGGGCCTCCAGCCACTGCAAATGAACTCCATATGCATGTGCCCCCTTGTGCATCTGGCTTACTTGGGTCTTGGAGAGTCGAACTGGGATCCTTTGGCTTTACAGACAAACACCTTAACCACTAAGCCATCTCCCCAGCCCGAAGTGAGAGATTCTTAACCCTTATCAAATAGACATACAAATATTGTACCTGAAAAAAAAAAAAAAAAAATCAATGCCACAAACTCACCTTAAATAAAACCTTAAAACTTGAAGTGAATAATCATAGTTTATATTTGAAAAAAGCACTTTTCAAGGTGGGCATGGTTGTGCATGTTTTTAATTCCAGTTCTGGGAAGGCTGAGGTAGAAGATCACAGTGAGTTCAAGACCATCCTGAGACTACACAGTATCCAGGACAGCCTGGGCTAGATCGAGATCCTACCTTGAAAAACAAAAATACACAATAACCCCCCACCCAAAAAAACAAAATAAAAGCCCCACTTCTTCAAGTTTTAAAATTCTCTAAGGACAATGGAGTCAAAACAACAGCTATTTAGAAAATAGGATATCTAGGTTTCCTTTAAAGGTTTTTAACTTTAGAGCTACTTATTCAAATATTTCAAAATCAAATGGCATGCTAAGATTTGTTTTAGGAAAAAATATATAAACTAGAGAAGGCTATAGATGTAATCTTACCAGCCATGAGTTGGTAATTGTTGAAACTGGATGATGAATATGATAAATGATCATACTGTTTTTCTATTTTGCATTTACTTATAATTTTTCATAGTTAATGTTTTTTTTAAAACACCATGCTTGCAGCTTTGTTTCTGTTAGTTTCTCTTTTGCTTAATGTAGTTTGAGACCATGCTATCTGGTGCTAAAAATTTAAAACATTTTCTCTTCTAACACATTACCTATTTTTATTGTTATGAAAGATCTATTATTTCTAGGAATGCTTCTTATGTTAGAATCTACTTTTTCTCAAATATGAGAAAAACATTATTTATTTGGCTTTTAGTTGTATTATATATTTTATACCATATACATATATGGTATATTCTTTAAAGTAGTTTTGCATCATTTATATAAAAGGTCTCTTGTAAGAAATATAGGTTTGGATCATTTTCACCTAACTTAAATTTATACTATTTAAAGTATATTTTAAAAACTTTTTATTTATTTATTTGCAAGCAGAGGGAGAGAATGGGTACATTAGGTCCTCCAGCCACTGCAAATGACTCCAGATGCATGTGCCACTTTGTGCATTTGGCTTTATGTGGGTACTGGGAAATCAAACCCAGGTCATTAAGCCCTGCAAGCAAGCATCTTAGCTGCTGAGCCATCTCTCCAGCCCTAAAGTATTTAATTTTAATAGCATATTTTAGTCAAACATCCTGTTTTTTTTCCTCCATGATTTTAGTTTTTCTTGGGATAGTCTAGTATACTTTTAATCTACCTCCCCCTCACACAGCAATTTTATATGTTATTTTTTTATTTACTTTTTTCATGATATTATTTTGGTATTTGAGATAGAATCTAACTATATATCAAAAGCTAGTCTATAACTTATGGTTTTTCTGTCTCAGCTTCCTGCTGCTGGGATTATAGACACGAATCACTGAACCTATCTAGTTATATGCCAGTTTAATAGTTATTGTCTCGATTACAGCATGCATTCCTGGCTTTTTGGGATCCAATGTTACTTTTTCCATTTTTTTCCAAGTTTGATAAAGGCCTTTAATCATTTTAAGTCTGTTGAGGTCTCTTCCATCTTTTGAGCTACTATTGTTGTGTATTATAATTCTCCACACACATATATATATAACACCATATGTATTACGATAATATTATTCAATTAAAAATTACCTAATAGGTTGGAGGGATGGCTTAGAGGTTAAGGTGTTTGTCGGAAAAGCCAAAGGATCCTGGTTTGACTCTCCAGGGCACATGCATCTGGAGTTCATTTGCAGTGGATGGAGGCCTTGGCATGCCCATTCTATCTCTCTCTCTCTCTCCCTCTTTCTCTGTCAAATAAATAAGTAAATAAAAATATTTTTAAAACTTTTAAAACTCACCTAAAATCTACCCTATTCATTTCCTCTTCAGACTCATTTTTTGTTCTTTTCACACCTTTCCTCTGTCAGCATTTTCTTAAGCTTAAAGAATTCAACTTTAGAACTAGCTTTGTATGAATCTACAAGGAAAGAACTCTCAAGGTTTCTTTATTAAAAGATGCATTAATTTCACCTCCATTTTTAAAAACTAATTTTACTGGCCCATAGTAAGTTATTTTTTCAGCATATTAACACTCTGCTTTTGCCTTCAGCTTATAATGCTTTTTTCTGTGAATGAGAAAAAGGTGTTTCTTTTTATCTTCAAGTAATTTGTCAGTTACTTTGCCAGTGGCAGTGGAGTATGGGCTAGGGAGTAATACACAGCTCCATGCTGCTACCTGCATCAGCCTGAGGAATTCTTTTCAAAGATTTAGGTGAGGATTGGATTCTTCACTTTGTCTTAGAAAAGAATTTGAGGATGACGTAGACTTAGCATTCATTAAGGAAAGATTTTAACATAGATATAAGTATAGAGGTCAGTAGGAAGAGGAGTGCTCAGAGAAAAGATAGTATACACCCAAGGTGTGTTAACCATAATTTTGGTGGTTTCTAAAGTTACATATCACAAGGGTGCTAAGATATTTTTTCTCCCTTTATTTTTCTTCTTTTTGGTAAATGAGATCATAGGGTGGTTCTCAGGGTGCCACAGATGTGATTACAAACTGATAAGGAGACTCCAAGGATCACAAAGGGGTGCCTGTCTTTTACTGCCAGGTTCCTAGAAAGCTGCAGGTTCACACTTGGAAAAGAAGGCCATACTCAGAGGTTTTAATCATGGCTTATTGCCACTTTAACATTCTTATTTGAAATAGCTCTACATAGGCAGCCTTCATGGTGCAGTTAACTATGCTGGAATTCTAATTCTCAGCTGCTAGAAGCTTCAACCAGACTCCAGAGTTGGGGACTTTTCCCTACTCATGTCAACTAGTTTCCCCTGCCTTGCTCTTCTGTTCAACTTTTGACAGTTTTTAATGTTCTCATTTTATATTATGCCTTTCTGAGGTTCCCTTTGTATTAACTGGCTTCAGATTAGGAGTAATTCTTAAATCTACCATTGATGAAGCTATATTTCAATGCATGAAATTATCAGTTGTTATCTCCTTCAAGATTGCCTCATTTTTAATCTCCACTCCTTCCTGGGATTCCAAAGTACAAATATTCTCTACCCTTTTATCCTTTCAATGTATCTTTAGCTGTTTTTTTTTCAACCTGAATTTCCCTGTTATTTGTCACTTCTTTTTTCATTTCTTCACTTTCTGGATACCACATTATGGTTTCGTTTTAATTGGCAATTAAACCAATTTATTGATTTATTACTCTTAATTTTCTGTTTATTCTTGAATTTCCATTATTCTCTCTCTCTCTCTTTTCATTTTTCTTTTTTTAATATATTTGTATTAGTTATGGACATAGTATATATACGACCATGATGGTACCACCATTAGCCTTCTCCCTGTCCTCCCCCCATGGGTAATGTGGGTCTTGCCTTATCAGCCATCAGTTATGCGGGGGGAGGAATGACTATGTGTATAATGACCCAACTCTTGGCTCTAACAATCTTTCTGCCTCCTCACTGTGAATTTCCCTGAGCCATATTGGTTTCATTTTAGGTCTATTTCAGTGATGAGGTTTTGTGAGTCTCTGTGTTTCTGGATATCTGATTTGGTAGGGGTGGAGTGTTCTTTGTGTCTATCTCCTTCGTCCTTATGCTGATACCAGGTTTACTGATAAAGCAGCACTCTTGCTCATTTCCGGTATAACTATGGCTTCAGCTGGTGCCCTGTTGAGGTGCTATGGGCTGTGTGGCAGTTTGAATATATGTCCCCCAATATATTCAGTGTTTTATTAGATACAGTTTGCATCTGCAATCACCTTGCTAGAGGCAATGTCACTGGGTGGTTCTTAAGGTGTGGTGGTGGGTTTGAGATTCCATTGTAAAGATATGCAAAGTGTGCCTAATAGGAGTTCCTGAAGCTTGCTGTGGCTTGGCTGTAGTTTTGCTCTGTGTGCTGTGTGCCTGGTTGGCTTTGCTGTCTTGCCTGGTCTTGTGAGAGCAGGCCGCTTCTCCTGCCATTATGGAACTTCCCTTGGATCTGTAAGCTTCAATCAATAAATATCCCTTCCTCCATAACTGTGCCTGGTCTGGAAGTTCATCTCAGTGAACCTGAAGCTGTCTGCTACAGGCTGATTCTCTCCTCAGGATATGTGTCCATCTGAAAGAAGGAAGCATATTCTCCAAAGTAGAGTGAGGTCAGTGCAAGATACATGGATAACCATTATATCTTAGAGAGAATTTAATAGGTGTAGGCCCTCTTGTATCCCAGGATTGGTGGGAGCTTGATATTGGAGAGTGGGCTCGTTTTTGGTTATGGTTCTGATTTGTTTCCCATTTCCAGGTATGGGTTCCATTCCACTGAGTAGCCAAATCAAGAGCAGTTGGTAACTCACCATGGCTGTGTACCACTACTGCGCTTGTGTTAGCATCACGTCAGGTTGTTTGCTGCTGAGTAGCTTAGACCATGGATGCTTAGACAGATGTTGGTCATTTTCCCCCAATCACTTATGTAGTGCCTTCTGGCACTAGACAAACAAACTGTCTGGGGACTGACTCTCTTCCAGATTTCAGCCAGGTCTCTCCATGTTCTGTCCAAACAGCATATAGCATCTTCAGCAGTAGGGTCTTACCAATAACCTTTGGTGAGTCATAAAGTACTCTAACAGAAATATATCTTCTTTTGGGAAACTTTGTAGATCTCACTGATCAACAGCTCATTGTGGATGTTAACCACATGCTGGTACTGGGAGTTACAGATCAGTGCCAAGGCAAAAGAAGGAAGAAAAAGTATAGGTAATATGAAAGAGAAAGATAGAAGAGAGAGAAGAGGGAATGACAGAGAGAGAGAAATAGGAGAAGATTGAGGTTAGTCTTCATCATACCCTCTCCAGGCCCCTGTGATTCAGGTGTTCTCTCCAAGCACCTGATGCAGGTTTGACCTTTTAGGACGTCTTTCAGGATATAGAATTTTATGGTACCATTTACATTTGGGTCCATTTTTTTGCCCCCCCTTTCCCTGCCTTCACATCCCACTATCCCTATTTCCAGTCCTCAAAATGTTTATTAGGTGTGTCAGCATCATCAGAAAATAGAAATAAGGAGTGACAGATGAGTGAGATCATGTGAGGCTTATGTTTCTGTGTTTGGGTGAGTTTGCTAAGAATGATCTGTTCCAAGTTTGACCATTTTTCTTCAGATTGCTTTGTGTCATTTTTCCTTATTATTCTGTAGAATTCCATTGTGTAGATATACCACATCTTAGTTATGCATGCATCCAAATGGACATTTGGGTTGATTCCAGCTCTTAGCTATTATGAATTGAGCAGCTATAAACATAGTTGAGCAAATATCTCTGAACTGAGGCTTGGAGCTTTTAGGGTAAATGCCCAGTAAGGGGATAATGGGTCTGTTGGTACCTCTATAGTTATACTTTTTAGGAGTCTCCATATTGCTTTCCAGAGTGGTTGTACCAGCTTACATTCCCACCAACAGTGATTGAGGGTTCCTATTTATCCACAACCTTGCCAGTATTTGTCGTCATTAGATTTTATAATGATTGCTATTCTTACTGGGGTAAGATGAAATCTCATAGAAGTTTTAATTTGCATTTCTCTGATGATTAGGGATGTTGAACATTTTCTTAAGTGTGTGTTTGCCATTTGTATTTCTTCCTCTGAGAACACCCTGTGCAGTTCTCTGCCCCATTTTGTGAATGGGCTTTTGAGTTTTTTATAACAATAGGTTTTTGAGTTCTTTGTAGATTTTAGAAATTAGGCCTCTGTCCGATGTGTACCCAGCAAAAATTTTCTCCCATTCTGTGGGTAATCTATTACCTCTACTTGTTGTATGTTTGTCAGTGTAAAATCTTTTCAGCTTCCTGAGATCCCAATGGTTGAATGATTTTTTTAATTTCCTGAGCTACTGGGGTTTTGTTCAGGAACTCTTTTCCCACTCCTATATCATGGGAAGTCCCTCCTACTTTTTCTTCTAGTAGTAGCAGTGTTTCTGACCTTATATTGAGGTCTTTGATACATTTGGACTTGATTTTTGTGCATGGTAAAATGTGTGGATCAAGTTTCATTTTCCTGCATATGGTTATCCAGTTTGTCCAGCACCATTTGTTAAAGATGCTGTCTTTTTTCCAGTGTACATTGTTGGGGACTTTGTCAAATATCAAGTAGCTGTAGTTTCTTGATCCAAAGTCCAGATCCTCGATTCTATTCCATTGGTCTATCATACTGTTTTTATGCCAGTACCATGTTGTTTTTATTACTATGGCTTTGTAGTATAGCTTAAGCTCAGGTATGGTGATGCCTCCAGAGGTATTTCTTTTGCTGAGGATGTGCTTGGATATCTGAGGCTCTTTGCCATTCCATATGAATTTTGAGATCATTTTTTCTATCTCTGTGAAGAAAAATGTTGGGATTTTTACTGGTATTGCATTAAATCTGTATATTGCTTTTGGTAAGATTGCCATTTTCACAATGTTAATTCTGCCTATCCAGAAGCATGGGAGGTCTTTCTATTTTCTCAAGTCCTCCCCAGTTTCTTTCTTGAGTGTTTTTATGTTTCCATTGTAAAGGTCTCCACCATGGTTAATGTTATTCCATGGTATTTTATTGTTTCTTGATGCTATTGAAAATGGCACAATGTTGCTTATATCTTTCTCTGTGTATTTGTCTTTTGCATATAGAAAGGCTACTGATTTCTGTGCATTGACTTTGTATCCTGCTACTTTACTGAAGGAGTTAATCACTTTCAAGAGTTTTGAGATGGAGATACCCAGGTCACTTATGTATAGAATCATGTTGTCTGCAAATAGGGCTAATTTAACTTCTTCCTATCCAAGTTGTATAACTTTTATTTCTTTCTCCTGTCTTATTGCTTGAGGTAGTACTTCTGAAAGGATTAAAAAATACAGCCTAATCCTCCAAAGACCCCAAATAGTTAGAAGTTTAAAAATACTATCTCACTCCAAAGGAGCCTTAACTCCAGCCTCCTAAAAAGCCATAAATACCTCAAATTCCAAACCCGGCTCTCTGCCAGTAAATAGGTAAAAGGTCACCCTTCTTGCTGGTCCAGAGCCTGCTTCCTGCATGAACCTAAGTAAAAGGGACATAGAACAGGCCTTTGAGTACATGACTCTGGCCTAGTGAGATAACAGGAAATGAGCTGACTAACTGTTTATCTGGCTTCTGTGAACTGCTTGCACCATAAAAGGAAAGATTACACACAGAAACCCCTGGTTGAACTTAAGCCCTAGTGACCTATCTTAACTGCAGTTTGTCACCCCCACCCAGGAGCCCACACAAATGCAGACCTCTGAGACTATAGGAAGAAGATCATGGTGTGTTACAAATTAATTGGTCCACAGTGCGCGGGCTAGAACAATTTGAAATGATTGGCCCAAGAACTATAGAGTGTCGCGAAAGAATTGGTTAGCATTGCGTGGGCTTCTGATGATGTAAAATGATTGGTTCACAATGCATGGGCTTTGTTATAATCCTATAAAAGCTGTCCTGATTCCGCACTCGGGGCCTTCAGTCCTCTACCCCTGCATGGCGTATGACTGTGGGCCCCAGCACGCTTGGAATAAAAATCCTCTTGCTGTTTGCATCAAGACCGTTTCTCGTGAGTGATTTGGGGTGCTGCCTTTCCCGAGACAGAGCCCGGGGAGTCCTCGCATTGAGGGTCTTTCATTTCCAGTACTATGTTGAAGAGAAGAGATGAGAATAGACACCCCTGTCTTGTTCCTTATCTCAATGAGAATTCCTTCAATCTCTCCCATTAAGTATTACTTGGGCTTTAGGATCTTTATATATAGCCTTTATTATGTTGAGATATAGACTATCCATGCCTAGTCCCTCCAATGTTTTGATCATGAAATGATGTTGTAATTTTTCAAAAGCCTTTTCTGCATCTATTGAACTGATCATGTGTTTTTTGTGCTTAAGCTTATTTATGTGGTTTATTATATTGACAGATTTCCTTATGTTGAACTATCTCTGCATTCCTGGGATGAAGCCTACTTGACCCAGGTGGATAATGCTTTTGATGTGTTGTTGAATTTGGTTTGCAAGGATTTTGTTCAGGATCTTTGCATCTAAGTTCATCAGTGATATAGGCCTGTAGTTTTCTTTTCTTGTGGCATCTCTGCCTGGTTTTGGTATTAGGGTGATACTAGCTTCATAGAAGTAGTTGGAGAGCTTTCCCTGTTCTCCAATTCTGTGGCACATTTTGAGAAAAATTGGTTTCAGTTTTTCTGTGAAGGTTTGATAGAATTCAGCTGAGACATCATCTGGTCCTGGACGCTACTTTTTAGGGAGAGTTTTTTTATTACCCTTTCAATTTTGATGGTTCTGATAGGTTTGTTTAGGAGATTAATCTGCTCTGAGTTTAGCTTTGGTAGGTGGTATGTGTCCAGGAATTCATCCATTTTCTCCCTATTATCCAGTTTTGTAGAGTAGAGGTTTTTGAAGTAAGTCCTGATGATTCTCCCAATTTCATTTATGTCTGTTGTGATTTCTCCTTTTTCATTTCTAATTTTGTTAATTTGAGTTGTCTCTTTTTTCAGCTTGATCAAATTGCCAGGGGTTTATCAATGTAGTTTATTTTTTCAAAGAACCAGCTCTTTGTTTGATCAATTCTCTTAATTATCTTCTTAGTTTGCAATTCATTAATTTCTGCTCTGATCTTCATTATTTCTTTCTGTCTGGAGCTTTTTGGATTGGATATCTCTTGTTTTTCCAATGTCTTTAGGTGAATGGTTAGGTTGTTGATTTGGGATCTCTCTGTATTTGTTATGAAGGCATTTAGCGCAATGAATTTTCCCCTGGGGACTGCCTTCATTGTGTCCCATAAGTTTTGGTATGATGTATTTTCATTGTCATTCATTTCCAGAAATGTTGAAATTTCATTCGTTATTTCTTCCACTACCCATTTATTGCTTAAGAGTATGTTGTTCAGTTTCCAGGAGCTGGTTGGTTTCTTGGCACAACTTTTGTTGTTAATTTCTAGCAATAGAGCATTGTGATCTGAGATCATGCAGGAAATTATGCCAATCCTCCTAAATATATGAAGGCAGGATTTATGACCCAGTATGTCATCTATTTTAGAGAAGGTTCCATGGGCTGCTGAGAAGAATGGTTAATCTGTGGTTTGGGGTTAGAATTTTCTATACATGTCCATTAGGTCTGATTGATCTATGGTGTTGTTGAGCTCTCTAACTTCCCTGTTAATTTTCTGTTTGAATAATCTGTCTATTGCTGATAGTGGAGTATTGAAGTCCCCAAATCTGATGGTGTTGGTGGTATTTTCTTTTTTGTTGTCATGTAGATTTGTTTTATGAATTGTGGTGCACCTATGTTTGGTGCATAAAGATTTATGGTTGTGATATCCTCTTAGTGGATTGTTCCTTTGATGAGCAAGAAGTGGTCTTCTTTGTCTTTTATGATTACTTTTGGCTTGAAGTCTATTTTATCTGATATCAGTATAGCTACACCTGCTTGTTTCTTGTTTCCATTTGCTTGGAATATCATTTTTCACCCTTTCACCCTGAAGAGGTGTCTGTCTTTAGTGGTAAGGTTGGTTTCTTTAAGACAGCAGATTGAGGACCCACATGGGGCTCAGAAAGGCTAAGATGGGAACACTGGCCTGCTGGGCTGTATCCCTGCTTGGGGGAAGGACCACGAAAAAAGCTTATTTAAGGATGTCAAATCCAACTATCCATCAGATTTAACATATAATTTACCCTGACATGGATGGTGCAATTAGTCCTTCCAATGCAAGCCTATATATCAAGCTTATTTGGTGGGTACTGACCTGGTGTAATCCCAGTTACATTTTGGGATGTCTTTGGTCTCAGCTATGCTGCACGGATGCTTGGTTCCCTCTTTGCTGTGCTGTGGGCTCAGGTAGGCTAGCTGGATATGTGGGTCACTGCTCTGATTGTGCCTGGTGCTGTGTAGGTGGACTCCCTTCCCCAGGTCTCTGGTGCTTGCTGGTGCTGGTGCTGGCAGTGGGAGAGGGGAGGCTGTGGATGGAGGCTGAAATCCTCCCACTGGTCCTCATGATCTTCCTCACAAGCTGCCCCATTGGTCTCTACCATCCTCCTTCCACGTTTCTTGAGTTTGCGAGGAGGCAGTTGTGAGTGAAAAATCCCCTTACTTGTTTTTTTTTTTTTTTTTTTTTTCCACCTTTGGCTCAGGCCGAGCCTAGTGGCTGTGGCTGTGTGGAACTCACTGCCATTGCTGGAGCTGCTTCTGTCTGTCTGGACCTCTCTTACTTCTCTGCTGTGGTTGATAATTTACTATACACCTCACTTTTTTTTTTAACAGTCTATCACTTTTTAAAATATTTTATTTATTTATTTGAGAGAGAGAGAGAGAGAGAGAGAGAGAGATCAGAAATAGGCAGGTAGAGAGAGAGAGAGAGAATAGGTGTGCCAGGGCCTCCAGCCACTGCAAACGAACTCCAGATGCATGTGCCCCCTTGTCCATCTGGCTTACGTGGGTCCTGGAGAATCGAGCCTCCAACTGGGGTCCTTAGGCTTCACAGACAAGTGCTGCTTAACTGCTAAGCCATCTCTCCAGCCCTATACACCTCACTTTTCATAGAAGAGTGTATTTTGCTGTTTTTTTTTTCTTTTGCTTTATCACGTCTAGGCTGTTTTAGTGTGGTTCCTATGCCACCATCTTAACCAGAAGATCACAGTTCTTTTCTTTTTTTTTTTTTTTTTTTTGGTTTAGCTCAGGCTGACCTGGAATTCACTAAGGGGGTCTCAGGGTGGCCTTGAACTCATGGTGATCCTCCTACCTCTGCCTCCCCAGTGCTGGGATTGAAGGTGTGCACTACCACACCCAGCTTTTTAATTTTTTGTTTTGTTTTGTTTTTCAAGTAGGGTCTTGTTCTAACTCAGGCTGACCTGGAATTCACTAAGTAGTGTCAGGGTGGCCTTGAACTCATGGCGATACTCCTACCTCTGCCTCCCGAGTACTGGGATTACAGGCATGCACCACAATGCCTGGCTTTTCTCATTTTTATATGTATAAATTCTCTAATGAAATGTTTAATTTTGTCATTTATTTAAAGACTATATTGCAGTGATTTAAGTACCAGTGTGGAAACTTCAATATATGGGTCATCTGTGAGTATGATTGTATTACCTCTTTTTTTATTAGCTTGTAATTATTTCATACTGTATATTTTTATAGGGATTTTATCCTGTTTTGTTTTTAGTGCCAGGCAATGCACATACACATCTAAGCTACTAAGAGGCCAAGGTCATTCTTTCTATTACCTCTTTTTCATACTGTATATCAGTTGAACCTCCTTAAGTTTTGTTTTTTCAGTTAAAATGTAATTATTTCATACTGTATATTTTTATAGGGATTTTATCCTGTTTTGTTTTTAGTGCCAGGCAATGCACATACACATCTAAGCTACTAAGAGGCCAAGGTCATTCTTTCTGACTGTCAGCCTGGATCTCTTTACTCTACTGTGGATCAGTTGAAAACCTGGGTTTTCATTTAAAAAAAAATTTTTTTTTTTTTCTGAGGTAGGGTCTCATTTTAGCTCAGGCTGACCTGGAATTCACTATGTAGTCTCAGGGTGGCCTTGAATTCTCAGTGATCCTCCTACCTCTGCCTCCCAAGTGCTGGGATTAAAGGCGTGTGCCACCATGCCCAGCTCCTAATTTCTTTTCTAAAATTTATTTATTTTAATTTTACATTCATGTTGGTGCCTTCAATAGCCTCCTCCATGTCTTCCCCCCTCTGAAGGGACCCTCCTCATTGGGGAATGTGGGTTGTGCATTGTGGGGGTAGCCAACAGTTAGGGGAAGAGGCAATGTCTCTGTGCATAATGACCCAACTTGTGGCTCTAACACTCTTTCTGCCCTCTCTTCCATGAATTTCCCTGAGCCATGTTGGGTTCATTTTAGTTCTACTTCAGTGATGAGGTCTTGGGAGCCTCTGTGTCTCTGGATATCTGGTTTAGAAGGAGTTGAGTGTTCTCTGTGTCTATCTCCTTCAGCCTTGTGCTGGTGTCAGTTTCACCAAGAAAGCTGCACTCTTGCCCATTTCCCCCAATACTCTGTGGTTTCAGCTCGGGCCCTGGTGAGGTGTGATAGGCTGATCCTCCCCTCAGGTTCAGTGTCCATCTGAAAAAGAGAAACAAATACTCCAATGGAGAGAGAAGTCAGCACCAGATATATGGGATGACCATTATTATTTTAGAGAGAATTTTATATTTGTATCCCCCTAACTCTTCCTCCCACCCTTACCCTCCCTCCATATTGTTTGGTCCTCAAGGTGCTTATTAGGTATGACAGCATCTTGGGCAGATTCAGGTTAGGAGTCACAGATGAGTGAGACCATGCGATGATTATCTTTCTGTGATTGGGTGAGCTCACTGAGAATGATCTGTTCCAAGTTTGACCACTTTTCTTCAAAGTTCATTCTGTCATTTTCCCTTACTGCTGTGTAGAATTCCATTATGTAGATATACAACATCTTAGTTATCCATTCATCTAATGATGGACATCTGGGTTGATTACAGATATTAATTATTATGAACTGAGCAGCTATGAACATGGTTGAGCAAATCTCTCTGATCTGAGGCTTTGAGCTTTTAGGATAAATGCCCAGTAAGGGAATAGCTGGATTTGTTGGTACTTCTATAATCATTCTTTCTAGGAGTCTCCATATTGCTTTCCATAGTGATTGTACTATTTTACATTCCCACAAACAGTGAAAGTGGGTTCCTATTTCTCCACAGCCTTGTCAGCATTTGTTTTCGTTAGTTTTTTCAATGTTAACTATCCTTATTGGGGTAAGGCAGAATCTCATAGTTGTTTTAATTTGCATTTCCCTGATGATTAGGGATGTTGAACATTTTCTTAAGTGTGTGTTTGCCATTTGTATTTCTTCCTCTGAGAACACCCTGTGCAGTTCTCTGCCCCATTTTGTGAGTGGGTTTGTCTTTTTATTGTTTAGGTTTTGGAGTTCTTTGTAAATTCTAGAAATTAGGCCTCTGTTGTATATCTGGCAAAATTTGTCTCCAATTCTGTGGGTAATCTGTTGGCTCTTGTTATTGTTTATTTTTCTGTGAGAAAACTTTTTAGCTTCATGAGTGATTGTTTAATGTCCTGAGCTACTGGGGTTTTGTTCAAGAAGTCTTTTCCCACTCTTATATCATGGAAAGTTCCTCCTATTTTTTCTTCCAGTAGTAGCAGTGTTTCCTGTCTTATATTGAGGTCTTTGATCTATTTGGACTTGATATTTGTGCATGGTGAGATATGTGAATCAAGTTTCATTTTCCTACATATGGTTGTCCAGTTTGTCCAGCACCATTTGTTGAAGATGCTGTCTTTTTAAATTCATTTTTTAAAAATTGTTTTAATTTTTAAAATTTTTTGTGGGAGACAACCTGCTTTCTATTTATCATCAGTGTAATTTTCATTCATTAGCTGGGGAAACATCCAGGGCCCTGGGAACAGGGATTCTGCCTCTCTCTTTCAGATTCTGTTGGTTCCTTTGATTTTTCAGATAATGTTTTCTGGGTAACCTACACTTTTTTTTTTTTTTTTTTATTGACAACTTCTATACTTATATACAAAAAATGTATGATATTTCCCTCCCCTCCCCCATTCCCCTTTAGAACTCAAATCTCCATCGTATCCCCTCCCTCTCTCCAGTAGTCTGTCTTTTAATTTGATGTCATCATCTTTTTCTTCTATTATGAGGGTCTTGTGAGGTATTGTTAGGCACTGCAAAGTCATGGATATCAAGGTCAATTTCTATCTGGGCAGTTGCATTGTAAGGAGTCATACCCTTCCTTTGGCTCTTCCATTCTATCCACCCCCTCTTCTTCAATGGTCCCTGAGCCTTGCAGGGTGTGACAGAGGTGTTTCAGTGTTGGGAACTCCTCCATCCCTTCTTCTCAGCACTATGTTGCCTTTTGGGTCATCCCAGTGGTCATCGCCATCTGAAAAGAGAAGCTTCTCTAACCAGAAGTGAGAGAAGCATTAATATGTGAATATGAACATTAAGTGTTTCAGGGTAGCTTGGTGGGAATAATATATACATTTAACCAGACAAGAGCAGGCTTTATACCCCTATGGCTCATGACCTCCCCTGCCATAGACTTTTGCTTAGGTTTTTCAGTACCAGGTATGTATTCCCTCCCATAGAGAGGGCCTTCAGTCCAATTATGGAGCAGTTGGTTACCCCAAGAGCAGACATGCCACTATTGCACCCGTTCAGTCATTGGGCCTGTATGGCCAAACTTGAATTTTCATTGTCCACTGCTTTCACTGCTGATGAATTCTGTCTCCCATAGGGCTGCATGCACTGCAGCTTTCAGTTGGCTGGTCTACAGGGAGAAGGTTTTCTGCTCAGCACCAGCTTGCTTTCTCAGTGACCTTGCCTCTCAGGCAAGAGATGTCTTCAGCAATAGGGTCTTATCATCTGTTTCTCAAGGGCAGCCAAGGGCTTTGGCAATAGCCTTTAATGTTTTGGAGGCTACCGGGAACTCCTTGGTCAAAAACTTGCTGGAAGCTATCCCATCCCAGGCACTGAAAAATTTCTAGTAACAGTCTACACTTTCTGGATGTGCCATTATTCAAAAAAGTAGGTTTACATAAGTCTTATGCACACTATCTTGAATTTTGATTGACCCTCCCCCTGCCCTTCTTTTACGTATTCTCTCTCATGGCCTCGCTTAGGCCATTCCCCTCCCTGTAATCTGTTCTTCTACTTACATATGTGCAATACCATACACTTAAATTCTTCCCTGTCCTGCCTCCCTTATAGCCTTTTACCAGCTTACTGGTTTCTAGTAACTAGTTTTGTTTCCATTTCACACATAAGTCTATATATTTGTAGCTAGGATCCACATATAAGAGAAAACATGTGACGTTTGGCTTTCTGAGCCTGAGTTAACTCACTTAATATAATCCTTTCCAGATCCATCCATTTCCCTGCAAATTTCATAATTTCATTTTTCTTTACCACTGAATACAACTCCATTGTGTAAATGTACCACATCTTCATTATCCATTCATTTGTGTAGGGACATCTAGGCTGGTTCCATTTCCTAGCTATTGTGAATAGAGCAGCAATAAACATGGTTGTGCAAGTATCTTTAAGGTAGTGAGAAGAGTCCTCCGGATATATGCCTAGAAGTGTTATAGCTGGATCATATGGTAAATCTATTTTTAGCTGTCTCAAGAACCTACACATTGATTTCCACAATGGCTGGACCAGATTACATTCCCACCAACAGTGTAGAAGTGTTCCTCTTTTTCTGCATCCATGCCAACACTTACTGTCACTTATTTCTTGATGGTAGCCATTCTGACAGGAGTGCAATGGAATCACAAAGTGGTTTTAATTTGCATTTCCCTGATGACTAAAGATGTGGAACACTTTTTTAGATGTTTATATCCCATCTGTATTTCATCTTCTGAGAACTCTCTATTTAGTTCCATAGCCCATTTTTAACTGGGTTGTTTGATTTCTTATTATTCTGTTTTTTGAGTTCTTTGTATATTCTGGATATTAATCCTCTGTCAGATGTTTAGCTGGCAAAGATTTTCTCCACTTCTGTAGGTTGTCTTTTTGCTCTATTCACAGTGTCCTTTGTTGTACAAAAGTTCTGTAATTTCATAAGTCCCAGTGGTTTATTAGTGGTTTTATTCGCTGAGCAATTGGGGTTATATTCAGAAAGTCCTTTGCTATGCCAATATGTTGAAGGGTTTCCCCTATCATGCCCTCTAGCAGTTTCAGAGTTTCAGGTCCAATATTAAGGTCCCTGATCCATTTGGACTTGACTCTTGTGCATGGAGAGAGACAAGGATCTATTTTTATCCTTTTACATACAGATGTCCAGTTTTCCCAGTACCACTTGTTAAAGAGGCTATCTTTTCTCCAATGAATATTTTTGGCATTTTTGTCAAAAATCAAGTGGCTATAGATGCCTGGATTAATATTTGGGTCTTCTATTCTGTTCCATTGATCTACCTGTCTGTCCTTGTGTCAGTACCATGCTGTTTTTGTTACTATGGCTTTGTAATGTAACTTAATATCAGGTATGGTAATACCAGCAGCCTGATTTTTGTTGCGCAAAATTGTTTTGTATATTTGAGGTTTTTTGTGTTTCCAGATGAATTTTAGGATTTTCTTTCTATTTCTGTGAAGAATGCTATTGGGATTTTAATGGGGATTGCATTAATGTGTAGATTGCTTTTGGTAAGATTGACATTTTCACAATATTGATTCTTCCAATCCAGAAGCAGGGGATGTCTTTCCATTTCCTTGCATCTTCTGCAATTTATCACTCAAGTTTTTTATAGTTCTCATTGTAGAGATCCTTCACTTCCTTGGTTAAGTTTATTCCAAGTTTTTTTTTTTTTTTTTTTTTTTTTTTTTTTTTTGAGGAAATCGTGATTGGGAGAGATTCCCTGATTTCATCCTCTTCATGGTTGTTGTTAGTGTATAGAAAAGCTACTGACTTCTGTGTGTTTATTTTGTATCCTGCTACATTGCTAAAAGTGTTTATCAGCCCTAATAGTTTGCTGGCAGAGTCTTTAGCATCTGTTATGTATAGAATCATATCATCTGCAAATAATGATAATTTGACCTCTTCCCTTCTGGTTTGTATCCCTTTTATGAGTGTCTCTTGCCTTATTTCTATGGCTAATACTTCCAGTACTATATTAAATAGGAGTGGGGAAAGTAGACACCCTTATCTTGTTTCTGAATTTAGAGGAAAAGCTTCAAATTTTTCCCCATTTAGTATTATGTTGGCTGTAGGTTTGTTATAAATAGCTTTTATTATGTTGAAATATGTTCCTTCTATTTCCAGTTTCTGTAATACTTTCACCCTGAAGGGGTGTTGGATTTTGTCAAATGCCTTTTCTGCATCTATTGAGATGGCCATGTGATTTTTGTCCTTCAGACCACTTATATGGTGTATTACATTTATGGATTTGTGTATGTTGAACCATCCCTGTATCTCTGGAATAAAGCCTACTTTGTCAGGGTGAGTAATCTTTCTGATATATTCTTGTATTCTGTTTGCTAGTATTTTGTTGAAAATTTTGCATCTATGTTCATGAGGGAGATTGGTCTGTAATTTTCTTTTCTTTTCTTTTCTTTTCTTTTCTTTTCTTTTCTTTTCTTTTCTTTTCTTTTCTTTTCTTTTGGAGAGAGACACATAGACAGAGAGAGAGGGAGAGGAAGACAGAGAATGTGCATGCCAGTAGCCTCTCTCAGCTGCTGTGAACAAACTCCAGATGTGTGCACCCCCTTGTGGGCAAGTGCAGCATTGCACTCATGCATCACTTTGCATCTGGCTTAAAATGGGACTTGGAGATTGGAACTGAGATTCTTAGGCTTACCAGGCAGCCACCTTAACTGCTAAGCCATCTCTCCAGACCTGTAATTTTCTTTTTTTGATCTGTCTTTCTCTGGTTTGGGTATCAGTGTGATGCTGGCTTCATAAAAGGATTTCAGTAGAATTCCTTCCTTTTCTATTTTATGGAAAAGTCTGAGAAGCATTCGTGTTATTTCTTCCAGGAATGTCTGGTAAAATTCAGCATTGAATCCATCTGGGCCTGGGCTTTTTTTAGTTGGGAGACTTTTTATAACTGCTTGGATCTCTGTAGTTGTTATAGGTCTATTTAAATGGTTTATCTCATCTTGATTTAAATTTGGTAGGTCATATGAATCAAGGAAATCATCCATTTCTTTCAGGTTTTCAAACTTAGAGGCATATATATTCTTAAAGTATGTCTGTATGATTTTCTGAATTTCTTTGGTATCTGTTGTGATGGAGCCTTTTTCATCTCTAATTTTATCAATTTTTGTCTCTTCTCTCTTTTTTTTGGTCAGATTTGCTAAGGGTTTGTCAATCTTGTTTATCCTTTCAAAGAACCAACTCTTTGTTTCATTGATTATTTTTGTTTTTTTTTTTTTTTTTGGTTTCCATTTTGTTAATTTCTGCCCTAATAATAAAGGTGCCCTAACCTTTATTATTTCTTCCCATCTACTGATTTTTGGTTGGCCTTGTTCTTCTCTTTCCAAGGCCTTAAGGTGAAGCATTAAATTGTTTAGTTGTGAACTCTATAATTTCTTAATATAGGCACTTAGAGCTATAAATTTCCCTCATAGACTGCCTTCATTGTGTCCAAACGATTTTGGTATGTTGTATTTTCATCATCATTTGATTCTATGAATTTCTTGATTTCCTTTTTAATTTCTTCAATGACCCATGCATCTTTAATAATGTACTGTTTAGTCTCCATGGATTTCTGTAAGCTCTGAATTTTATCTTGTTGCTGTTTTGCAGTTTAATCCCATTGTGGTCAGATAGCATACAAGAGATTATTTCAATTTTCCTATACTTGTTAAGATTTAATTTGTGTCCTATTATATGGTCTATTTTAGAGAATGTCCCATGTGCTGCTGAGAAAAATGTATATTCTACAGCATTTGGATGGAATGTTGTGTATATATCTGTTAGGTCCGTTTGTTCCATGAAACCATTTAATGCAGATGTCTCTCTGTTTATTTTTTGCTGGGTAGACCTG
Source organism: Orientallactaga sibirica (assembly GCA_036365145.1). Lineage (NCBI taxonomy): Eukaryota > Metazoa > Chordata > Mammalia > Rodentia > Dipodidae > Orientallactaga > Orientallactaga sibirica. The sequence goes on from JAEOAD010000027.1 coordinate 3,436,120, forward strand.
TCAAGTGATGAGAGTGGGGTATTGAAGTCACCCACTGCTATTGTATTAGGAGTTATCTCTGACCTTAAGTCTAATAGTGTTTGTTTGATGAAATTTGGATCCCCCATGTTAGGAGCATATATGTTTAGGATTGTGATGTCCTCCTGTTGGAGTGTTCCTTTAATCAGTATAAAGTGACCTTCTTTATCTTTCCTCACTAATGTTGGTTTGAAGCCTATCCTGCCAGAAATTAGGATAGCAACCCCTTCTTGTTTCTTAGGCCCATTTGCTTGAAATACCTTTTTCCAACCTTTCACACTAAGAAGGTTTCTATCTTTTATTGAGAGGTGAGTATCCTGGAGCCAACAGATAGTAGGATCCTGCTTTTTAATCCAGTCTGAAAGTCTGTGTCTCTTGGTTGGGGCATTGAGGCCATTGACACTTAGAGTTATTATTGAAAGATATGTATTTATTCTCACCATTTTTCTTGTTTTGTAATTCTCCCTGGTTTTCACTTTAATCACTTGTTTTAACTGTTATTTGAGTATGGTTTATTTTTTTCTATTTCCTGCTGTGTGTGTTTTGCTTTCTCTTCAGCGTGAATGATTCCTGCAAGTATTTTCTGTAGAGCTGGTTTAGTTGCCATAAATTCCTTTAGCCTGTCTTTGTTGTGGAATGTCCTTATTTCTCCATCAATTTGGATAGATAGCTTTGCAGGATAAAGTAATCTTGGTTGACAGTTTTTAATCTTTCAGAACTTGGAATACATCACTCCAAGCCCTTCTGGATTTTAAAGTTTGTGTTCAGTAATCTGCTGTGATCCTGATGGGTTTCCCTTTGAAGGTCACTTGCTTTTTCTCTCTAACTGCTTTCAATATATTTTCTTTGGTTTGCGTGTTTAGTAGTTTAATTATAACATGGCGAGAAGAGGATCTGTTAGGTTTTATCTGTTCAGTGTTCTAACAGCTTCTTTTATCTGCATTGGCATTTCTTTCCCAATTAGGGGAAAGTTTTCTTCTGGATTGAAATTCTTCCCCTTCTGCTATACCTTGAATTCTTATGTTTGATCTTTTCATAGTGTCGGAGATGTCTTGGAGTTCCCATCTATACCTTTCTATTAGCTTGCCTTTCTCTTTGTTGGACTGTATTCGGTCTGCCACCTGGTCTTCTAGTTTACATATTCTGTCCTGTCCTCAATCCATTCTACTGGTGAGACTTTCCACAGAGTTTTTTTTTTTTTTTTTTTTTTTTTTTTTTTTTTTTTTTAATTTCATTGAATGTGTTTTTCAGAGCTAGGATTTCAGCCTGGTTTTTCTTCAGTATTTATATTTCCTTATTCATGTCCTGTAATGACCTTTTATTTAATTAAGCTGGTTTTCTGTATTCTCTTTTAAGAGTTTGTTTTCTTCTTTAATTCCTTTGTTTTCTTCTCTGATTCCTTTCATTTCTTCTTTTATTTCTTCTTTTATTTCTCTGAATATAGATAACATCATTCTTTTGAAATCTTTGTCAGGAATTTCATCTAAAACAGTCTCATTGGCAAACAATTCTGATGTATTTGTAATTTTTGGTGGGATTGCATTGTCTTGATTCTTTGTGTTTCTTGTATTATAATGTAGTGACTTTTGCATCATGGATTGAGTTGATGCTTAGGTTTTCTATTTATCTACAGTGTTCTTAGGTGTGGTGATCCACCTTTATATTCTTTCAGGATATGAGTTTAAGGTGCCAAGTGTAGCATTTGTACCCAATCCAACCTCAGAAGTAATCCTAGCTGTTGAATTTGCTTGTTAAGCAAGTATTGTAGTGGACTGGTGGAACAATTTACTGGCAAGTTCTAAACTTCAACTGAGCAAAATACACATTCAATTAAAATGAGCACAGAGTATACAAGTGTGGGAATGAAAACAAACAGTCTTATAAGGTCAAAATCCCTAAGGGTGTGTGTTGCTCTACACCCTTAATCCTGTCAGCTGGGAGATAGAGGATTTTGTTCTGACTTGGGTTCCAGGTCAGCCTGGAACTGGATCAGACCCTGCCTCTAATAAAGACAAAAGAAAAGATAAAGGCCCTCTAAATCTAAAAGTATTATAGGCAGCAATATTCAACACCCATATTCAGCTTATTTGAAAATGGTAAGGCAAACCACAAATATGTAACCCATAACCTGCCCTGACCTGGAAAAAGAGATTAGCACTTCCAATGCAGGCCTATGTACCTTTTTTTTTTTTTTTTTTTTTTTTTTTTTTTTTTTTGTCAGCCGGCCTTGTTACCTTTTGGTTTGCCTTCCAAACTCACCAATGCTGGGTGCCCACCTCATTCCCTGCGCTGTTGACCTTGGCTCAGCTGTGCTGGATGCGGTGCTGGTGATGTTGTACAGAGCTTGAGCTTGCCTCCACGGTGCTGGATAAGCTATTGCTATTTGCTAAATGCTGGCAGATCGCCCTGGTTCTGATGGTTGGGGGATGGGCAAGTTCAGGAAGCCTGTAGTTGCTCACACTGTTCCCCTGCATCTCTTTCACTAGCTCAGCAGACCTTTTTTTGATTTCTGGGCTCTGTGAGCAGACTGATGAGTTTGGAAAGTCCTCTTCTTTGGGTGGCAGCAGCTGCAGTGGCAGCTCAGTGGTTTGAGGTGGTGGCTTGGAGCCGCTGTGGAGCGGGCTGCTGTGGGTTGGGCCACAAGCTCCACAGTGGGATTCTGGCCATCTCCTGCTTTTCTGCTGTTTCCTGGAAAAAATATTCTGCTCTTTTCTGAAGAAGAGTGTAGTTTTGCTTAAATCCCTCTCTGATCTGGTTTGTCATGGCTCTTATGCCACCATCTTACCTGGAAGTAATCTGACACTCTTAATCCACAATTTATTAGCAAAGAGTATGTCAAGAGGAATAGTAACCCTGCCTGTTCTGTTGTTCTGTTCACATTAGTGAATTTTTCTTCTAGAGTCTTAGTCTCCCTGGTTCCCAAATGCTTACAAACAATTTCTTAAAATATTTCATTTCTTTATTTGCAAGCAGAGAGAGGGAGAAAGAGACAGAGACAGAGACAGAGAGAGAGAGAGAGAGAGAGAGAGAGAAAGAATGGGTGCACTGGGGCTTCTAACCACTACAAACAAGTTCAGATGCATGCACCACTTTGTGCATCTGGCTTTAAGTTGGCATGGATTGCTAGGCTTTGTAGGCAAGTGCCTTAACTGCTGAGCCATTTCTCCAGTCCAAACAATTTTAATATAGCAGTTAGCTCTTTAACTACAAAAATGGAAATCTCAAATACCTATTGCTTCAAAATACATACCAGAGGCATTAAAATTGTTAATAACTTCATTATTTTTATCAGCCATGAATGTAATTCATTTAGTTTCTCACATATAAGATAAAATGAATTTAGAGGTTAGATATGGGAAGAATGTATTTATGGAGGACTAAAATACAAATTAATGAAAGTTAAGAAGCAAAGGGTATTCAAGACAAAATAAGTTTTTGACTGATACCAAGAGGTTAAGTAAGATAAAGATAAGGAAATGCATAATAATGTCAATGTTGCTTATAGCTACTAAAATATTAAAATTATTTATTGTCCTGCATGTATTACAAATATACTTGTTTCACATTTATCACTTGAATAAAATGAAAAGCATTCTTTGTGCATTTCAACAACATTTTATTTTACATGGATAATGTGTGGAGGAGCCTGCATAAGAAGACTTAAACATGCAGCAGATGCTGCAGTTTTCTAGGAACTTTATGTACAGCAGCTACTGGGTTCTCTGCCTTTCCAGCCTTCAGTCAATTATTAGACATCCCAGTCCAGCCCATACTGACTAAGCAAGTTTAATAAATCCCATTTATAATACATATTCATTCTATCAGTTGCTCTAGCGAACCCTGACTAATACAAACACATTGCCCAAACACTAATGTCATCATTATGGATATATAAAGAAAAGAAAATAGCTTGGGTTTCCCAGAAAACAGTTCATCTGCTGCACCTACTTCGAGAAAGACTGAATAAACTGACAAAACTCCTATGATCACAGAGATGGAATGTTGCAAGATCACAGCCAAATTACCTTGGGTTACCTTTAGCCCCTTAACAGAGTTTTATTGTTCACCTTTGTGTCTGAACTAACATCCTTGTGACTATCAGTTGATCAGGTGAAATCCTTTTTGGAAGCAAGAACAGACCCCTAGCTCCCACCAATCCAAGGTCTAAGAACGTCATCAGATAGCATCTGAGTCCGATGGTGGAGATTTCCCCTATTGCTATACCTTCCTACCTGATGGTCAGCTAATGTATTTGAAAAGTACCTTTATTTATGACTTTCTTTTGTTGTGTAACTTTAAAACTTTCATGGAATTGTTAATACATTGGAACATGGAATTTGGGGTAACCTAAATCTGTGTTCCCGGGCCATGGTCACTCATAACTCATCTCTGTCTATTATGTTTCATTCAAAAATTTTACTAATGAATCCACCTCCACATTCAAAGAAAATCCTAAGATGAAGAAAGCTTAGCAGTTACTTATGGAAAAATTGCCCTAAAACCCAGGTGAGGGTCAGAGAGCCATGCCCAGGCATAGCAGCTGTTGGTACTTAAATACAGGGGAAAGCAGTGACATACAGGTGTGACTTCATTGGTTACAGCGCAGCATTTTCCTTAAGGAGAAATCCTCTGAATTGTTGGCAGGTCGATGATTAGCAGTTATGATTGGCTGAGACTCTGCTGTTTCATTCTCTTGCATATATTGTAAAGTTATGATTGGCTGAGACTGCTATTTCCTTCTCTTGCATATATTGTGAAGTTACATTGAGGGTTTTTGGTTTCTTTTTTATGATAGATGCAGATTTTTTCAATCTGTTTTCATACACAGGAATTCAAATTATGGATATATGGAGATAGTTTTAGTCCAAATTTAAGTTTATTTTATAAAAAGGGTCAGGGACTAATATTAGTTTCTTTGGGATCCCAAAACAATGGTGTGTGGTGGTTTGAATCTCAGAAAGGCAAGAGATCCCCTCATATAGTGAAAAAGTTAAGAATTTACCAAAGAAGCCCAAAAGCTAGGGCCATGATGTGAGGAGAGGAGGAAGGGAGATTCACATGCATGGGTTATGAAGTTTATATGGATCAAACATCCGATTATGATGAGCCTCATCATCAGACTCAGGTGTGGAAGGGTGAGAGCTGATCGGTTTAAGGACTCAAGGGGATGACTTGGAAAAGGCCAACCCACAGGTACCTCAGAGTGGGAAAACATGAGGAAGAAGCAGGAAGTTGTCACTGGAGTTGATGCTTGCAGCCATCTTTGAAAAGACTAGGCTAGAAGCAGATTCTAGTCGTGCAAGGGCAGGCAAGGTGGCATCCATGTTCTCCTTGATCCTCTGGCTGACTACTTATCAACAGGTTATCTTTCTCCCATCCATTTGAAGAGCTCATCCTGCTCTTGCTGGTTTTTAGTACTGCTGTGATGAGAAGTGATGCCCAGTCTCTGCTTTTCCATCCTTTCCCTGCCATGCTGAAACTTCCCCTTGAGACTGGAAGCCAAATTAAACTGTTTCCATCCTTCAGCTATTTATGTTCAGGTGTTTTGTCTTATGCAACAAGATGGTGACTACAACACTGTTTTTTATTAAGTTCTCAGTTTGATTTCCAAATTTTTAACAATCTGAATGGCTTAATGAAAAATTATTCATCACATCATGAATCACAACTACTGTGACTTTATTAGTAGGTAATGAGATTTGTCAACATCAAGATATGTACTGTTTCTTTGTAAACATAAATTTTGATACTTTTTCTTTCCTGATACACACACATTTTTAAAGTTATTTCTCTTTTAAAAGAAACAGAATTTTCAAACAAATAAAATAGCAGTATAGTGAAAAATATTTCTCACACCATACCTGAATCCCTCAGATAACTTATAACCCAGCAATGGTTGCTATCTGTTGAGTATGTATTAACAAGAAGAAACATATATGCTACTATAGTCTCACCTCATTATTAACAAATATGAAATATCCACTTTGTTTTCAATCTTATTTTTATTTGAGAGAGACAAAGAGAGGAAGAGACAGAGAGAGAATGGGCATGCCAGGGACTTTTCCAGTACTGTGGATAAACTCCAGATGCATGTGCCCCCTTGTGCACATATGCAACATTGTGCTTGCATCACTTTTGTATCTGGCTAAATGTGGGACCTGGAGATTTGAACATGTGTTCGTAGGCTTTGCAGGCAGGTGCCTTAACCACTAAGGCATCTCTCTAGCCCTCAATCTTATGTTTTATTTCATGGGTTTACCTTTATAGAATTCCACACCAGTGCAAAGTTACAGATACACGTTATTCTTTTTTACTAATATAGACCAAATAATTGTGTGAATAAACCATAATTCATTCATTGTTGATGGAAATTTATGTAATCCAATCTTTTGTTTTCATAAAAATGTGTATATGTCATTTGACAATTTTGCTAGTATATCTATGGATAATTCCTTTTTTGTAGTTTTTTTTTTAATTGACAACTTTCATAATTATAGACAACAACCCATGGTAATTCCCTCCCTCCCCCCACTTTCCCCTTTGAAACTCTAGTCCCCATCATGCCCCTTCCCCCTCTCAATCAGTTTCTCTTTTATTTTGATGTCATCATCTTTTCCTCCTATTATGATGATCTTGTGTATGAGGTGTCATGCACTGTGAGGTCATGGATATTCAGGCCATTTTGTGTCTGGAGGAGCACATTATAAGGACTCCTACCCTTCCTTATACATTATTTCCAACACCCCTTCTGCAATTGACTCTGAGCCTTGGAAAGTGTGATAGAGATATTTCAGTGCTGTACATTCCTCTGGCAGTTCTTCTCAGCACTATGGTGCCTTCTAAGTCATCCCAAGGTCACTACCATCTGAAAAGAGAAGCTTCTATAACCAAAAGTGTGAGTAGCATTAATATATGGGTATGAACATTAAAAGAAGTGCTTACTGGGAAGTTTGGTGAGCTAGTATACACATTTAGCCAGGCACCAGCAGACATTAAATCCACAGGGCTCATGACTACCACTGTTGTAGGTTTTCAGTATCAGGCATGTATTCCCTCCCATGGAGTTGGGCTCCATTCCAATTAGAGAGAGGTTGGTTTCTCCTATAACAGACATGCCACTATTGCACCCATTGGCTCATTTGGCCTGGCTGGCCAAATTTAAGGCTTGCAGAGTCCACTGTTGAATATCTCCACTGGTGACTTCTCTCTTTCCCATTGAATTGCATGCAGCATAGCTTTTCTTCAGCTTTCTGTCAGCTGGTCTACACAGAGGAGGATTTCAGCTCAGCTCCAGCAGAATTTCTCAGTGACATTGGAGCCCAAGTATGTTTTGTCTTTAGCAATAGGGTCTTACCATCTATTCCTGGTGGGAAACCAAGAGTCTCAGCAATGACCTGCAATGTTTTGGAGGCGTCAGGGACCTCCCTGGCCAACAACTCACTGGAAAGTATCCCATCCCTGGTACTGAAAATTGTATAGTAACAATCTATGGCTTCCATATGACTTATTCATACCCTCAGATTTTGATTAGCCCTCCCCCATTTTTCTGTTACTAAATCTCTTCTCCCAACCTCACTTAGGCTTTTCCACCCCATTACTCTGTTCTTCTACTTACATTTATACAATACCATCCTAGTATATGCCCTCCTTTTCTATTCCCTTTATATCCTCTTTCCAGCTTACTGGCCTCTGCTTCTGAGTTTTATTCCAACTCACATAGAAGTCTAATCATTTGCAGCTAGAATCCACATATGAGAGAGAACATGTGACATTTGTCTTTCTGGGCCTGGGTTACCTCACTAAGTATAATCATTTTCATTTCCATCCACTTTCCTGCAAATTTCATAATTTCATTTTTCTTTATTGCTCAGTAGAACTCCATTGTATAAATGTGCCCCATCTTCATTATCTACTCCTCAGTTGAGGGACATTTAGGCTGGTTCTATTTCCTAGCTATTGTAAATAGAGTGGCAATAAACATGGTTGAGCAAGTATTTCTAAGGTAGTAAGACAAGTCTTTAGTCCTAGGAGTGGTATAGCTGAGTCATATGGTAAATCTATTTTTATCTATATCAAGAACCTCCACACTAATTTCTACAGTGGCTGTATCAGATAGCATTCCCAAGAACAGTATAGAAGAGTTCTTCTTTTCCTGTATCCTCACCAGCATTTATTGTCATTTATTTTCATAATGGTAGCCATTTTGACAGGAGTGACATGGAATCTCAAAGTAGTTTTAATTTTATTTCCCTGATGGATAGGAATATAGAACCTCTTTTTAGATGTTTATATCCCATTTGTATTTCTTCTTTTGAGAACTCTCTATTTCTTTCCTTAGCCCATTTTTCAATTGGGTTGCTTGATTTATAATATAGTTTTTTTGAGTTCTTTGTATATCTGGGATACTAGTACTCTGTCAGATTAATAGCTGGCAAAGATTTTCTTCCATTCTGTAGGTTTCCTCTTTGCTGTGTACACAGTGTCCTTTGCTGTACAAAAGCTTTGTAATTTCATGAGTACCATTGGTTGATCAGTAGTTTTATTTCCTGAGCAACTGGGGTTATATTCAGAAAGTCTTTGCCAATCCCAATATGTTGAAGGGCTTCCCTTACTTTTTCCTCTGGAAGTTTCAGAGTGTTGGGTCTGATATTAAGGTCTTTGATCCATTTGGACTTAATTCTTGTACATGGAAAGAAATGAAGATCTATTTTCATCCTTCTATAGATACATATACAGTTTTCCTAGCACCATTTGGTGAAGAGGCTGTCTTAATGCCAGTGAGTATTTTTGGCATTTTTGTTGAAGATCAGGTGGCTGTAGATATCTGGACTTACATGTGGCAATTCTTGAATTTAAATATGTTGGTAAGTATGTGCTTTTCTAAGTATGATGGACATCACCAAATTAATTTATCTCCAAAAGTTTATGTCAATTTTGAATCTTCCTAGGAATGTCTGACTAAACTTTTCCCTTCTATTGTCTCCAGCAAAATGATTTTTTTTTTTTTTTCAAATAATAGGTTAATAGTGCTAGCCCATTTGTATTTTATGTCCCTTTTTAAGTAAGGTAAATCAATTTAAAATTATATAAACTCCTGATATTTTTCATTTTATGAGAAATGCCCTTTACTTTTGTCATTGATGCTATCCTTACTGATATACATAACTTATCTCTTTGTCAAATATACTTGTGATGCAGGATTTGGGTGTTCAGGAGGGATCCTCCAAGTTTATGAACCCCAAGGTTTGGTCCCATCCTATTTTTAACAAAAAATTAATAAAAACTGACTCAAGAAAGAAAAAGTATGAATTATTAAGTTTATTTAAAGAGAAATTACAAATTGTGGGGTTTATTTAAGGGAAATTTGGATCAAAAAGAAGGCTAGAGCAGAATCATAAGCATGTGGAAAGTAGGAAACACATGCTCATGTGGAAGGCACAGCATAGTTCATAAGGCTTATTTGAGAGAAATGGAGGTCTTTAGGGAAGGAAGTTGAAGCTGAGTCATAAGCATGTGGGAGATAAGACCTATATAGAGAGCTTTAGAAGGATCATGTGTGGAAGGTACAGTATCCATTTTGAGCTTCCCCAATGAAGAAAGTTAAAGGTGGTGATGAATTTGAAGCAGGCTTTTGGTGTTCTGGAGGTGTTCCCCAAGTTTATGAAGCACAATTTTGGGTGCTGTTTTTTTAAATGAAGAATTGATAAGAATTAACTCAAGAATGATAAATTATGAATTATTAAGTTTACTTAGGGAGAAACCACAAATTGTGGGGCTCATTTAAGGGAAATTGGGATCTAGCAAGAAGGCTAGAACACAGTCATAAACACGGGGGAAGTAGGAAACAAACACTCATATGGAAAACACTGCATAGTTCATAAAGTTCATTTAAGAGAAATTGAGGCTTCAAGGAAAGACTGGAATAGAACCGTAAGCACATGGAAGGAAGATAGTTCCTAAATTTCATTTAAGAGAAATTGAGGTTTTTAGGGAAGGACTGGAGTACAGTCTCAAGCATATGGAAGAGAGAACTTAGGTGCATATATAGGAAGATTTAGAAGAAACACACAGAGCATTCACCTTGTACTTCCCCATGGAAGGCAGTTGAGAGCAAATGGTGGGAACTTGAAGAAGAATAGTGGAGGCAAATTATCAAAGCAGAGACTAGGAAATTCAGATGAAAATTGAGTAGTAAAGAGGGTTATACTCATGGCTACCCTGAGTTTAAAGAAGTGACACAAGTAACAGGCCTAGAGTTAGAGAAGGCTTCCACATGGTAGATCTGGAGTATAAGGGAAATATGTACATGGTTGATTCAGAGACCAGAGGAAAACCTACATTTAATTAAAATGAGAAGTTACCCTAAGATATAAAACAGAGGCAAGCAGACAAACAGTACTATGCTCACCCCCGTCCCCAATCATCCAGCTAGGTGGGAGGGAAGCGAGACTCACATGTATCCAAGAAGCACAGGGTAAGGCCAGGAGAATCACAGAGGGAGGTGGGAGGCCTTACAGGCACTGAAAATGTATTCTTTCATCAGATTCAAGTGTACAAAGGAAAGACCCAACTGGTTTGCATATTTTGAGGGTAAACCTCAGAAGGTAGCCCACCTAGGTAATTTGTTAGACTGTGGGCAGCAGGGAGCACTGTGGTCTGTCTTGTAGATGAGACTTGATCAGAGTTCCATTCTTGCCAAGGAGGGTTGGCATGTGGGGTGGCATCTCCTGGTTCTCTTTGGGCCTCAATTTCTAACTGAAACTTCTTAAACTAATCTTTCTCCTATTTCTCCTTCAGTCTGAGAATAAGAGAGTGTCAGGCAGTGAGAAATGGGTAGTAAAGATAGTTATACCCATGGTTGCCCTGAGTTTAGAGAAATTACACAGAAAGCAGGCCCAGAGTTTAGAAGAGATACCCATGTGGTAGATTTAGAGTGTAAGAGAAATACAACATGGTGTATTGAGAGATAAGACAGAAATAATACATGTAAGTAAAGTGAGACGTTACCCCAAATCATAAATCAGAGAGAAGCAGAACTACCAAACCAAGAAGCAGTTCTGCTTTCACTAATACCTAGCCAGGCTGGGTGAGAGGGTAAGCCACTCTCATGTGTCCAAGCAGAGATCACAGGGTAGAGGAAGGAGATGAGAGAGAGAGAAAGAGAGAGAGCTGTAAACAACTTTTAAGGTTAATTGAAAATGTTTTCTTTTGTAAGATTCAGGTATGTAAAGGGAAGACATGATTAGTTTGTTGATTTGAAGAGGCAGGCTCCAGAGCCAACTGACCTGGGTAGTGAAGGCCACACATCTAGGTAGTGTGCAAAACTGTGAGCAGCAGGGGTCACTGTAGCTGCTGTAGATGAGAATCAGTCAGACATGAGTTTCATTCCTGCCAAGGCGGCTTGGCATGTGAGATGGTTCTGGTTCTCTCTTTGGGTTTGTCCCTAACTGAAACTGCTTAAATTAACCTAGCTCTCTCTTCTGTCTCTTACACTTATATTTACCCTACTATATATTGACTGATTTTATATATTTTTGTATATTTAATTTTAATGCAAGTAAATTTATTAATATTTTCCTAATAATTTTTGGCATTTTTTCTTATAATTTGTAACACAAAAATTATTTAATACTAAAACTGATGTTTTTACTAAATAATTGATGTTTCAAAGTTAATTATATAAAAGGAATTTGATAGAGGGAATGTGGTAGTGGTTATTTTAATACCTTCTCTCAAGTAAGTCTTCCATTCTATACCTGCAATATATATGTTCATAAGTTTAGTTTGAATTACTATAACTTTTAAAACATTTCATAAGATTAATACTTCCTTAGGTCTTTTGTCAAAATTGGCTGACCATTCTTACTATACTTTGTCATATAAATGTTAGAATCAGCTTGTTTACTTTAAACTTTATAGAACTATAGAGTAAGTCAGTTCTCAAGCCAGCTTGCATTTTGAATTCACACTACCAGAGTGGTCCAAAACACAAAAGCTTAGACGAGAATTTAACTCAAAATTCTCTCAGATTAGTTGTAGCTCCAGATTGTTGACAAAAGTACACAAAAAAAGCCGCGTGTGGTGGCGCATGCACGCCTTTAATCCCCGGACTCGGGAGGTAGATGTAGGAAGATCGCCATGATTCCAAGGCCACCCTGAGATGACATAGTGAATTCCAGGTCAGCCTGGGCTAGAGTGAGACCCTACCTTGAAAAAAAAAAAGTACACAAAAAATTCTTTGGAGAACTAGACCTCAGTGATTTCTCAGTGAAAAATCACAGCACTGTTAAAATGGACAAGTTTTTCACCCCATAATTGATGCTATAGGATGAGCATCTTACTAACAGTGACTATTTCAGTGATAAGATCATAAATCAAATTTATTTTGCTTTGTACTTTATATAATGTGGGCATATTTAGTATTTTGCAAAGTAAAATAACCATCTTAATTTTTAAAAGAACATTAGAAAATTCTCATTTTAAAATATTTATTTATCTATTTATTTGAGAGAAAGAGAGGGAATATGGGCATACCAGAGCCATCTGCCACTATGAGCAAACTTCAGATACATGTGCCACTTTGTGCATCTGACTTTATCTGGGTACTGGGGAATCAAACATGGGCAATCAAGCTTTGCAGGCAAGTGCCTTTAACCACTGAGCAATTTCTCCAGCTCCAAATTATCATTTTTTAACATTGATCTTACCTAAGTATATAATAAATCTTGCCATGTGTTCAAATTTTTTTAACTGTCATGGGTAACATTTATAAATAATGAAACCTTTCTTATTAGTTTTTTTTTTTCACTTTGGTATTTCATTTAGAAGGTTACTTTTACAAATCAAACATTTACTTCTAATTTGTTTTTAACTACCTCTTGTTTCTATGTAGAAATATAGTATGATTTTGTATATCCAGCATAGTTCAGGAATTCTTTGTGTGGTCAAATTTATTCTGTTGAATTTTCTAGGTGAACAATTATAGAATCTGCAAGTGATAATGCAATTGCACTCCTGTTTTAAGTGACTGTTTTATTTATTTCTTTGCTACTTACCTTGGCTAAATATATTTAAGGAATATATGCATATGCATATTTATTAATTATTATAAGGGAGTATCCAGGCTCTGTCACTAATTTTTCAGTATTAAAATTTTATTTTATTCATATATTTGGCAGAGAGAGAGAGAGAGAGAGAGAGAGAAGCAGATAGAGAGTGAGAGAATGGGCATGCCAGAATCTCTAGCCACTGCAAACAAACTCCAGATGCATGTACTACCTTGTGCATCTGGCTTATGTGGTACTGGAGAATTGAACCTGAGTCCTTAGGCTTCACAGGCAAGTACATTAACCATTAAGCAATCTCTCTAACCCTCTGTTGCTAGTTATTGAGAGTCTATTGTTGTGTTTTATTTTGAGACAGGGTCTTCTTAGTTAACCCAGACTAGCCTTGAACTCACTATGTAGCCTAAGATGACCTTGGATTCTTGATCTTCCTGTTTCTTTCTCCTTCTGAATGCTGGGATTACATTTGTGTACCCAGCTAATGGAAGTCATTTCATTCTGTGCATGTGTAGTACTATGTGATGTGATTATGTGTGTGTGTTTTGTATGGACTCTGTATGTATGGTATATATGCAGAGGCATATGAGTGCTCATATGTGGAAGCCAGAGGAGACTGTCAGGTGTCTTTCTTTATAGCTCATCCAGTTATTTCCTTGAGGTTGGAGTTTCTCACAGTCTCTGATTTTTTCAGGACTGACTTGATAGACATGTGTGGCCATGGCCAACTATTTATGTGGGTGCTGGTGAATCAAACTCAGGAGGTCTCAGGACCTCATGCTTGCGCAGCAATCTCTTTTCTCCATTGAGCCATTTCCCCTGAAAAAATAGGAGTCTGTTTAAATGAATGTTTTGAATTTTATCTAATGCCTTTTTTAATAGTCACTTTCCTTCCTCTTGAATATACTGAATGTGAATATTAGCAATAGATTGCTTTAGACTGAATCATACTTCTACATAGAGAGTCTATCTTGTCAAAGTAAATGTTCTTTTAATTCTACTTGCTATATTTAAGTTACCTGTTCTTAATTTCCCTCCCTATATCTCTTCTGGAAAATCTTCTTTTCCTCAACTATTCCCTCTTCTAGGTGGATGTCTCTCTCTCTCTCTCTTTTTTCTTTGTGTGTAAGCATAACCCACTTAGTTTAATAAGGGTATCATGGGCAATTATTTACTGGAGCATGTGGGTCTACCACAATGATATCACTACATAAATTTTCTCTCACTTCATCATCAGCTACCATTTAACTGGCTATAACTATCTTAGAGAAGGATGGAATGTTTAAGAGCTCAGTATTGTGTAGGTCTTGTGCAGGTTATGATACTCACAAACATACAATGACCATGTCATACTTGGATGACAGCTTTCCACAGCCCTTCTGCCAATTCATTGGCTTTTTCTGCCTCCTTTTTGCATTGTTCTCTTGGAGGGATTGATATAGATGTCTCATTTGCTGTTGAGCACTCCAGAGTCACTTATTCTTAGCACTTTGATGAGTTTTGAAACTCCTTATTTGTCATCATTTCCTGAAAAAAACTGGCATGTCTAACCTTAAGTGAGAAAGGTACTAATTTATGGACATGATATACATATTTAGAGGGCAATTGGGTGGACATACAACATATCCATTTTTCCACATAGCTTCACTCCTAGAACCTACGACCTCCCCAGTTACAGGCTTTTGATAGGTTTTCATTACCAGGCATGAACTCCCTACCCAGTAGCAGTCTTCCAGTCCAATCAGGGTAGTGGGTTTCCCCCATAGCAGCCATGCTGCTATTGCACCAGTGGGCACATGTTGCCTGGTTATCAGTTGTATAACTCACAAGATCCCATGATGGGTAAGAAAACTAACGACATTTCTCCATCAACAGTCTTGATAACATTTTTTAGCATTATGATAGCCAGCAAGCAGGAAGGATGCTTCCAGATCAGTGTCAGCTTGATTTTTTTACTGTCCTACAACTGAAGCATGTGGTTTCTTCAGCAACAGGAACTTACCATCTAGTTATGGTGGGCAACCAAGAACATTGACAACAACTTTGTTTATGTGGTGGGATTGTATTATGGGCCTCTCTGACCAACAACTCATCAGGAGGTGTCCCACCCCTGGAATTGGCATTTCCCTGTAATAACTTCTGACTTTGGGAACAGAATTATCCACACATTCAGGGTACTTCTGTTTAAACTGTTTCCTAATATATATACATATATAATTTTAATTAGAAATAAGTTTTCATATGCTTTTCAATGTTTTAAATTTTGGTTATCCTTCCACTTCCTCTTCTCCATAATATCATTTAAATCTTTTTAGATCCTGTATTCTGCTCCTCTTATTTCCTATCACAATGTTCTGTTGTCCTTTCCCCTTAAATTCACCCCTCACCAAGCCTCTATTGATTTTCACTCCTACTTACATACATGTCTAAAAACTCAAAGTTAGGATCCACAAATGAGTGAGAACATGCCGGTCCTCACACGGGGCACCAGTTGCTGGTCCTCACACAGGGCACCAGTTGCCAGTTCTTTTCTTTCACCACCGGCAGGTAGAGCGGAAAAGAGAGAGAGTCGGGCCAGCCACTTCTCTCAAGGCTGAGCGGGAAGGCGAGTGTCACAGCTCAAAAACCTCCCCAAGCCACCGGGGAAAAGAAAACCACATTGAGCTGGGAGTCCATCTGGCGGAAATCTCTTGGTTTATTGTCATGGGAAGGTGTTTATATATTTTGAGGGTGGGAAAAAGGATGAGAGAAAGGTGTAAGGGCCAGTAGTATTTCACCACATCAGCAGTAGCTGGGCGGAGGCAGTTTCAGCTTAAGTGCTGAGTCACTCCAAGGACAGGTCGTTAAACTCCAGTCAGGCTCCGGAAGTTCAACTAGGCCTCACAAGAAGCCAAGTACAGGTAAACTCTGGCTGGGCTCAGAACCACTAGGCCTCACACCAGGCAGGGCCCAACATCTCCCCCTTTTGTTTTTGTAAGAACGGAGGATGGCATGGCCTCTGTCTTAGGTTGTCCCCCTCAGGGAATCTTACCCGTCACTGAGTACCATGCCTCTAGCCCATTGACCACTCCACGCCCTGTCTTAGGTTGTCTCAGCCTGTCTGAGATCTTACCCGTCATTGGTTCGATGGAGGGCGGGTGAGGGATGTTAGGTGGATAGCCAGTAAGCAGAAAAGCCATTGCTTTTGAGTTGTGAACCTGTGGCGCTTTGACCTGATAAAGTTTAATTGTGACCTGATGAAGTTTAATTGCCTCAAGCTGTTGGTGAATGAATTGTGTAATCTTATTAATTACACAGGGCCTGAGAGTGAGGATAAGAAGAAAGAGAAGGAGGGGCTCAAGGGGAGGGAGAAGGTAGGGTAAAAATAAGAAGAAGGAGGAGGGGCTTAAGGGGAGGGAGAATGTAGGGAAGAAAGTCATGTAAGTCCGTCCACAGTGGGTTGTTTTGGAAGTCCCATCTCCTCTTCTGTAAATCTTTCTGGAGCTTTTCTGGCTTCATTTGGGTCTAGCAGCATCCACACCTCCAGTTGTGTTGGGCCCTGCCCGGTGTGAAGCCTAGTGGTTAGCCCATCCAGTCTTGGCCTACTCCCGGTGAGGCCTAGTCGAGCTTCCAGAGCCTGAGTAGAGTTTCACGACCTGTCCTTGGAGTGACTCAGCACCTAAGCTGAAACTGCCTCCGCCCAGCTGCTGCTGACATGGTGAAATACTATTGGCCCTTATACCTTTCTCTCATCCTCTCTTCCCGCCCCCTTCCTCAAAATATATAAATACCTCCCCATGACAATGAAGGAGAGATTTTCCGCCTTAGACGGACTTCCGCGACTCAATGTGGTTTTTCTCCCCGGTGTTTTAGGAGGGGAGGGGTTTGAGTCGCCGACACCCGCCTTCTCACTCAGCCTCGAGAGAAACAGCTGGCCCGGCTCTCTCTTCCGCTCTACCTGCTGGTGGTGGAGGAAAATCACCGGCAATGGGTGCCCAACGTGGGGCACAACAACGGGTGCCCCACGTGGGGCCCGACACAGTTGTTCCTGGGGAAGAAACAGAGGCATAGTTCTCAGGGGTGGGACACTTCCTAGAGAATTGATTATTATTGTCCCCTTGTTGGGGTAAATATTTTAAGTCTTTTGCTGGTACCCAAATAGGTCTTTTTTCCTCTTGAGGAAAGACACATCCAAATCCTCTCCCTGCTGTGAGGAGGGGGTCTGGTCCCCTTCAGGCCCCAGTTAATGGGTCCATCCATTTGACTCAGATGGAACTGTAGGTGACAGCTGAGGTCCAATGTTTTTGAAAAGGGGACAAGTGTCTATCTTCTTTAGAAAAATTTAAAATATTTAGTTGGTCATGTGGGGGTAGGGATTCCCCCTTTTGTTTTTGTAATTGAGACTTGAGAGTTTGATGATATCTTTCCATGATGGCCTGGCCCTGCGGGTTATATGGGATGCCTGTGGAAAGAGATTTTCCAGGTTTGGAGGAAATCTATAAAAGTCCTGTTTATGAAGCAGGGACCATTATTGGTTTTGATTTGATCTGGCAATCCAAGGGTGACAAAACATTGAAGCATATGGCTAATAGCATGTTTAGTTTTTCCCCCGTCATGTGCCGATGCCCAGCAAGCATGGGAGAAAGTATCAACTGAGAGAAAAATATATTTAAGTTTTCCAAATGGAGAATAGTGTGTAACGTCAATCTGCCAAAGGTGATTAGGGCATAGCCCTTGAGGATTGGCTCCTGTAGTTTGAAGAGGAGGTACCTGGAGGAAAGGCTGACAGGATTTGTAAGTTACTTTTTGAATATGGTGTTGGGGTTTGACAGGAGAGACAGTATCAAGGAATAACCTGGAGCCCAAAATCTTGAAGGGAGGGCAGTTTGAATCTTTTCTGGAGCCACCTGTAAAATGGCAAGGCATTTAGTAGTGAAGTCTTGGAGATTAGATGGTTGGAATGACCTAAAATAATAATAAAACATTAGGATGATTAAACAAGGAAGAAAAGATATGAGACATGTATTGTTAGGGTCATTCCAGGGCTGACAGTTAGCAGTTTTCCATGATGTTGAAGCTTATAGATCTAGGGGAAGTTCCATACTGGCAGAAAAAGTTGGCCTGTCTTTATAGAGTTAAGAAAGAGAGAAGAAAAAAAGTTAAATAGGCACATAGAGTTGACACACAGAATTTACTACTAAAAAGTGGCCAGAGCAACTGAGTTTTTATCAGAGACTGTTTTATATTTACACCTTTGACTTGAGGAGGTAGCATTAGTTGCCCCTCCCCACAAAGGTCATAGCACAAAATTTTTATTGAGCAGGCAATCTAACAGGTAACAGAGGAAACTTTAGCCAGTAGGTCTCTAGGATGAACAAATTTATCGGGGGAGCTCCTGTGGCACACATCACACTATTATCTTTGTAAAAAAGTATGATTTTTAAAAAGTGATTTGCCATAGAAAAGTGACTTATGTTGTCTACATGTGAGTCTGACAAGAGATCCTATCAGGAGTCCAGAACCTCCTCCTGAAAGTCAGTGTAACAACAGTAACAATAATAATAAAACCAAACAACTTAAATATTTTTAACATGTAAAGGCACAGAATAAACATTTTAATTGGTATAAGGCATAGTAAGGAGAGACTAGAACAATTTAAATTTAACCACCATTAGCTGTCATTAAACTTTTGTAGTAACCAGAGTCTGACAGTTTTTAGGTTTTTTAATTTTGTCCCTCCAGCTGGGCAGAGTTTCCAGGGAAAATTTTAATCCCAGGCCAACATTGTATTATTGATTGAGTTAGTTGGGCTTAGTCTTATGTTTTATGAATTGAGCTAGGCAGGCAGAGAGAGAGAGAATGGGCGTGCCAGGCCTCCAGCCACTGTAAATGAACTCCAGATGCATGTGTTTACTTGTGTATCTGGTTTACGTGGGTACTGGAGAATTGAGCCTCGAATCGGGGTCCTTAGGCTTTACAGGCAAGCGCTTAACCATTAAGCCATCTCTTTAGCCCCATGTTAATGGGAAGGCAGTGAAGGGTGGGACAATGGTGTGTAGGATATAGCCATATAGACTTGAAAAGCAGGTTTTTTTGCCTCTAGCAGAGCAATACGAATGCCCCCAGTCGTCCCTTTTATTTTTAAAGTTGGGCCCAGCGGGACATTTAGTTAAGAGCATCGAGGGGGCGCCCAGAGGCAAAGGGGCGGGGACGGCAGCAACTAGCCTCATGGCGGACCGCCCGCCCACTTTTAAGATATTTTATTTATTTTTTATTGTTTTAATGTAAAGAGCCTGCCTGCCTGTGTCCTAGCCATTCGTTCAGCAGGCCTTCCTTAAGATTGTTAATGTGGTTGACAATAGTAGCTTAGTAACTTGAAATCAGCCTTAGTGTTTTTATAATGTTAATTTGTTTGAGGTTTTTTAACTTAAATTTTAAAAATCTTAGCCCGATATCTTTAGTTAAGCACATTAGTCCACTATGAGCAAAATTGCCTTAGGCAGCAGTTACAGTTTGAAAGACAGCAGGGCCGGTGGCGGCTTGGGTGGCGGTCTTGGAAGAAAGGAGATTTTAAAAGTCAGTTTTAGTCTTTTTTTACAGTTGAGGGCAAAAATGAACTTTTCCACGAAAAAGCCTTTAAAGCTGGCAATTAAGGCAAGGAGGATTAAATTAATCCATGGGGCTAAAACAAAAGTTTTGTCCCAAGAGCCATGGAGGTTTTTTTGTTTTACTTTTAAGCCACACTGTAGGAGGAGTTTTTGTAATATCAGGGCAATAGTAATATATATGAGTACAACATAAGCATAAAGGCCCCCCAAATAGCTAAGCATATTGTAGAATTAAGTTTAGATTTAGATTTTTGACGGCCAGTGAGCCTATGCCCTTGTGGGATGGCTCGATGAAATCAAACACAGTGTAGCTAGGAGCAGATCTCCCCATCAGGTTTGTTTTGTCTTTTGGGACGGAGTTTTTATTTAAATGAGGAGGCAAAACGTTTAAAGTCTCCTCTAGGTCTGCCCACATGGTGAGTTTCTTTTTTAGGTCTGTCCACGTGGTGAGTCTCCTCTAGGTCTGCCCACGTGGTGCGTCCGCCATGAAATGGCATTTAGAAATGGTGGCACCGCAGAAGCGGTTTGTCAGCAACCCGGAAATGAAAGGAAAGAGAAAGGAACGAGAAGATGTTAAGTAAGCACAGATTACAGAAAACAAAGGTTAGAATATTAAATATGAAGATTACCTCATAACTTATGAGGATACACCCGTCAGCAGTCTGGATTAGCCCATCAGCTTAATTTTGTATTTTTCCTTCATCACGTTGGGGTCACCAGTCTGTAGTCCGTTCTGACTCCTCACACGGGGCACCAGTTGCTGGTCCTCACACGGGGCACCAGTTGCCAGTTCTTTTCTTTCACCACCGGCAGGTAGAGCGGAAAAGAGAGAGTGTCGGGCCAGCCACTTCTCTTGAGGCTGAGCGGGAAGGCGGGTGTCGGCGACTCAAAAAACCTCCCCAAGCCACCGGGGAAAAGAAAACCACATTGAGCTGGGAGTCCGTCTGGCGGAAATCTCTCGGTTTATTGTCATGGGAAGGTGTTTATATATTTTGAGGGTGGGAAAAAGGATGAGAGAAAGGTGTAAGGGCCAATAGTATTTCACCACATCAGCAGTAGCTGGGTGGAGGCAGTTTCAGCTTAGGTGCTGAGCCACTCCAAGAACAGGTCGTTAAACTCCAGTCAGGCTCTGGAAGTTCGACTAGGCCTCACAAGAAGCCAAGTACAGGTAAACTCTGGCTGGGCTCAGAACCACTAGGCCTCACACCGGGCAGGGCCCAACAAGAACACGAGACACTTGTCTTTCTGAGCCTTCTGCATTACTATCTAATGATAGTATTGATCCTTGCACTTTTGTATTAAGCTGGTTTTGAGTGAAAATAGGCAAAAACACTCTCATTTTTAACTCCACATGGAACTTTACCTCACAGAAACCTGGTTTCACTTTTTTTTTTGCATGAGACAATTTGGTTACACCTTTGATTGTCTAAGAGAGTGAAAAGTCAGTAGCTAGAACCACCTGTCCCCACATTATTTATCTTCTACACTCCCACTTTGCTCACTTATTTCTAGTGAAGATAGTAATTACTTATATCTTTCAGACCAAGTTCTTTTAAATCATTTTCTCTTCCTTTCTTCTTCATGTCTACCTTTATTTTTAATCGCTCTTTCTTAATGTGTGAAAGACTTTAAGTGGCCTCTAGAGTTGGCTTCTAATTTGGTGGCACAGATCAGTTGAATCAGAATACGGGATAAAACTACATGACAGCGTCTTTCTTTAACTTTCACTGCATCACACTTACATCTACCCCCTTCCTCCCTTACTGTCTCTGCATCTACTCCATTCACATTGCCATTTGGAGATTTCAATTATTAGGAAGTAAATGCTGTACATGTGTTTCACAGTATGCTCTGGACTAGGTGATCATATTAAACAAAAGTACTACAACAGGACAATATCAAGAAGAACCATTGGGCAATAAGGGGTTAACGCACAGAAATGCACATATGTTTATACATAGATATAACAAGAAATCCAAAGGTACAATTTTGTCTTATTTTTGACATGTTCTTACAAAAAATAGTTTAATTTTTTTTCCTGTTTGAGAACATTCTGTGCTAACATTAGAAATACTCAAAGTGAACGAATTAAGTTCATAGCTTAGCCTAAAATACTTAAAAATAATATACTTATCATATCTCCTAAGTTTATATGATACTTAAAAATAATATACTTATCATATCTCCTAAGTTTGTATGATAACTTAGAATACTTTGAATAATTTCTAACTTCAAATGTACTTTCAAATAGACAGAGGAAAAAGTATTAAACCAGAAGACTGAAAAGCGATCAGCTAACTTGCACAATACTTTACATAGTCCTTTACATAAATATTATGAGAAGCTGAAAAAATGAATAATCCAAACACAGTTTCAGGTCTAGTCACACATTAAAAACTTAATTATTCTGCTTGCTTGTGCTCTCTCTCATCTGTGCCTGAACCAAGCAATCGCTCCTGTTCCTTTGGTCATTCCACATAGCTGTGGACTGCTATTTCTCACAGCCTCAAACACAGAAGTTTCTTGATGCAAAAGGGTAAAGGCGAATAACCATACCCTTGTAGTTATGCTGGACTTGGGGGTTCAGGAGGTCTCCCAAACTTAAGTACACCAATTTTGGGCTCTTCTCTTTTTAACAAAGAATTGATAAAAATGAACTCAAGAAGGATAAATGATGAATTGTTTATTTAGGGAGAAGTCATAAATTGTGAGGTTCATTTAAGGAAAAATGGGATCTAAGAAAAGGCTAGAACAGAGTCACAAGCACACAGAAGACAGGATCTAGAAGCTCATGTAGAGAGATTTCAAAGAAACACACTCATGTGGGAGGCACAGCATAGTTCATTAGGTTTATTTAAGAGAAATTGGGATCTAGGAAAAGGCTGGAACAGTCACAAGTAAGTGGAAGACAGGACCTACAAGTCCATGTAGAGAGCTTTAGAAGAAATAAACATTCACCCTAAACCTCCACTTGGAAGAAAATTAAGGCATTAAGTGGTGACGGTTTAAGGGGGAGTACCAAAGCACAGACTGGATGAGAACTGGGTGGTAAAGACAGTCATACCCATGATTAGTTACCCTGAGTTTAGAGAAATAAGATATGTAGCAGGCCCACAGTTTAGATAGAGGAAATACCCACTTGGTAGATCTAGAGTGTAGGGAAGTGGTAGGCTCAGAGAGTGGAGAAAACATACATGTAATCAAAGTGAGAAGACAAAATAGAAAAATGCCCAGGCCAAGAGAGAAGCCAACTTACATATGTCCAGATGGAAGACATCACAAGGCAGAGCAAGGGTAGAGATCAGCATGGACGAGCCTTTATAGTCAATTAAAAATGGATTCTTTCATCAGAGTCAGGTCTGTGAGGGAATGACCTGATTGGTTTACAGATTCAAGGGGCTGACCCAAAGGCTATCCCACCTAGGTCGTGTGCTAGACTGTGGAGGCAGCAGGGCATTGTGGATGAAATTGGATCAGACATGGTTCCACTCCTGCCAAGACCCCCGAGTCTGCTTTCTTTCTTTGAGCTCCTGTCCCTAACTAAATTGCCTAAAAACAGCTAGCTTTCTTCTGTTTCTCTTTTACTCGGCTTAGTGAACTATGCTGAGAGGAAGGCAAAAGAATGTAAGGGATGGTGCTGGAAAGATGGCTTAGCAGATAAAGTGTTTGCCTGCGAGGCCAAAGGACCCAGGTTTGATTCCCCAGGACCCACGTAAGCCTGATACACAAGGTGGCACATATGTCTCTGAAATTCGTTTGCAAAGGTCAGAGACCCTGGCATGCCCATTTTCTCTCGCTCTCTCCTTCTCTCTCTGCCTCATTCTCTCTATATATAACTACGTAAGTAAGTAAATAAATAAAATGAGAGATGAAGAGTGGGGCTGCCGAATGCTATCTTTTGGATACAATGGGTTGGTTATATTCATGAATGTGCAGCAGGTGTGGTTTCCTGCATATGATTGAGACCACGAAAATTTCATCATAGATGAGTCATGGGTCCTTGAGACCCCATAGCTCACAAAGTAAACTGGAATGTGAAGATTGCTGGGAGAAAGGAAGTCATGTCCTTTAGTGGTGTAGCCACTTCCTATTCTCCAATAAACAACCTCCTATTCATTAATGTTCAAGCAACCTTAATTTAATCAATCTGTCAGAAAAAGGCATGGAAGTAGAATGGGGCCTAACGAAAAGAGGAGTTTTAGTGGGAGGGGAAGGAGAAAGAGAGTAATTGGAAGGAGTATAATCAAAATGCATTGTATATATGTATGAAAGTGTCAAAAATATATTTAAATAAATAATAAACTAGGATCCTTGAGGCCTTAGTAGTCCATAAATCAGTCCATTAATCTTGTATGCATATCTATAGCAAACCCGACACAAGTTAGTGATATATCATATACACAGACCTCATAAAATGAAATTTCTAAAAAAATTATCTAAATTATAGTTCAACTCATCTTTGTACTTTCAAAAAACTAGCGATGGTAAATACAAAAGATTGTTTTAAGCCGGGCGTGGTGGTGCACACCTTTAATCCCAGCACTCAGGAGGCAGAGGTAGGAGGATCTCCGAGAGTTCGAGGCCATCCTGAGACTACACTACATAGTTAATTCCAGGTCAGCCTGGACCAGAGTGAGACCCTACCTCACAAAAAAAAAAAAAAAAAAAAAAAAAGATTGTTTTTATTTTAAGACAATATTAGATTAATTCATCCAGGCCTATTATATTTCATATTTTTCTATCTGTTACATTGTCATCTAGAAATGCAATGGAATGGATTGGAGAGATAGCTTAGTGGTTAAGGTGCTTTCCTGCAAAGCCTAATGACCCAGGTTCACTTCCTTAGAAACCGTGTAAGCCAGATGCACAATTTGGTGCATGAATCTGGTGTTCATTTGCAGTGGTTGGAGACCCTGGTATGCCCATTCTCTCTCTGTCTCTATCTGCCTTCTACATACATACATACATACATACATACATACATACATACATACATACATACATACATAAATGAATAAAACAGAAATACAATTGGATAAGCATGGAGTTTTTTAGAAATACTCAATACTCTACAATTTGTGCAGCACTAGCTTGTAATGTTGGTTCTTTGAGGTTTGGTCATGGGGAATATTGCAAACAAAAAGGCAAAGATTTGTACATTTCAGGTAGGCTTTGGGAGAATTTCAAAGAAATAGCACAGAATCAGCTGTACTTGGGGAAGCAGAGCATAGACAGTGTTGTGAGAGGAGAAACCTAACAAAGAAACCAGACCCAGATGATACTCGCAAGCACAGTTTCTACTGTTCAAGCCTTTACCAGGGAGACAGCATGGCCCTGAGTTTCCTCCCTATCTATGCAGCTGTGCCCTGCTTGCGTGTGATCTGCTTAGGGCAGCCATAGGCACAAACACCCTGAACAAACAGTTTTCTGTTATACATTTGTACTTTCTTACTACTGATTTATTGCTAAGGAATTTTTTGTTTGTGCCTCAAAATTACGTTACCTTAGAAACTTGTAACCCATGAATAGTGTTCTTAAGGTGATGTCAGACTGCCTGCCATATTTGTCTATAAAACTCCTGAGTTATCAGAGCTCAGTACTCAGGTTTTGGAAGTTATTCCCCTGAGTCCATGTCAACATAAATAAATTTTCTGATTCTCCACTCTGGTGCCATCTATGTGTGACTCAGTTTCCTATAACAGTGTGAGGAATATGAATTTGATCCTTTCACAGTTTTCAAGAAAGACAAATAAGGATAAAATATTCTTAAAGTACTTCTACGTGCTGTTTCTTTGATTATGGCATTAGTTTGGATCTGGACCCTATGAGTAGTAGCCTTTACACATTGTGTACAAAATCAATCACTCACTGCAATGCCACCAAGCTTTAAAAAACGTTTTATGTAATAATTATGTAAAGTAATAATATAAATATCTAATGAAATTTTGCTATACAGGTTATCAATGTGTATCTGATGAAGATAATTCGATCTATTACCTTTCCACCTTTTCTCTAGTATAACCAGATACAGACAAATTGCATTTCATATGAGAAAAATGATACTAACATATAAACATATTGCTGTATGTAAATTGTGCTCATTTAATCAAATATATTTTTTGCTAAAAATAGTTTAATGAAAAAGTTATCTTTCTGTAAACATTTCATACTACAAACAAAACATTTGAATTACAGAATACCTCTGATGTCTTAAAAATCAAAAAACATTGAAGCTCTAAAATTGTGAATAGAGTGCTAACAATCCATTTATTACCCCTGCACATTAGTGTCCTTAATCAAATGTATTTTGTCTTTACACATTACTGTATGTAGATATAGTTAGGTAGGTGATTCCTTGAAAAATTATCACATATTTAATCTTTTCTATGAAGATTTACATTGTCTTTGTCTAATGAAAAAAATTCATTAGCAATTGTATTACATGGGGATGGGGATGGGGATTGGGGAGTAGTTCAGTCAGCAAAGTGCTTGCCTGGAAAGCATGCAGACCTGAGTTTGACTCCCAGTACCCATGTAGATACTGGGCATGGTGGTGTGCGCCTGTGGTCCCAGCACAAGGTGGAGGCAGTAGGATCCTTGGAGTGATCTGATCTTCCAATCTACTCTAATTGGTGACCATCAGGTCAGTGAGAGACCCTGTCTCAAAAAGAAATGGAGATATACCTGGTGATGACACCAAAATTTATCCTCTGTCTTCCACACACATGTGCACACATGTGCCTGTGCACTTGTACACATGTGCCCATACATGCATGTATGTAAAATAAGAAACAGTTTGATTCCATTATCTATAAACACTAACCTATAAATTTTAAAGGATTGGTATTTTAACTATATTGGCTCAAATAATAATGGAATATGGAATATTTCAACTTTTATTCAGGTTATATTATGTATCTTTCTGTAAAAGTTCATGGTTTTCTGAAATAAGTTGTATTTTTCTTGGTAAAATTTCCTAATGTGGGACAGTATTTTTCATTTAGTTTGATCTTAAGTTACTAAAATGTGGGCATGACTTATTCACTTACTCATCTATTTGATTGTCTTTCATATAATTAATGAGTCCAGTGATTAATTACTTGAGATGTTGCCTTGTATTCACCAGTGATTGTATCCATTTTTCAGAAGACGGAAACCAATTTATCAGGAGTCTGAACCAAAAGATTCTGATGTGCCTGAAATTTTCATAAAATCATATGCTTGACATTAAGGTGTGAAATAGGTGAAAGTTAAGTGTTACACAATGTAGAAATTTTAATATTAAACCATAAAGATCAGATCTGTATGTGCTCATAAATAATTATGACCTATTAATTATGAGTGATAACATAAAATGACAAGCACAGTTCTTCAAGGGCACTGCATGCTAATACAATTATTGATGAACTCCATTGAAAGAAAAAAACAACTCAACAGGAGTTTGTCAAAACAGGCCTAATGTGTAATTATTATATAATTGCTTTAAAATAGAGGATAGTTTACTAAGGGCATAGTTTGTCATCTTCTGTTGGGGTCTTTTTAAGAGCAGGGTGGGGCCTTCTTCCCCCATCCCTAGGGAAAGAGAAGCATTTGATTGGCAATACAGCATCCTGCCTCAGATCTGATTCAGCACAAACCACAACACCTAAAGGGAAGAGTTCTTTCTGTGTCAGGATTTGTGACACATTGTAGAGGTGAATCTTTAACAACCTAAAGGTTGGAGGAAGTGCAGGAAAGCACTGCTGTACGGAAACTGTGCTCAAGAATGAGTGGAATCCTGTCAGAAATAAGCTGTGATAAATGAGAGCTGTTTCCACAACTGCTGAGTCAACCACTACATAAAAAAGCCAAAATGTTTACATTTCATGTTATAGCTATGAAGTCAACAAGAGATTAATGCAATAAACTATGTGCTGCATAAAGCAGGGAAAGTAAGAGGAAGAGGAAAAAGCAGATGGGACAGACAGCAGGAATGGAAGAAAGACTGGATGGAACCAGAGAGACTGAATGCTAGCACTCAGCAAAAGTTAGCTGGAATCAAAAGTTAGCTGGAATAGCTATCTTAATATCAACATTTCATCACAATAAATATGTCAATTAAAATATGGCATTACACTCATAAACATGTTATGAATCTATAAATGTAAAAATAATGAAGCAGAAACAAAACTATAATGTAGACAAATTCACAATTACAGTGACACATTTCATTATTTCCTTTGAAGAAAATAGGGAAATTATGCTTTTCACATAATGGAATTGAATTCGATAGCCTAGGACACTAGCATTTGGAAACATAGCTCTCAGGGCCCTGGGTTCAATCCTTAGCACTGCAAAAAGGAATCCTTTCTCCCTTTCTTCCCTCCCTCCCTTTCTTCCTTCCTCCTTCCCTCTCTCTCTCCCTCCCTCCCTCCCTTCCTCCCTCCCTCCCTTCCTTCCTGTTTCTTCTTTGGAAAAACTAGAAGAGAGGCTACAGATGTGGCTTAGTGTGTAGCAGTGCTTGCCACACAAGCGTAAGGGCTTGATAGGGCCCAAGTTCTATCTATAGTACCCATGTAAGCAGTTGGACCTGGCCATGCAGGTCTGTGACCAAAGTCCTGACAGGGTTGGGGTGGAGACAAGAGAATCTCTATGACTTGCGAGGTTTTCTGACCAATAAATGGCAGTTCCAGGTTTAGTGAGAGATTCCCTTTCAATAAAACAGCACAAAAGAGTGATGGAGGACAACCAATGTTCTCTGTCCTCCACATGCATGACTATGAGGTCATGCATACATCCATGCATACATTACACATATACACACCGTAGGAACACACATGTGTGCAGGAACACACATGGTGGGGGGACAGACAACTGAAGGAAACAAAATAGCACAAATATGGAGAAAACAGGGCCTAATTCAGTTCAGTTGTACATTTCTATGTATTTGCTGTATATTGATTTTCTACTAAAAACATGGTTTTACCAGCATGTAATCCCATGTGTGTAACCACCAGCTTACATTTCCAGCACTGAGGAGGCTAAACAAGAAGATCATAAATTTGAGGCCACCTGCACTATGTAGTGAGAGCTTGTTTAAAAAAATAAAATCAAAACCATAATAAAAAAAAACAATAAAAACACCTGTTCTGTTAAACCAAGGGACACAAATTTGGTATGTGTCTATACGTGGAAGTTTTTCTTTCTTCCTTTTATTTTTCATTTTTCTTTTGTTTTTCTGGGTAGGGTCTCACTCTAGCCCAGGCTGACCTGAAATACACTATGTAGTCTCAGGCTGGTCTCAAACTCACAGCCTTCCTAGTACTGGAATTAAAAGTGTGCACCGCCACACTTGGAAGAAGTATTGTTAATATACTACTTATTTATTTATTTATTTATTTATTTATTTATTTATTTATTTAGGAGACAGAAAGAGGCAAAGAGAGAGAGAGAGACAGACAGACAGACAGACAGACAGACAGACAGACAGAGAGGGAGAGAGTATGGTCATGCCAGGGCCTCTAACTTCTGCAAATGAATTCCAGACACATTTGCCACCTTGTGCATCTGGTATTGGATCCTTTGGCTTTGCTGTGCAAGCACCTTAACCACTAAGCGATCTCTCTCACCCTGTACCTGGATATTTTACTGCCTTTAAAAAAATAACTTTAACTGGGGTGTTAACTGGGTTTGGTTTCCTATCATTCACATAAAATCAGAT
This sequence comes from Orientallactaga sibirica, assembly GCA_036365145.1. Classification (NCBI taxonomy): domain Eukaryota; kingdom Metazoa; phylum Chordata; class Mammalia; order Rodentia; family Dipodidae; genus Orientallactaga; species Orientallactaga sibirica. The sequence continues at coordinate 3,465,486 of JAEOAD010000027.1, forward strand.
GCACAAAGTGGCGCATGCATCTGGAGATCATTTGCAATGGCAGAAGGCCCTGACACTCATATTCACTCTCTGTCTGTGTCTTCCTCTTTCTCTCTGTTTCCTCTCTGTTAAATAAATACATAGATTGATAGATAGACAGATGATAGATAGATAGACAGATGATAGATCAAACTAAAAAAAAGATACATAAGTAAACCTTTAAAAATAAAAAACTCACTAATTTGCTGTGAGCTTATAGGTATTTGTTCTATATTTTAGTTGATAATCAACGCTAGTACTACTTGTTTTAAACTTTTAGTTATATTTCAATAGTACTTGGTTGTTTCTGTGGCTCAGATGATGCCAGCTTTGGAAATGGGTACTCATGTGGTTCGTAAGCTGACTACTTATGACTTACTGACTTCCTCGATTGGGATAGGGCATATTTCCCCTTTAACAGCACAGACATTCCAGGTTCACCTTCCGCTTTTCCCAGTCGGAGCTTTGGGTCAGTTACATACATATGGTTATAACACTTGCTCATCCTTTCATACCCTGAAGGACAATGTTACTATCTCCAACTTTGGGTGACTATAAATATGATTTTAAAATTGCTATAAGCATTTTCATAAAAGACTAAAGTGCGAACAAAATACTTCAGTTCATTTGAGTAAACATCAACAAATGGTAATGCTATTTATTTTATTTTATTTTTTTTGAGGTAAGGCCTCACTGTAGTCTAGGCTAATCTAGATCATACTTTGTAGTTCCAGATTGAACTCAGACACAATGATTCCACCTCTGCCTCCTGAGTGCTGGGATTAAAGACATGTACCACAATGCCTGGCGGTAAAGCTAGTTTTTAATGGTATGTTTATAAGCAATGGCCAAACTTTCAAATTATGTTTTTGAGGTGGGGTCTCTCTCTCTAGCCCAGGTTGGCCTGGAACTCACTCTGTAGCCTCAGGCTGAACTGGAACTCACTATTTAGCCCCAGGCTTGCCTTGACCTCAAATTCTTCTACCTTATCTTGCATAATGCTGAGACTAAAGGCTTGCACCACTATGCCTGATCAAAACATTTTAATGTTGATAAGATCCAATTTTCTGTCTCTTAAATATGTCTTTTCTTAAGCATCATTTCATGGGAAATAGCTCTCTATTGTTTACCTGATTTGTGAATTGAAACTTATACCAAATTCTCCGTTATTTATTTCATAATTATGGCTTTGATGTCATTCTAGGTATCAGGTAGCGCGTCTTTTAACTCTGGCTCTTTTTTAATTTCTTTAGCTATTTTATTCCTTTTTATTCGTTTAACCATTTCACAACATATCTATATATCTAAACATCTAACTGTATATTAAGTATATAAATTCGCTTGGCATTAAAAAAATATTCAGGTTGGAGAGATGGCCTAGCAGTTAATGCACTTGCCTGCAAACCCTAAGGACCCACGTTTGATTCCCCAATACCCACATAAAGCCAGATGCACAGTGTGGCACATGCCTTTGGAGTTCACTTGCAGTGTGCCCATTCTTTCTCTCACAATATGCCTCTCTCTCAATAAATAAATAACTAAAACATTTAAAAAATATATACTTCTGTTAAAAATAGGGGAAACAGGATATTGAGTTTTTAAACATATCTAAAGAAAATGTTGACAGGTGTAGGATTTAGAAAAGGTAAACCTGAGGCCATAATCTTGACATTTGAAGATCAGGAGTTTAATAAGCAGCACACAGTTGAGGGAAGATGAATACTGGATTTCTAGGTGACTGAATCACATTTCTTCTGTCAGAAGGGATGAATCATCTCATCTGAATATGGCCCGGGTGAAATTACATCTCATTCTTTTATTATTTGGCTTTGGGTTTTGAGGGAGGATTCCTCTAATTATGTCCAGTCCCCGCATCCATCATTTGGGTACAAGCCTCTTAATTTCTTAGAATTCTCCTTTCCTCATTTGAGATTAAGAATAGTACATATTTCATAGGATTCTTTTGGTAATTAAATAAAATGATGTATGCCAATGAATTAAAGAGCACATTTCATAAATGAAAGGAACTTGGCAGCTAGCTGGATTTCCACTTTTTGACTAGTGCCCCAGATTGGCACCCTTCTTAAGAACATTGCCAGGTCAGGGAGCTACAAGCAGCCAGGAGCTAGGGGGAGTATGAAAGCACATATAAAGGGGCACATACAAACCTGGTGTGGTGATTTGACTATAAATGTATGGCCCCCACTGCCTTAGGTATTTTTGATTAAGATTAAGCTTCCTACTTAGTCTCCCACAGGCAGAGCCCTGCTGGACAAGGTATGGCACTTGGGGTAGATTTTGAGTCCAGCCCTACTAGGGTACATGAGGTTCCCTGCCCTGCTCCTGCCCCTTCTAAAACTCTATCTCACACACAATTCTGTCAGCTGGCCAGTCCATGACTTGCCAGGGTCTCTTCCTTTCACACCCACACCAAATTCAAATCAAATACAAACCCTTCTTTCTACAAACAAACAAACAACAACAACAACAAAACAAATTCCTGTCTTTACTGAGCTTCCTTAACTTCTAATTTCTCTCTCCTTGCTTTTCCCCTTTCCAGCCAGAGAAAAACTTGCAGGGGGGCAGAACAATCACAGTAAACCAACAACCACCTCACAGCTAGATAAAATAAACAAAGACAGGCACCTAGTTAGGTCCTTTCCTGTGGCTAATGGCTAGTAGAAAAAAAAGAAATGTCAAATTTAAAATTCAAACTAAGGACAGCTATTGCACTGTTGTAATGGTGGCTGTCTGTCCCAGACCCAAAACAAAATCTCATACAGTTTCTGGTACTCTCTCTCTCTCTCTACTTGCACAGTGATAAATTGCTTGAAAATTCCAACTCCCCTGGGCTCTCAAAACTCCCAAATGTTTGGAATGAATCTCCAATAGAATAATTCACCTGCCCTGCCTCCAACCATAGAGGGGCCATTTGCCATATCCACTTCATCTGTAGCCCTAAGAGGGGGTGAGCAAGCCTCTGTCCATCTGTCTTCCTAAGATACCTAGGAAGAAAGACTCGGTTTTCTTGTCTTGTCCTCAGAGGACTGCCCTGGGGGCCTCCAGTCAGAATGCATGCTTGCCTTCTGAACTCCCTGTCCTTCTCCAGGGGAACGTCTCCAACCTCTGTCTTCAGATCAGGGACTCCTGATCCTCAGACAGATGGCCCACACTTCTCACCCTTTAAGGGTTCCCAAATTTTGAAAACTCCCCTGGCCTCCCGGCTGGGTTGTCTCCTGACCAATCCTAAAACTCTTGGCCTAAAAGGAGACATAAAGTCCAAGTGCCTCATTTTTGGCCACAAAAGATATTGGACAATGATTCCCTTTGGCTGAAAATGACACATTTGCCTTCCAAATTCTTAAAGATCTTGATAACGTCATAAACTGGATTGGCAACTGGTTCTATTCTTCTACTCCTGATCTCTTCTCTGTCAGTTCTGCTCTCTGGTCCAGGTCTGGTCCAAAATAAAGACATAAAATATATAATATGTGCTTAACAGGATTATAAAAGTATCTCTGATTAAGATAACTAAGTTATATACAAATGCTTATCTTGTATGTTTTCCATCTGATAAACCTGTATTTTGTTGCATAAACACCTGTTTACAATAGGTTTCTAAAGTGTTCTACTCTTATATGTTTTGCTATTAAGTAAAACTTTTATTTTTTGCTATGAACTTATTCCAAAAAAAATTCCCACAAAAAACTGGACCTAATTATATAAAATTTATTGTGCCTATAAAATTAATCAAACTTTAAACTTTTTCAGCCTAACATACCTCCATTAGTTCCTCTAAAGCTAAGTCAGACCTTTTGATCTCTGCACCAAGTAAGTTAAGGCTGTGACCTTACACAAAAAGAAATCTTTAAACCTAAAATTCAGAATTAGTTAACCTCTTGTTCTCTATCATAAATTTCAAATATTGCTTCGATAGTAATCTATTATACTTCCTACCTTACCTAAACCAAATCTTTATAATTCTACAAATTCCAATTAACTTCCCATCCAAGTGAGCAATTCCTTCTTCTTTACCTATTATCTATATTATTTTTAAACCATAAATGTAATGTTTTTGTCACCTATAAATGTCATGTCACATGCAAGAAAACTCATACATGGATAATAACCAGATCATAGTGGCTAATAGATTTGGCATGACCTAGGTGTTTCTTTCCTAAAGACTCTGATAAGTATCACTTTCTTGAAGAGCTGCCTCCTTGCCTGTTCATATGATCAACGTGGGATAATAGCCTACAATGTATACAAACTACAAAATGAAGTTTGGAGTATGGGAAACCAAAAACTGAGGCTCTAGAAGCCACACCTTGTGACTAGAACTTTAATGTTGGACTGAAGCAATTGCGGAGAAATAAAGGGTACCAATCCAGAGCTAATAATATTTTGGGCTGTACTAGCCCTTTTAATCACCAATAATATTATTTCTTTGCATGTGACCTGACATTTCTCTGTGAGCAGCTAGAATATCTATTGTTTTTATTAAAAAAAAAAATCTCACAGCTATACTACCTTCAAGTTAAACCTATCCTGTCTCTGACATGTACTTTATTCCCCTGATTATGATAATATTCACCTTTCTTTTGGTTCTTGCATGCTCAGATGCCTCACTGAATTCCTCAAAGACAAAATACATGCCTTCACTTCACAATGAGTCACTGAATTCTTCATGACCATTAAATATCAGTCCCTAAACATTCAACCTCCACAGGACTGCACGGGACACTCCAAGAGATCTACTGCTCCCTCCCAGCAGGAAGTAGTTAGAGAAGAGTTCCTCACCCCTCATCTAGCCCACACAGTTCTCCCCTTAAATGCCTCACTCACCCCCAGTTCTCCACAATCTTTTTTATCCTTCCAGAGACCAGACTGGAAGGTTAATAGCCTTCCCTGAAAACTATAGGGAACTAAAGAGTTAATAACTAACCTTAAGATAAAAGGGCCATAAAGAATGGAGATATCCAGTCCTCCCTACACAGTTCTGAAAAGCCTATTCTGAGCAAATAACTTTGATGCCTTCTCTACTTTCCTTGGACCTGCAGCTAATTCCGTCTGTTTGCCTGAGAATCCTCCTTATAAGTTTGGACCCAGACTGACTCAGTGCTTCAGCTTTCATCCTTCAGGGAGGCTGCTACACCTCACTGTACCTCTTAATCAAAAGTCTGTCAGTAGAGATCAAGTCCAGTGTTCTCTTTTGCTTTTCTCTTACACTTTTCTTACACCTGGAACTTGCTTGTTTCATTCAACATTGTTTCTAATCCTCCTCTGCACTCATGAGTATGCCTGCAGCTGTTTCATTTCAGCTGTGTATACTGTCTTATGACTATAGCATGGCAAGACCTCATCTTTTTTCTTAATTCATTCTCCTTCTGATGGCCATTTTTATTGCATATATATATATATATATATATATATATATATATATATATATATATATATATATTTTTGGTTATGTGTAGTGCTGTTCTGAACATACTTGTGTAAGACCAAAGATACCTGTGAAAAGCTTTGTAGTGCCAAGTATTTATTTCAATTTGTATTCCAAAGTAATTTATACACCACTAAGACTAAGAATTTCTATTAAATTAAATCATATGCCACTCTTTGGTCTTCTCTGCTTTTCCACTCATTTGTAACATGTCCCTTCCTATATGTAAAATTCATGTGTGTGTGTGTTTTTGTAGTACAATTGTTGGTTCATTTATTTGCTATTGTGCCAACAGGACAGTATATTTATTACTAAGTTTTCATGCCACCATCACATATCTATTGAAATAAACTTATTTTTTCATTGTGATTCCCCTGAATATTTAGTTAAAGTTAAGGAGTAAAACTTTTTATAATCTTGAGAACAAGAGCATGAAATGTTTTTCCTTTATCAAAATCATATTCAGGGCTGGAGAGATTGGTTAAGTCACTTGCCTGTGAAGCTTAAGGACTCAGGTTTAATTCCCCAGAACCCATGTAAGCCAGATGCACATGGTGGTGCATGCATCTGGAATTTGTTTTCAGTGGCTAAAGGCTCTGATGCACCAATTCTCTCTCTCTCTCTCTCTCTCTCTCTCTCTCATCATAAATAAATAAATGAAAAAAAATCTTCAGCATTGTTTGGAGTTTCAACATTTTGACCATATGTATTCAGTATTCTTTGAACAGTTATTCTTAGACAACTTGTTGCTTTTTTCACTGTTGAGAATGATATGCTTCTAAGAGTCTTATCTATTTGACTATTCTTGACTCAGAGAACAATCATAAGATGTTCATATTATCTACAAAATATGACAGCTTAGTTATTTATATGAGGCATGTGTATGTACACATGTGTGCAGATGCATGAGCCCCGTGCCCCACTCGGACACAGTCCATTAGAACACATAGGATGTCAACCTCTATTGCTCTTCTGCCTTAGTTCCCTTTGCAAAAACTGTACACAGGTGTCACTAACTCCACAATAAATATAAAATATTTTCTTCAATTTAAATGCACTATTGAGGGCAGGAGAGATGGCTTAGTGTTTAAACGCTTGCCTGTGAAGCCTAAGGATCCCGGTTCGAGGCTCGATTCTCCAGGACCCACATAAGCCAGATGCATAAGGGGGCACATGTATCTGGAGTTTGTTTGCAGTGGCTAGAGGCCCTGGCGCGCCCATTCTCTCTTTCTCTCTACCTGCCTATTTCTGTATATCTCTCTCTCTCTCTCAAATTAATAAATAAATAAAAAATAAAATATTTAAATGCACTATTGATCTTTACCCAAGTCACACCCTACCCATTCTTGTTCCCTGTGGCCAGTGATCTTTCTATATTAAATGATAGATTTGTACGTTTTAGGACTTCCCATAAATGGAATTAGATGGCATGCAATTCTTTCTTCCCAGATTCTTGTATTAAACATGATGGCTTTGAATGCAAACAGGTTATTGTCTCAGTAGTTTGGTTTTCTTTATTCTTGAGTAGTCCTGAATAGTAAAAGTACTATTAATTTATTAATAAAGCTATCCATGGATACTTGTGTTAATTTTAACTTTTTTTTTTTTTTTTTTTTTTTTTTTGGTTTTTCGAGGTAGGGTCTCACTCTGGTCCAGGCTGACCTGGAATTAGCTATGTAGTCTCAGGGTAGCCTCGAACTCATGGCAATCCTCCTACCTCTGCCTCCCGAGTGCTGGGATTAAAGGTGTGCGCCACCACGCCCGGCTAATTTTAACTTTTGACTACAGTACAGTTACTATAAATTTTAATGTACGCATTTTATGTTGACTTATTTTTGAGCAAAGTTGTTATAAACACTTATGTATAAAATTTTATGTACATGTACATTCCTTTATTTAAGAAAAATGTTTAGCATCTCTAGCACAGATTTATGAGATTGCCATATGGAAGAATAGTGAAATTTTACCTTCTAATCTGTGATACATTAATTTCATTTGCTCTAGATACTAGGTAACATTTAGGATTATCTGTCTTTTATGTTTCCGCCATTCTAATGAGTGCCATACTATATTACTGCAGTTAGAATTCACATTTATTTCCTGAGACATTATCTTGACCATCTTTATATACATGTATCGACCAGTCAAATATTTACTTTTACTAATGACATTTTATCATTTTCTTATTTAAACAACTTTAATTGTTCATAAGTTAAAAAGCTGAAGAACTTAAAGCTCTGTAATCATAGCCTCATGTATCTAAATCTGTTTAGCTTAAATACAAGGCTTCAGTCAGACTCAAACTATAATTTTTTATACAGTTTTTTTTATTAGTTGTGTAGATAGTGTGTATACAGTCATGCTGGTACCATCTTTAGCCTCCTCTCTGTCCTCCCCCCTCTGAAGGGACCTCCTTGTTGGGCTATGTGGGTCACACATTGTGGGGGTAGCCATCAGGTATGGGAAGAGGCAATGTCAACTTGCGTAATGTACCAACTTGTGGCTCTAACAATCTTTCCACCCCCTCTTCCACTGATATCCCTGAGCCATGTTGGGTTTGTTTTAGGTCTACTTCAGTGATGAGATCTTAGGAGAGTCTGTGTCTCTGGATATCTAGTTTGGTAGAAGTTGAGCATTCTTTGTGTCTATCTCCTTCACCCTTGTGTTGGTACCAGGTTCACCAAGAAAGCAGCACTCATGCTCATTTCCCAATTACTCTATCGTTTCAGCTGGGGCCCTGGTGAGGTGCGAAGAACTGATTCTCTCCTCAGGTTCTGCATCTGTCTTGTTCCTGATCTGAATGGGAATTCCTTCCCTCCCTCACCATTAAATATTATTTGGGCTTTAGGAGCTTTATATATAGCCTTTATTATGTTGATATATAAACTGTCCATGCCTATTCTCTCCAATGTTTAGATCATGAAGTGATGTTGTATTTTGTCAAAGGCCTTTTCTGCATCTGTTGAAATGATCATGTGGTGTCGCGTCCGCCTCGACCAGCAAGGAAGACGCAATGCTCGGACTCTTCTTTCAGCGGTTTATTCAGGAACCTTGAACAATCTTCTGACAACAATCTTCTGACTGACTGACTGACTGACTGACTGACTGACTCACTGACTCACTGACTGACTCACTGACTCACTCACTCACTCACTCACTGACTCACTGACTGACTGACTCACTCACTCACTCACTGACTGCTTCACTCTCTCACTCACTCACTGACCCACTGACTGAACGCGCCCAGGACAAGCCCGCCCAAAGCTTAAGAAGCCTTTGAACAGCCAACCCTGGTGTGCCACGTGGTGAATGCAGATAGGTCCACATATGCGGAAGCAAGCCTAGATCACGGCCCAAGCCAAATAAGGACTTGTTTATCCAGGAGAGCACTCGCCATCGGGAAGGCGGAAGGCGGAAGCCAGCGCCATCTTTAAGGCGCGGCACCTCGCAGCTCTCTACAATGTGGTTTTTGTGTTTAAGCAAATTTATGTGGTGAATTACATTGCAGATTTCTGTATATTGAATTACCCCTCCATTCCTGGGATAACGCCTACTTGATCATGGTGGATAATGCTTTTGATGTATTGTTGAGTTTGGTTTGCGAGGATTTTGTTCCAGATCTTTGCATCTATGTTCATCAGGGAAATAAGCCTATAGTTTTCTTTTCTTGGGGCATCTTTGCCTGGTTTTGGGAGTTGGGGAGCTTTCCCTGTCCTCCAATTGTGTGGCACAGTTTGAGAAAAATTGGTTTCAGTTCTTCCATGAAGGTTTGATAGAATTCAACTGAAAAGCCATCTGGTCCTGGACCCTTCTTTTGGGGGAGGTTTTTGATTACCTTTCAATCTCTATGGCTGTGATATGTTTGTTTAAGAGATTAATTTGCTATGAGTTTAGCTTTGATATGCAGTATGTGTCCAGGAATTCATCCATTTCTGCCATATTATCCAGTTTTGTAGAGTAGAGGTTTTTGAAATAAGTTCTGATGATTCTCCCAATTTCACAAATGTTTGTTGTGATCTCTCCTTTTTCATTTCTAATTTTATTAATTTGAAGTGTCTCTTTTTTTTCTCTTGATGAAATTGGCCAAGGGTTTATCAATCTTATTTATTTTTTTCAACAATCCAGCTCTTTGTTTCACCAATTTCTTAATTATTTTCTTCATTTCCAATTCATTAATTTCTGCTCTGCTCTTAAAAATTATTTCTTTCCATCTGGAACTTTTTGGGTTGGATTCTTCTTGTTTTTCCACTGCCTTTATATGGATGGTTAGATTATTGATTTGGGATGTCTCTGTCTTTGTTATTAAGGCATTTATTACTATGAATTGTCCCCTGAGGACTGACTTCATTGTGTCATATAAGTGTTGTTATGTTGTGTTCTCATTGTCATTCATTTCTAGAAAATTTTTGATTTCATTTTTTATTTCGTCCCCTACCCACTTATTGTTTAAAAGTGTTTTGTTCTGTTTCCAGGAGCGGGTGGGCTTCCTGGTGCATCCTTTTTTGTTAATTTCTAGTAATACAGCATTGTGATCTAATATCATGAAGGAGATTATGTCAATATTCCTGAATATATGGAGGCAGACTGTATGACCCAGTATATGATCTATTTTAGAGAAGGTTCCATGGGCTGCTGAGAAGAATGTGCAATCTGTGGATTTTGGATAGAATGTTCTGTAGAGGTCTGTTAGGTCTAATGGGTCTATGGTTTTGTTGAGCTCTCTTACTTCCCTGTTAATTTTCTGTTTGGATAATCTATCTATTGCTGATAGTGGAGTATTGAAATCTCTGACTATGATGGTGTTGGTGTTTATCTCTGTTTTGTTGTCAAGTAGGTTTTGTTTTATGAATTGTGGTGCACCTGTGTTTGGTGCATAAAGATTGATGGTTGTGAAATCCTCTTGTTGGATCGTTCCCTTGATAAGTAAGAAGTGACCTTCTTTGTCTTTTTTAAAATATATTTTATTTATTTATTTATTTATTTATTTATTTATTTATTTTGAGTGAGAGAGAGGGAGAGAGAGAAAGAGGTAGAGAGAGTGTGTTGTGTGTGAGAGAGAAAGAATAGGCACACCAGGGTTTCCAGCCACTGCAAATGAACTCCAGACACATGTGCCTCCTTGTGCATCTGGCTTAGTGGGTCCTAGGGTACCAAACTTGTGTCCTTAGGCTTTGCAGACAAATGCGTTAACTGCTAAGCCATCTTCTCCAGCCCTCTTTGTCTTTTTTGATTACTTTTGATTTGAAGTCCATTTTATCTGATATTAGCATAGCAATGCCTGCTTGTTTCTTATTTCTGTTTGCTTGGAATATCATTTCCCACCCTTTCATCCTGAGGAGGTGTCTGTCTTTAGTAGTGAGGTGGTTTTCTTAAAGATAGCAGATTGAAGGGTCTAATTTTCTCATCTGCCCTTTTAGCTTATGTATCTTGGTGGGTGAATTAAGGCCATTAATGTTCAGGGTAATAACTGAGGTTTGATTTAATCCCTGCCATGTTGTGGTTGTTTATGTGGTTTTGTGTTTTCTTGGACTTTGTAGTTTTTGTGCCTTCTCTGAGTTTGATTATTGTGATCTGCTTCTTGTAGGCACTTGAGGTTGGTTATTTGATTCTTCTGTATGGAGAATTCCCTGATGTATTCTCTGTAGGTTTGGCTTTGTGTTCGTATAGTTGTAAAGCTGAGTTTTATTTTGGTGTTTCTTTCACCATCTATTATTTTGCTGGATAGAATAGTTTGGATTGGAAGCCATGAGTTCTTAGAATTTGCAGTGTTCCATTCCATGCCCTTCTGACTTTCAGGGCTTCCGTTGAGAGGTCTGAGATAATTATGATGGGGTTACCTTTATATGTAATGTGTTGTTTCGCCCTAGCTGCTGTTAGGACTTTCTTTCTCTTTGTTACTGACATTTAGAATCTTAATGACAATGTCTTCAAGAATTTCTCCTTTGGTGCAGTCTGTTTGGAGTTCTGTTAGCTTCTTGTAACTTGTTGGGGCTTTATTTTGAGAGAATAGGATAATTTTCTTCGATAATTTTGTTGAATAAGTTTTCCATGCCTTTGGTGTGATTTTTCTCCCCCTTCTGCTATTCCCATGATCCGAATGGCACAGTTCCCTCATGTTTTCTTCACAAAATTTTTTGAACTTATTGAAACTTTTGGACTCATGAACTGTTTCTTCTGTTTTCTCTTCCAGTTCTGAGTTTATATCCTCCACAAGGCTGACTCTATTCTTGAGTGCTTCTATAATAGAGTTTTGGGCTTGTTCAATTTTGTTTGTATTTCCTAGTGCTTTTTAATGTATAGTTTCCATCCCTCTGTCAAGTTCCCTTATCAGGTCATTTTCTGACTTTCTTACTGCTTCTTGGAATTCATCCTTGCATTTATTTTTGTCGTCATTGATCTTAGCCATCTGGTTATTGAGGTCCTTTTTTTTTTTTTTTTTTTTTTTTTTTTTTTTTTTTTAACTCTCCTTCAGATCATTTAACTTTCTTTGGAACCCTTCTTGGTTCATTTCCATTGGTCTAATCTAGTGAGGACAGCACTCATACAATTATTGGCCCTTTGTTGATTTTCTGAAAGTTGTGCTATTTTCTTGGCCAGGGTTGTATTGCCTATGTCTTCCTTTTGGGATTCTGATTCTATTGTCTCTTCTATGTTTTGATTAGAGATATCCATTTTGGGCCTGGGCAGTCTTATTGGAGTAACTTGCATTTGATTTTTCATGTTATTCTTTTTGCACTTTGGTCAGCCTATCACAGTGTAAGAATCTTATTTACTTTAGGAGGAAACTGTAGGTTACCCTTGAAGTATCCTCAGTGATTATTCCCTTTTTGTTTGCTTCAGTTAGGCTTCTGATGACAATGGGACCTGCCTGATCAGAGGGAAGGAGCCTATGAGGCTCTGGGGAGGGCCTGAGAACCTGACAGAGGGGCTTGTTGTTCAGCGGTTTGGGGTATGGGACTGCATGATCAGGTGGCCCAATGGGGCAGGGGCTAGTGGGGAATGGACAACATAGATTGAAGTTGTGGCTGGGGTTTGGAGGGGGTAGGATAGGAGTGCATGGTGATTCCAAAATGCTGATGGTTGGGGGTGCGGGACTGTTGGGACTATGTAGCAGGGGGTGGCTGGGACTTCTGGGTCCTATGACAAGGCCAGGTGTGTGGATATGGGACTACTGAGCGTTAGGTGAAGCACTGGGAGAGATTGGTGGCAGTTCTGGTCCTGGTGGTGTGGTGGGAAAGGGGAGGGATGGGGTGAAGAATACCCTGTTAGCCTGGGACCTTGTAGCCTCGAGGGAGTGGAGTAGGATCTGGTACATGTAGGAAGGGCTGCAGGTGGGAAGGTGGTGGTGTGTGGAGATCCCCAGTGGCTAGCAAAGGGCGAACTCTAGCCTGATGGCCTGGGTCTATGCACAGGGGAGGGGGACTCAGGGGGTGGCAGCGAGTGGGACAGTGTTTATGTGTGAAACTCCCATGCAAGGGGGTGTGGGGAGGGGTCAGTGAGTGGGATGGGTGGTGTTCCTGTGTGGAGCTCCACAGGGGCAGGAAAGCCTAGGTTCAGGTGGGATAGAGTGAATGCTAGCCTGTTGACCTGGGTCCTCACATGGGGCGGTGGGGAGTGGGATGCATGGTATTCATGTGGGTGGGAAAGCCTAGGTTGGGGCAGCGTGGGGCAAACGCTAGCCTATTGACCTGGGTCCATGCACGGGGGTGGGGGGGCAGAGGCAAGTGGGGTGGAACTCGTGTGTGGGGGACTGATGGGCTATCTGAGAGTGTGGGAATTAGTGGATTCCATACTTTGCTCCTCTGCGCCCTCCCACTAGAGGTCTACTAGAATCTGCAAACCCTTAAAAACACCACTTAACCCTAAATGTCTTGCCTTTCCTTCCCTGAGAGGTGAGGCATGGTTAGGCAGATGACATCTTGACTAGAAGTCCCCCTCAAACTATAATTATTGATTTACCTTTTTCCTTAGTTAGTCAGTGTTTACTTCATTTTTTTCCCAAGCTCCTTAAATAATTACAGAGATGCTTGAGGGATGTTTATTTTGGGCAAATTAACCCTATTATTTCAAAACGTCTTTCTTTTTTTTTGGCAATATTTCTTATTGTGAAATTGACCTTGCTACCAATTCAATACATCCAATCCAGGTTTCTTATCATCATTTTCCCATGTTTTATTTTTTCTTGTCTTTTGTCCATGTCTTTATATTTAGATGGATTGATGTATCCAGCAGGCAGTTATTTTTCTTTTTTCTTTTTTTTTCTTGTAGCCTGATATTCTCTTGGTTTTAAGTTCTTAGAATATTTCTAATATATCTGTATATATGGTTGGGTTTGTGTATTCCATGTAGCTATGAGAACTAAGATTTTTTAAACAAATATTTAGATAAGAAATGTTCCTCTATTTTTATAGGTTTTATGCCATAAACCATACATCTAAAAATAACATGATACTTTGTGTGCAATGTAAGATTTTTATCAATATGAATTTCTATTTCTTTCCAGTCTTTTGTGCTCATTTTGTCATATTAAATACAAAAATACAATGCTACCAGTTTCTAAAATACCATTTTTTAAATTTTGGCTACAGACTGGAGTGGAAGGTCTATGACAGTACCTCCTTGCCAAAATCAGGTGGATAACAGCAGCAGTAAAATGTGCCCAAGATATCAATTATTTTTTAAATTCCACAAAAATACTATCCCTAACCTCTTATTTGACAGATGAAAGGTAGAATGACACCGCAATAATTTTAAGTATGGAGCACAAATGTGTTTTCTCATTACTTCTCAGTATTGAACTGAGCTCATATTCCATGCAGTACACAAGTAGATGAAAACGAGGCCTGGGGTCAGAAAGAAAGTTGTAGGAATATCTTCTTTCACAGATAACAAAAACATGAAGAGAAATACCTGTTCTTTGTTAAGGAAACACAATGTATTGTCCTTGTTCAATAATTTTTACTTAAAAGGTAGGTAGTTCAAGTTATCAGACCACTAGGAAACAGCCCTAATCCCCTTTTAGCAGGTGATCAGTATGCAAAAGAAGAGGCTCTGTCTTCCCATTCTTCACTCCCCCAAAAAGTAAAGGGTGGGTAGAGACAACCTGAAGTTTGATTCACTCTACCCCCACTGCCCCATCTTGGGCTGACCTAAAGCCCAATTCCTTAAAATCCCCAATGCTCACTCAAGGGGGTCACCATTCTCATTCCTCTCAGGAGAAGGCTGCCCCTTGGTATACTCTGTTAAAGTCTGTGCTGTTGAGGTTGGTACTTCTCTCTTAATATTCCTCACATCCTCACTGAATCATGAATTCCCTAAGTAATTATATTTTATCTAGGACATTATCAAGGCACAAGACAAGGCTAGACATAACATTTTCTCATACAGTGTAGGAGACAGGTCACTTAAATACACAAAGTAATTATAAATTGTTACCTTATTCCTACACATGTGATAGCAGGAACAATATCATGTCTCAGCCTCCTGAATGCTCAGATTAAAAGTGTGAACTGCCATGCCTTGATGAGGATTCTTGAGCACATGGTTTCCATGGTGTGACTTTTTTGACTTTACAATGGTGTGAAAGCCCTATATGCTCTCTTCATTTTTGCATTAGGATGGCAATGGCACAGTATTTAATAGAGGTTTTGAGTCAGATGTACTTCCTTTGTAATTTCCTAACTCTTTGACTTTGGTCAAATACCTTGATTTCTTTCCACCTTTAACTCCTCATTTATCAAAAAGAATCTTGGGGCTGGAAAGATGGCTCATTGGTTAAGGGGCATGCCTGTAAAACCTAAGGATCCTGGTTGAATTCCCCAGTAACCATGTGGAACCAGATAAACAAGGTGGCACATGTGTCTGGAATTCATTTGCAGTTGCTAGAGGCCCCGGTGCGCCCATTGTCTTGTTCTCATATATAAGTAAATAGATCAGATAAAATATTTTTTTAGGGCTGGAGAGATGGCACCTGCCTCCTAAGCCTAAAGGACGCTGGTTTCAATCTCCAGGTCCCACGTTTAGCTAGATGCAAAGTGATGCAAGGGTGCAATGCCGCACTTGACCACAAGGGGTGCATGCACTTGGATTTTGTTCGCAGCAGCTGAGAGACTGCTGGCATGCCCATCTCTATCTGTCTTTCTGTCCCTCTCTCTCTCTGTCTCTCTCTCTCTCTCTCTGTGTCTCTCTCTAAAAAAATATTTTTTTAAAAAAGAGAATCTTAATAGATTTTACTTTATAGGTGTGGTAGTTTGAATAGTTGTCCCAATAGATTCAGGAGTTTATTAAAACTTCTTGGATTTCTGTTCAACTGCCTGGGGGAGGCGTCACTGGTGGATCTTAGGGTCCAGCCCTAAGGGGGGTGGTGGATTTGAAATTTCATTCTAAAGATACACAAAGTGTCTGGAGTTTCTGAAGTGTGCTGTGGCCTCTCTCTCTCTCTCTCTATCTCTGCTTGGTCCTGTAAAAAGCAGGCCAGTTTCTTCTGTCATTATGGAACTTCCCCTGAATCTGTAACTCCATAACTGTACCTAGTTTGGAAGTTCATCTCAGCCACCTGAAGCTGTCTTCTACAGAAATTGGTACCAAGAGTGGGGTAGAGTGCTGAAATGAATCTGCCCATGTGGATTTTGGTCTTTTGGAACTTTTGTTTTGGAGGAATGGGCAGGGACTTGGTACTTGCAACTGAAGATAGCTTCTGGAGCAGTAAGCGAAGTATTATGGAATATTCTTGTGAGAGTTTGAAAGTACTAAGTGCAGAGAAAGTTGAACTTGGAGGCTTGGATTATGAACTTTCTAAGGGAAATGAAAGACTGCAGAGGACTTTGTTGGAACTGGGCTATTGGCATAAGGCCTAACTGTATTCTGCTATCCAGGCCCAAAGAGTTTGATCAAGGTTAAATTTTTAATGGACTAAAGTGCTTGGCTAAAGATATTGGACTGAGAGATTTAAGATTTTAAGATGGAAAACATTAAGCAAGTTAAAATTATAGACACTGAGACTGGTTTTAGGTTACTGAAGCTGCTATTGTCAAACACATTAGCAATCTTAAGAAAGATGTCCTAACTACTTTACATTAAAACAATGGAGATGATGACTGAAGGAAGACTATGATAAATTTAAACTCTTTTGGAAAAGAATTGACTAGAAAAGGAGCCTGCTTTTCAAGGTCATAATTTATTTCATCCCTAAATTAAAAATATGGCTATGGTCTGTACACCTGGTATTGTTTTCAGAAGCATGAAAAATACATTAAATGGTTCAAAAGTGCACACATGATTCTAAGAGCTGCTGCTGAAATATGGCATGAGACAGGGTATGATAACCCTGATAGGTTGGCAAAGCCATTGAATGATGGACTGTGGTTTGCATACAGACCTGAAGATGTTTTGGATATACTAGGACTATGCAAGGGCTACCATGGTGTACACCTTTGGCCTGGGATGGAAGTTTTTCCTGGCTACTCACACCAGCTGGTGGGACAGATTTGGAAAAATCCAGAGACTGACAGTCACTGGTTATATCAGACTTGAACTGCAGAATTTTGATGTTTGCTTGATGGCTGTTGAGTTTGTATTGTTCTAGTCTCTCCCTGTTATGCCTTATACCAAAATGAAAATGTTTACTCTGTGCCATTATATGTTGAAAGTACACAGGACCCACAGCTAAGAGACAATCCTAAATCTCAGATGAGACTTGGAATTTTGGAACTATCTTTGGAACCTTTGAAATCAGACTGAGTACCATTTATAATGTGAGATAGTATTGAATCTATTGGGTGCCAGGTGTGGGATGTGGTAGTTTGAATAGATGCCCCCCCCAATAGATTCAGGAGTTTATTAAATCTTCTTGGATTTCCAGCCACCTGGTTGGGGGAGGTGTCACTGGGCAGATCTTAGGGTCCAGCCCTAAGGTGTGGTGGTGGTGTTGAAATTCTAAAGATATACAAAGTACCTGGAGTTCTGGAAATGTGCTCTGTGCTTTGACTTCTTCTCTCTCTCTCTCTCTCTGCCAGGACCTGTATAAAGGAGGTCAGCTTCTTCTGCCCTTATGGAATGTCCCCTGAATCTGTAAACTTCAATAAATATCCCTTCCTCCATAACTGTGACTGGTTTGGAAATTATCTCAGTGACCTGAAGCTGTCTACTACAATAAAGTTTTCTTGTCTTTGTAAAAAAAAAAAAAAAAATACTTAGCCGGGTGTGGTGGCCGACGCCTTTAATCCCAGCATTTGGGAGGCAGAGGTAGGAGGATCACCATGAGTTCGAGGCCACCCTGAGACTATATAGTGAATTCCAGGTCAGCCTGAGCTAGGATACCCTACTTCAAAAAACAAAACAAAACAAAACAAAAAAACAAAACAAAACAAAAAAACTTCTTTTGCAAGCAGAAGAGAGAGAGAGACAGAGAGACACAGAGAGAGAACACACACCAGGGCCGCTTGTCATTGATGTACTACAGTGTACTTGCCTTTATGTGCATACTGGGGAATTGAAATCTGGCAGGCAGGTTTGCAAGCAATTTCCTTTGACTGTGGAGCCATCTTTCCAGGCCATTCATAGGGTTTTCTTTCTGGAATATTAGGTTTTTAAATTGACTACCAAATGGGTAGCATCTAAATACCACTAAGAATTCTTATTATGAATTTGAAAATTTACAGAATATTTTGGTGTATATTGTTGCCATATTTCATGAAGGAAAATACATTTAGGAAGATAATTCTTCCATTCCCTCAACAAAGATACACTGAGGTACTAATCTGTTAAACAATGTGATAGGTATTTACCTTAAGGGTGATAATTCTGGCATTAACAAAGATACGTTGAGCCTACTATTTGTTAAGTAATGTGATAGGCATTGGGGAAAATATAAAACATAGACTTTGAGGTAAGAGTTCACTAGTTGTGGGGAGATGAAGCAACAGAATATAGGATTATTACTGCTATGATTGTGCAGAACGGAAGTCAGCACAGTCTCCTTTGAAGACCAGATCAAATGTTAGGCTTTGTGAGCCATAGACTTTTTGTTACAGCCCAAGGAGGTGGAGCCCTGCTGGAGGAAATGTGTCATTGGGGCTCCACCTTGAGGTGTTACAGCCCAGCTTCATTTGCTAGTCTCTCTCTTTCTCTCCCTCTCTCTCTCTCTCTCTCTCTCTCTCCCTTTCTCCACTCTCTCTTCACTTCCATCCTGCTCCCTGCTCTTTCCATGCTTTGTCCACCAGTGATGGACTACTCCCTGAAACTATAAACCAAAAACAAGCCTTTTATGACCCCAAAATTACCTAATATACATGGCCTTGAGATTATTAAACAGCACACAAGCTGAGGAACAAGGCTGTGGGAGAAACTTTGAGCACAAGCTAACAGTATGGCTTGATTTTTGGAGAGAAACCTCCATCTATCCCTAAATATTCAAGAGCAAACATATTAGCCACTGGATTTCATCTGGCACCAGTAAGAGAGAAATGGGCACATATCAGTGCCATGTAATTAAAGATTCCAACTAACTCTGGCTCTAACCTCTGTGTTATCCCCAGAGGTTCATATGATTAATATGGAAGGTCATATGGCTTTCATGGTGATCAAGTGGCTATAATTGGTTTATCTTGTCATAATTGCCTTGGGATATAAAGTCTCATTACTTTTCTTTTTCAAATTAAATGACTCTGGAACGCTAATGTTTTGCAAGAAAGCAAAACTCACTCTCTTAAATTCCCCCAAACCCAAATCTTACACTGTCCTCAATACTTTCAGATATGTTTTTTTTTTTTTTCTGCCATAAAATCAGTAGCAGTTTTCCGTCCTCACAAGCAGGACATTTTATTGTTCTATTTATTAATGGTGCTGCTGAAAAATAGATGGCTTCTTTTCCTGTTGATGTCCTTTACTTGCTGTGTCACTATTGATACATAAGATTACAAGGAACCCACCAATATCCTGTCATCTACGCTCCTATCTGTAGCACCCCGAACACTGCCATTTGTGGAGAAACGTCTGCCCTGTGGTGATAGACATCCAGTTTAGGCCACAGAAGTGGCAACATTGCTGCGATAAACCTGACCATTGGGTTATGCCCAATGAAACTAGTTTTCAGGAGGAATATGGAAGAGTTGGGCTATGAGGTAGAGAAGCCCTAGAATACTGTACGCAGAGCTTAAAATGGCATTATTAAGGGAGATTTGAAGACTAGAATGCCTAGAAATTTACCCTGATCATGAGGTTTCCGATGAAAACAAGGACTCTATTGGGAATTGAAATAGAGACCATTCATAAGTTACTTCTAGCAAAGAAGCTGGCTGCATTCTGCCTGTGTCATGAAATATTCTGTGTGAGTGCATTCAAAAGTAATATATTAAGATGTTTGATGGAAAAATATCAAGATCTCATAATATCTAGGAATAGCATGGTTACTGCTTAATGTTATTAGCCATATCTATTGTGAGAGCAAAATGAAATAAAAACATATAGCTTGGTGAGGAAGGGAGCATACGCCTATTTTAAGTCACAAAGAGAGTGTGGAGGAAGTAGCCATAGCTGTAAAAAAGATTTACATCATTAAGGAGAAACTTGGTGCTCTACGCTAGGACAATCGGAAAAGTGACTCAAGGTCAAGACCTTGTCAAAGTCTCTAACTTGTGAAAATCTAAGTGTATTTGAAAGGAGTGAGCCTGAATTTAGAATGCTGCTGGAGTTTCCCACTTGTAAACAATTATCATGGGAAGGACTCCCCAGGTTCACCTGACAAAGCACACAGAACCATTGTAGCTGTGGTAAGAGGGGCTCAACTACAGCTGGAGCTGGCAGCAGTATTTGGTAGTGTCCTCCACAGGGACTGGTTCAGCATATAAATTCCAAGAGTAAGAGGGTCATGGAGGCTTGCAACAAGGTTTCCAGAAAGCCAGTGAGGCCAGGCAATGTGTGGCAGAGTTACATTCTCCACAGGAGGTCCTGAGAAGCCAATGCATGAAGCTGTGAAAATAAAGTACTAGGAATGGGGAGTTCAAACATTAGAGATGCCAGAACCATGAACCATTACCAAGAAGAGTTGTAGGCTACAAGTCTAGCTGGTCAAAGAGAGGCTACATGTACTACACATGGAAGAACTGGAGGAATAGCACTATACAAGTCTAATGGAGCCCAGATACTGGACATGGACCTCCAGACTTGATTGTTTGCATTCTCATTTTCAGTCTTGTTTTGGTCAGATATTTCCTTGCTTTGCTTCTTTCCTTCCTTTTAGAATGGGAATGATTAATCTGCACAAATGTATATTAGAAGTTTGTAACTTGCTTTTTAAACTCTTATTTACATTGATATTTGAGATAGAGACAGAGAATATGGTCACACCAGGGCTTCTTGCCAAACTCCAGACATATGTGCCACTTTGTGCAGCTGGCTTTTTGTGGGTACTGGGGAATAAAATCTGGCAGGCAGGTTTTGCAAGCACACACCTTTCAGCACTGAGTATTTTCCCCAGCCCTATAACATTTTCATTTTATTTTGCAGGGATCACAGTTAAGGAATTACCTCCAGTCTTTAAAGAGACTTTTGACTTTTGAATAGTTTTGTAATTATTAAAGAATATGGGAACTTTTTTATTTATTTATTTGAGAGCGACAGACAGAGAGAGAAAGAGGCAGATAGATAGACAGAGAATGGGCGTGCCAGGGCCTCCAGCCACTGCAAATGAACTCCAGATGCATGCACCACTTTGTGCACCTGGCTTATGGGGGTCCTGGGAAATCGAATCTTGAACTGGGTCCTTAGGCTTCACAGGCAAGCACTTAACTGCTAAGCCATCTATCCAGCCCCTCTTAAATTTTTTTTTGTTTATTTATTTATTTGAGAGCAACAGACACAGAGAGAAAGAGGCAGATAGAGAATGGGTAGAATATGTGAACTTTTGAAAGTTGACTGATCTTTTCCTGATGAGATGGCCATGAACTTATGGGGAATGGTGGAGTGTTATGATGTAAAGTGACAAATTTGGGTATCAAGTTGACAAGGAGTTGAATTTTGATCATATATTTTATCATACTGGATTAAGAAACAACTATGATATAAATGAGGGACAACTTTGTAATGTCTGTGAGTATATGTTGAGAGAGGATTAGACAGAAAGAATTAATGCTCAGTGTGAGTGGCACTATCCCATGGACTATAGTTCCAGACTTAGTAAAAAGAAACAAAGGAGAAAGCAAGCTAAGCACAGGCTTTCATCTCTGTCTGTTTCCTGACGCTGACACAGTGTGACTAGCACATTGTACTCCTCCCACCACGGCATCTCTGTCAAAATGTACTGTATATCTCCTCAAAGCATGAACCAGAATAAACCCTTCCTTTCTTCAGATGCTTTTGTCAGGTGTTTTGTCACAACAATGAAAAAAATTAATCCAGTATGTTAGGTTTCTGCCACTATAACAATATACCCAAGATAATCAATTTACTATGAGAAATGGCTTACATTGGTTTTGGACATCCCAAACCAGGATCTCGATTTGGTCTTATGGAAAAGCCACACATCATGGCAAGATCATGTGGAAGAGCATAACAACTCAGCTTGTAGCCATGAGGTGAAAAGAGGAAGAAACTGAAGCTCTATTTGCCTTTGGAGAGCACACACCAAGAGATCTAAAAACTTCTTATCACACCCCTCCTCTCAAAGTTTCCACAACTTCCCACTAGCTACCATCCCACTAGCACTATCCTGGAGACTACAACTTATACATCAGCCTTTGACAGATATTCAAGATCAAAAACAACTGTTAAGCTTCTTGGCCTTTTTCTGTTCAGAAATGTTGCTTTGGTAGGGCTTCATGTAGTCCAAGGCCTCAAACTTGCTATGGTAGCTGAGGATGATCTTAAATTTGTGATTCTCTTCATTTTATGTCCCTGGTACTTGGATTACCAGGCCCAGTTTATGAGGTGCTGAGGACTGAACCCAGGGTTTTATGAATGCTAGGTAAGCATTCTACCTACTGAGCTGCATCTCCAGCCCCAAAACTTTCCTTTTTGTGTAAATATTAATGATTTTATGAAACTGAAAAAAACACTTGAGATTTTTTTAGAATAACAAATTTATAAGTTAACTTGGACATATTGATATCTTTACAATATCAAATCCTACTATTTGTGAAACTGTTTCAAGGTACGTAGATCATTTATATTTTTAATAAAATTTTATAATAATTTTATATTTGTTTTTTAGTTTATGCTTCTGATTGCTACTGATTACATGATCTTTTTGATACCTTTTTATATTTGGTTATTGCTCATATATAGAGAGTACTACCATTTCATAGATTAATTTTTAAAAATTTTATTTATTTATTTATTTGAGACACACAGAGAGAAAGAGGCAGATAGACAGAAAAGAATAGGCGCTCCAGGGCCTCCAGTCACTGCAAACGAACTCCAGATGCATGTGCCCCCTTGTGCTTCTGGCTTACATGGGTCCTGGCGAATCGAACCAGAGTCCTTAGGCTTTGCAGGCAAATGCCTTAACCACTAAGCCATTTCCCCAGCCCTCATAGGTTAATTTTTAGGGACAGAAATATTACTGGACTCTTATATCATTGCATAATTTATCTGTGGCTTCACTGGTATTTGCAATGTAGGAAAATACACACATATACATACACATATATTACATACATATATGTACAATTTTCAAATAATAGTCATCAGATCTTTTTATCTCCAATTCTATACCAGTTCTTTCTTTAAGTTTCATTTATTTACCCTGTAGAATTATTAAACTATATGTTCTCACCATAGATTTTTTTTAACCTCTATATTCTCAGACATTGGGAGGGTGAGGCAGAAAGATTTCCTTGAGTTTAAGGTTAGCTTGGTTTACAAACTTGAGTATTTTGATTTTTTTAAGATAGCATCTCATATAGCCCAAGTTGGACTCAAACTCATTATGTAGCTAAGAATAACCTTGGATCATCTCATCTTCCTGACTCTACCTGTTGAATGTTGTGATCACAGCCATATACCACCATGTCCTGGTAGTTTTATGTAGTGCTTAGAATCCACCCTAGGGCTTTGAATAATGTAGGCAAATACTCTACTAACTGAGCTAAATTCCCAGCTCCACATTTTTAAAATATTTTATTTTTACTTATTTATAAAACAGAAAGAGTGAGTGAGAAAGAAGGATGTGACAGGGTCTCTATCCACTGCAAATGAACTCCAGAAGCATGTGCCACCATGTGCATCTGGCTTACATTGGTTCTGGGGAGTCAAACCTGAGTCCTAAGGCTTCATAGGCAAGTACCTTAACTGCTAAGCCATCTTTCCAGCCCCCAAAATGTTTTTTGAGTATTGATTTATAGTTGAATTTCATTATATTCTGTTAATATATCCATATTTTCCATTATTTGAAATAAGTTGAGGTTGTTTTACTGATTAATATACTCTCTGGGAAAATACCCATGTGTGCTTGAAAATATTATGCACCCAGCTATTTATTATTCAGCTGTAGTACTCTGTGGACAAGTAGGTTGATAGATTGCTCCATTCTTCTACATTGTTTTTGTTTTTATATGCACATTTTCAATTCAGTTATTTACAGATATATGTAATCTACAACTATAATTGACAATTTGCTTATTTCTATCAGTTATATATTTTACTTCATATATCTTGAAGATCTATTGTCATATATATATGAATGTCATTGTAAAGCATTTTATTGATTATGTCAAATATTAGGAGTAATGATATCTGTTATCTTTATGCAATAGCTTTACTTTTTATTAATAATTTTTGGCAAATGTTTACTTTATTACTAATGCAGATGCTTTTTTTAACTTAATTTTACTGGCATATATTTTTTCCAATGAAATTTCCTGCCTTTTATCCAATTTGCATTTACGTTATTGCTATGATCTCAAGGTTTCAATCTACTACTCTGTTTTACTGATTCTATATTTTGGTCATATTTTTGCCATATTATTAATCAATATTTTGTGCAATTCTTCTGTTCCTCTAATTATCCCCTAATTATCATATTAGTCATGTTCCTTTATCTAATTTGTTCTTTGAAGTTACTCTAAATTTTATATCATATATCATTAACTCATCATAATCTAGCCTCAAATACTCCAATACTGCTTCAGTTGTCTTATAAGAAGTATAAAAATACATGTCCAATTCCTCTGCCTTGGCTACTATTTTATTTCACAATACTTTAATTTTATTTATGCTATTTGTGTTATGAATGCAAAGCATTGTTTTTTGCTTGTTTAAAGCATTTAAAATTTATCCTTTCATTTTTAACTCATTAATTATTATCTTCCAGGGTTTTATATTTTTGTATTTTCTTATTTGTATGTGTGTGGTGTTCATGTATGTGGGTATACATGCATACAGATGTGTGTGTATATGTAAAATTATGTGGAGGCCACAGGTTGATGCTGGGTGTCTTTCTCAATTGTTCTCCACCTTACTTGAGATAGCATTTTTCCTTGAACCTAGAGCTCACTAATTTGGTT
Source organism: Orientallactaga sibirica (assembly GCA_036365145.1). NCBI lineage: Eukaryota > Metazoa > Chordata > Mammalia > Rodentia > Dipodidae > Orientallactaga > Orientallactaga sibirica. The sequence goes on from JAEOAD010000027.1 coordinate 3,490,449, forward strand.
AGCCTACCTAGCCTCAGGGATTATTAGCATTTTTATGTAGGTGGTGAGGATTCAAACTCATGTCTTTTGCTTGGGATAAAAGCATTTTACCCACTGAACCATTTCCCAAGCCCATTTCTCCTCATATGTCAGAGTTTCTGTCTGAAGAATAATATTGCTTGAAGTGTATGAATACTGATAATGATTTTTATTTTGCCCATATCTATACAAATCTACTTTCCTCTTGCCCTCCATCCTTTCTTCCCTCTTTATTCATTATCTATAATATAGTAGCTGTTGCATCAGCTTTTTGTTGCTGGGACAAACACCTGATGAGAAGCAGCTTATGGACTAAAAGAGTTTATTTCAGGCTTACAAATTCTGGGGGAGAAGCTGGATCACTTTCACAGAATCAAGCAGAGCCAGAGCTCCAAAATGCTTTCAATATACCTTAGGATTGGACTCAAGATCCACCCCAAACACACTGTGATGATTAAGTTTGTGTCAACTTGGTCTATTTAGGAATCCACAGACATTCCTCATAAGTGTGTCTCTGAGGTTACTTCTAGGAAGGATTAACTAAAGGAAGAATCCTTCCCCCAGGGTGAACCTTTCCTCCAGAGTGGGCGGCCCCTCTTGGAGGAGGGGGCTGGTTTATCTAAAGAAGCTCTGGGAAGGAAAGTATTCCCTCCTCCCACCTGGAAGCTGGTGCTGCTAGCTGTTTGCTGCTTGGTGCTTGCTGCTTTCCAGCATGGACTGAAGACCAGCATCTCCCCAGGATGCCTCCAGGCCTTCAGTGCCAGATTGGGACTGCTGAGGCATCCAGTCTCGTGGACTGAGCAGCTACCAGGTTCCTTGACTCTCGGGCCTGCAACCTGCTATTGCTGGACTGTTGTAAGCTAATCCAATAAATTCCCCTTTAATACAATTCATTCTATCCATTCTGTTCCTCTAGAGAACCCTGACTAATACACACACCTTATGACTATACTCCAATATCTCCCCATAGTGACAGTCCCCCTGTAGTAGGGATCTACCTGCTAGGTGATCAAGTTGCATGCTTAATTTTTATAAAATACCCAAGTTTATGGGGCCATACATTCAAATTATTACATTCAAACTACTACACTACTCTTCTAAGTTATTCTTAGCATAATATCAATATTTAACCATAATGATTTCTTTATTGGTTTGTTTTAAATATTTTCTTTTTAAAATGTGTTTTTTCAATTTTTGTTTATTTGTTAGCAACAGACAGAGAGAGAAAGAGGGAGAGAGAGAGAGAAAAAGAGAGAGAATGGGTGCACCAGGGCCTCTAGTCATTACAAATGAACTCCAAATGCATGTGCCATCTTGTTCATCTGGCTTCCGTGGGTCCTGGGGAATTGAGCCTCAAACTGGGATCCTTAGGCTTAACAGGAAAGTGCTTAACTGCTAAGCCATTTCTTTAGCCCCTTAAATGTTTTCTTTAAAAGTTATTTTTATTATGATTTTTTCTCTAATCTCCAATTTTATAATAATAACTTTCAGATAGGCTTTGATCTCTGTAAAGTACCTAATAGTAAATATTTTAATGTGTACAAGCCACATGATCTTTGTCCAAATACTTAGTCATGAAAGTACCATACAAAACCAGCCATATATAATATTAAACTAATTGTCATGGCTTAGATATAATACAACTTTATGAAACAAGGAGTGGGCAATTGGATTATAGGCTTGCATTTCCTTGTATTTTATACAAAGATTTCCTTAATTTTTGATCATAACCTATTTTGCAGCCTAGTCTGTGCTAATTTTTTATTAAAATATCCTTTATCAGTGTTTGAAAAGCATGAGAGCATGTGTAGGCACATGTGCAAATATAATTTTTTTTTTTTTTGTAGCTGGGGACTAAACCCAGAGCCTAGTCACCAATCACGATACAAAATGTTTTTTGAAATATTTTTTTCATTTATAAACAGAAAGAGGATACAGAGGAGAGAGAGTGAGAGAGAGAATGGGCATGCCAGGGCCTCCAGCCATTGCAAATGAACTCCAAATGCATGCTCTACTTTGTGCCTTGGGCTTTGCATGGGTATTAAAGAATCAAACCTGGGTTGTTAGGCTTTGTAGGTAAGCACCTTAGTCACTGAGCAATCTCTCCAGCCCCTACAATCTGATTTTAACATAAATCTCTTCAAAACTTAAATGCTTCTGTTGGGTATGGTGGCTAACATCTACCATTCTAGCCTTCAGGAGACTGAGACAGGCTAAAGGGATCAATATGATTTGAAGGTCAGCCTAGTCTACATAATGATCTCTCTCTTTCAAGAAAAATGTAAATGCTTCTAGAGGCCTTTGAGAGTCCATGTGTAATAAAATGATGGAACTAGGGGTCATTCTTCCAAACACAGTTGCACTGTTTTAAATGGAAAGTTCCTCATGATTTGTATTCATACATGTAATCTGGCATTCTACATGTAAAAATATTGTCAAGTTCCTGTATATTACTATTGTAAGGCAAAATGTAAGGTTTTCTTTATGCTTATTCATTATTTTATGCTTTAGTCATCCTTTCTAGGATGATTAAAATGGTCTGCAAAAACACTCTATTCACTATCACTTTGCATAATATTTATTTATAGCTCTCTTGTAAGTATCTGAATAATATTAAAAGTAGAACTGGTGAAATTGTGGGGTTGGGTAAAGAGCCAAAGCTTCTACTTTTATTCACTATTTCTCTATAATAAAGTCTTCTTGAAGCTTTCTTAGGGATACAGAAAGAAGCCCTCCTAACCATCAGAAATAAATGATTTAAGAGTCACGTGAGGAAACAGGTACAGGGTAAAGGAGATAGCTTTCTTCAGGTTTAAGATGCCTTATGTGTCAAGGCTCAGAGGGAACGGGGTCACACTGTGCAATGAACATGAGATTTACACAGGGCAGTTGTTGGAAAGAATGGTTGCAATATTTCATTTGCAAAATAATCCAGGCTTTAAACTTTCAGTCTTCTCTTATAAGTACAACAAATAGTGATGATCTGGATTGTGGGATAAGATATAAAATAAAACACAAGTGAGACCAGTAAATGTAAAGACAGAATAAAAAATAAGATTAGCAAAAGTTTAGTCTGCTGATGTACTAGTACTCGCTGTGGTGCTGCCAAATTCCTTAAATTGATCTTCCTGGTAGTCAAAACACAAATGGCAAGCACTAATCTTGAATTTAAAATGCAGACTTATTTCTTAGGGGAAAGTTTTTTTTCCCCTAGTTTTTAGGAAACAGAAGGAAAATGAAGGGACACTTCATTTTCAGCAATGAGCTATACAACTACTCCCATATAATCCATATAATCAGTGTAGAAAGAGAATGCTGCCCCAATTTCTATTTCTAAGCCCCCGTGCAGTACTACTGTAGTATACAATTCTAAAGAGATACGGTCTCATTATCTATTAGGATGGTTTTACTGACAGTGCTCTGAGAAAGGCCAAGGCATATGCAAAATATGCAAAATCACATAACTTCTGACTCCTTTAAAAGGCTATAATTTCAATAGTTGTTTGACCTTGGGCAAGTTAGTAAACTTTCCTCATTTTCCTCATATATACAATAGAGATCATAGTTATGCTTGCCATATAAGGTAGTTATGACATATATATGAGAAAACAAATCTATGCAAAACTTGAGCAAAACACTTATTTTGAGTTCTTAGTTCAATTCAAATCACTAGTCTCTAGATGCCAATGGAAATGCAAATATTTAATTTGACCTATATTCTCCTATGTTGATTTTTTGTTATATAATAATGATTTAAAACAAGTAAATAATTAATTTTATTTATTTATTGTAGAGAGAGGGAATGAGTGTGCCAGGGCCTCCAGCTGCTGCAAATGAATTCCAGATGCATGCACCACCTTGTGCATCTGGCTTATGTGGGTTCTGGAGAATCAGACCTGGGTCTTTTGGATTTGTAGGCAAGTGCCTTAATCCTAAAGCCATCTCCCCAGCCCAATAATTAACTTTGATAAGAGGTGTGTAATAGATGATAAGCAGAGGCTCTTTTTTGGTCAGAAAAGGTCATTTATGGCATTCCTTTCTGGAGAGGAATTCATATTAACCAATTCCAAATGCTTTCCTAGCTCCTTACTAGACAAGCAGCCTTAGGCATATAACCTAATGTCTCAGGGCAGTTCTTCATCTGTTGAACTGAGGGATGAGAACAGATTTCAGTGGTCCCATATGTACAGTCACCTATGTCATTATTTGCCTCCTGGGGGTGCTACTCTTTGAATAGATGAAATAAAAAGAAAAGTATCAATAAATTAGGAATCCATTATGGTGCAGAAGTGTGAGATTAGTAGAAAATATAATAAATTTCCAGTGTATCAACAAATCAATATTGACTGCCATTTTCCTGTCTCTAAAATGCAACCCTTTCTATCAACAGAATGATACAGAGCTCTTTTTATTGGAAAGCAATCCAGGAAGGCGTGATTTACAGAGAGAAGCTAGAAGAAAGATAAACAAACTTCAGGAAAAATACAAGGGAGGCTTTAAAAGTCGACAAAAATCAGGAATCAAATTGATGTTAGGATTTCTACTGCTATTTACCAGTTTCTAAAAAAAAAAAAAATTCCCTGTGCAAGAAGGAAAGGATATAAGTTTGTTAAAACCTACAAACGTGAAATAAAAGAAAGAAAATATTATCAAAAGCACTGACTATCTTGGGTTAATTTAGCAGCAGATATTAGATAGACAAATGGAAGCTGTTGTATGCAGCTGAAGCAGCCACACCTAGCACCTATGAATGCTGCCTTTTCCCCCCTAGCCAGGTTAATTATCTTCTATAGCAAAGGCTCCAGAGTTATTTACAGCTTTATGTTTTTTTAGCCTAGAAGCAAATGATTTCATCATAGTTGCTAATAATGCATCCCATTTTTGTGAGCAAATAAATAAGGCACATGTCCAGTCAGATAAAATAATCCTTGAAATAGAAGGAGAAGCCATGAGAATCCCTGGCTTTATGTTGGTACAATGACTTTACTTGCTAAGCAGTGTTCAAGTTAGGGTTCATTCAGATCTTTGTCTCCTCTAACTTATAAAGCCATGAGATGGGAAAATAGAAAACGTTCCTTTCCACTGTGTAGATATATGGTAGATTGCAGGGCAAATGATCAGATTTAAATTGGTATCAAATATCAAATTTTCATTGGTGACTCTTTAGTTTTAAGTTAAGATGTTATGATTGACCATTAGAAGTGTTGCACGTTTTATTCTTTAGCTTAGCATAAAATAATTCCTGCTGGGGATTCAAAATAAAATTTGATGTTTGCATTTGGCTCAGTTTTATGTAGGTTTCAAATAGAAACATTGAAGCCCTGTAGGGGGTGTTGAACTATCATTGATTTTGAACTGAATTATTAAATATTCCAGGAAGATGAGCTTATATAACACTCTAAAATGAAAGACTACTTTTATTTCCAAATCCCTTAAAAAAAAAGAAACAGTGCCAATAAGAACTCATTTCATGTAGGGCTGCAGAAATGGCTCAACAGCTAAAGGCACTTGCTTTAAAAACCTGCAGACCTGTGTTTGATCCTCTCTCTCTCTCTCTGGTAAGGCTGGATGCAAAGTGGCATGTGAGTCTGTGATCTTAACATACTTGTGACAAGGGGTGACACAGCCAGGAGAATCTGAAGCTCACAGGTGCCATATTCATTTGCTGAAGCAAGATACCCTGTCTCAAAGAAGGTGGAAAAAGAACAGACACCTTGAAGTTGTTCTGTGACCTCCACACATACACTGTGGCATGTGTACACCTTCCCCCGACATGTGCACACATGCATACATACAAATAAATATTTTTTAAAAACTCACTGAACTTGTTATTATTTTTTCACTTAGTCACTAGCATAAAATGAAAAGAAAACCTGTGTTTGTAAACCACATGAGTCTCCTTTCTGACTCAGGCAGTTCTATCAGATATGATTATGTAGCGTTCAATCAATATTTACAGATGTTTTCTTTTTTTTCAACATGTTAAGTTTGAAAATCTGAAGAATATCAAGCCTAAAATGTTTGCCAGGTGAGATGCTCCCAAGTCCTTATTTTGTGTGTGTGTGTGTGGGGGGGGGGACAGGACATAAAAACATTTGCTGTGAACTTCTGGAGCTAGAAGTATTGATTTTTTAATGGGTACACTTTTCTCAAATGGAGTCCATTACTTACTTCCAGAATCTGCTCCTTTGTTGGAGAGACAGCTTCTTGTTTCCAAATAATTATTGTTCTTTTTGCCACTGATAATGCTGTTCTAAGAATCTATATATTCTCTCAAGGAAATATTCAGTTGATCTTCAGTGCCACAAAGCAGAGGCAATTATATATTAATATATAATGTATATTAATTGTCATAAATTTTCTCCAAGCAAGTTTGAGCTTTGTTTTACATAATAAAGGTATTTTATATCTTTTGGGCTAGGAGGGTTAAGCTTTCTAAATATATGTAGAAAGGACCATCATGTGGTTTTTAATTTTATATCATTTTCTCAAGAAATCAGAAATAGCAAGGGTTATCCAAGATTTCTTATTCTTCTTTTAGATAAAAGAAGAAATCCTATGATCCTATGTTAATTATTAGATCAGAACTTCTAATCATTTATGCTGCTGCTTACAGAACCAGTAGGCCATCAACTGGTAACATATGATATATGATGGTAAATTGTGATAGAAGTAGATATACATTTACAGATTTGCAGTATTCTCTCTTACCCTAGGCAAAGTGGAGTAAAGCTTGTCTGCTCTCCCTCACTTCTTCTTACCTCCTCCAGCTAGATGTAGCTCGTCTAGCCAGTCTGACACTTACCTTCTTGTTCACAAATTTGGGCTATGAGATTTTTCTGCTAGAAGAATAATCCAGCTAGAGAAAGTTGGTAGTGCAGTGTGATAGAAAATCTTGAGTAGTTTGTGAGTGTGTAACAGCAGTCAAGAATCTCATGGATTGGGAAGTTAGCTCAATGGATAAAATGCTTGCCCTGCAAGTTTGAGTTCTGATCCCTAGATTGCATGAAAAGCCCAAAACCCAATTATGTGTGTTATCCTTGCATGCCTATGGTGAGACTGGAGGCTGATACAGGAGGCCAGCTAGGTTAGTGAACACAGCAGTAAACAGTGGGCAACCTCGCCTCGAACAATGTGGAAGTTGAGGACTGACACCTGCTGTTTTCCCTCTATCCTTTAAGTGTGGGCACATGAATACCTGCAATCACACACTAAGAAGCTTGTTACCTGAACTAAGCTGAAGAGGTTGAAGGCTTACTTAAGGAAACAAATAAGACAAATTATTAGGTGGCTTATGTGTACTTAATGAATAATCTGAAATTGACTTAAAAAACTGGAGAATCATTTAGTGACATTGAGTAGGACAGTAAAATTTTCATGAGTTATTGGGATTTTAAAAAATTATTTTTATTTATTTGTACAGAGAGTGGAGAGAGAATGAATATCTATCTATCTTCTATCTAATTATCTATCATCTATCTATCATCTGTCCCTCTACTTGCAAAAAAATTTAATTAATTTTAAAAAAATGAGGGCTGGAGAGATGGCTTAGCAGTTAAGGCACTTGCATGTGAAGCCTAAGGAACAAAATTCAATTCCACAATACCCATGAAAGCCACTTGCCCAAAGTGATACATGCATATGCAGTAGTTTGCCATGGCTGGAGGCCCTTGTGCATCTATACTCTATATATCTGCCTCTTTCCCTCTCATATATAAACAAATAAATAAATAAGATTTTTTTTTTTAAGAAAAGAAACGAATCAAGATGCAACATAAGTATGGACAAACATCTATGGGCGTGACACAAATCAGAAACTTAAGATGCACATGTGTAAGTCTGAGAAATGAAACTATGATTCCTACAATTGCAACATACTTGCATTTCTGCTAATTTGTTTTGCTATTTGCAGAGGTTAGGACTTTACTATGGTGATCCCTTAACTAATAAATCTCTTTCACCATTTCAAATTGATAAACTCCTATTCATTGCTCAAATCTAAACTGGCCAGGCTTGGAGACATACACCATTCATCCCAGAATTTAGGATGCAGAGGTAGTAGGATCACTGTGAGTTTCAGTCCAGCCTAGGACTTCAGATCGAGTTCTAGGCAAGCCTGGATTAGCATGAGGCCCTGCCTCAAAAAAACACAACAAAACAAAACTAAATATCTGTATATCCCTTCATTTGTGAAGCTTTCCCATATTTTAACCAATTATGCCTTGTTGATGAAACCTATAAAACTTTATTACAAATATTTATTCAAATATCAAATGAATTAATTATTACAAATATTTTGTAGGAAAGAATTACTCATATCCATAAAATAGGAGAGTGTTTTATGAATTAGTATAATTTCTGCTTATCTCTGGAACAAAGGTATTATTGTTTGGAGTTTTCTTTGCAATACTCAAAATAATTATAGTAATTCTAACCTGTGTTCATGTTTTATGTGTGTGGGTATTAATTTTTAGCAAAACTAACAACATGAATGCATTTTCTGCCACTAATAATATGTACAATTAAAATGATTACAGTGGCAAACTTAGGTATCTTTATGACAAATATTTAAAACCACAGAGAGAATACAATTGCAAAAACATGTTAAACCCTTAAACAATAGACTAATTAAAGATGAGCTTAGAAATTTACCAGGGATTATGATAGCAGACATTAGAACCTAGTCTTATTCATGTACCAGACTTGAAGAAGGGTTAGGATTATTTATGGGAATGCAAATAAAATCAAATAACATAAGTTTAATCACATGTATCATAAAGCTGCTTTGTAAATGGTCTAAATATTTCTTTAGACGTAAGTAGGGAGTGTATCATGTATTACTGTTTCATAACTTGTATGTCTTATGTGAAATTTTGTTATTTATTCAGTATTGAATATTCAGACAAGGTATGCATTATTATTAACATTTCGGCACATTTAATCATAGAAATCAGGAGAAGCTACATTTAGGTTATATTTTATTTTATTTTTCTGATAAGTTTTAGATATAGAATGTGGCTAAACGTGATAGTTTATCTCTAATTGCCAGCGTGACAGAATTTATAATCATCATGGGAAAAAACATCTCTAGGCTGTGAGGAATTTTCCAGATTAGACTAGTTGAGAGGGGAAGACCCACTCTATTGGTGGTGGCACCATTCCATAGGCTGAGTTCTTGGGCTGTGTAAAAGCACAAAGCGAGCTGAACATTTAGCCTTTCTATGTTCTCCCTGTTGATAAGATGATGTGAGCTGCCTTTCTGTTCCCATGCTTTCTTCTTAGTGACAGACTTCCCCTTGAAACTGTGAACTAAAACTTTCCTCCCTTAAACTTTTTGTCAACTATATGTACCAGCAAGGAGCAGATAACTAATGCACTGTTGCACCTGAGATAGGCTTTAAGGCAGCTGACAACCAACCACCGAAACCTGTCTTCCATACTGATATCTCCCTTAAAATGTCAGCTTTTATTTTCTTTCTTATAAACTTGGCTTCTACAAGGTGAGTCAACAATGTGGATTCAGGCATCTTCCATTTCCAAGCTCATTGAGAGAATAACTCTGTCTTGGTCCTGACCTTGCCTAATGAACTGTGTTCAGGTCAGTAGCATCTTGGCTTACAAATATGATTATGGAGCCAAATACTGGGGTCAGAAGAAGAATCAATATAGAAAATCATTGTGAGCTGAGCAGATATCCTAATGGTGTCTATTTAAGGGTGCTCAATGCACTCGAGTTGTATGCTTTTTCTATAGTGTTTCAGAATTTTGGAAGAATAAAGCTCTAGAATTTCACCAAGATTTGAAAGGGCTGTTGAATAATTCACTTAGTAACATAAAATACATTGATCACAATTGAATTTACTGACACTTTTAAAAAACCTTTAAATCTTTGTTATTTTTGCATAGCATATGATGAACTCATCTGAATGCAAATGTTTTATAATCCTTTTATTATTAAGTATTTTTATAAAATTAGTTCTAATGAGAATGAATAGCATTCATAAATAAAGAAATCTACTTGGCCAGATGAAAAATGTTCCCATACTGCTTACTTTAAAATAATTTACTGTAAAGAGGAAAGTGCACTGTATAAATATGCATTTCAAAATTACTTTTTGTCATTATAAATGTATTTGTAAATTAGCTATTTGTTGCAGTACTGAATACACAAAAAACAGCCATCATGACCTGATGAATTACTTCTTAGAACTACTGTTATTTCCAGTGTTCCAAACATGGTGATTTTCAGTATTTGTATTTGTTTCTAAATAGTAAGGGAGGCAGTTTTTTGCAGGCACCCATTTTTAAGTGCTTCTCAAATAATTGGAAACTGGGGTTTTCTGGTCACATGAGATGAACAATTGTATAGTTTTTTTTTTTTTTCTTGTTCCTCTTCTTTTCCCATTAGGACAAAAGAAAGTCGTCACCAACTCATACAGATAAAGACTTATTGACTAGTGATTTCAATGGAAGTTTGCAAGCTGAAAACGTAAATAATGGTAATAGAGTGAACAGAGTGGAGGATTTCTTAATCTTCTTTTCTTATAGCATGAAGATAAAGGACCAAGACTTAGAACTGCTTGGTCCAGGAAACAAGCAAATTAACGAATAATATATACAGGAAAACCTGAGGAATACAAAAACAATAATCTTGGAACTTCAAAATATTACCTAGAAATAGAAAGTGGGAGAAAGGTAAGGAGGCTTTGGTTACATACAGATGAACCACTTTCTGGGATTTCTACCTGTTTGCATGCTTCTCAGTCTTTCATCATTGCCCATTGACAGAACAGTTGTTAAACTCAGTCAAAGGAATGTACAACACACCTGCACAGACTGATCCTGTCATATTGTGGGACCAGTTCTGTTAGCTTTGTCAGGACCAAGAAATAGGTAGGCAAAAAGACCAGGAATTCTCCCAGACAAGTCAACACCTGAGAGGTCAAGTTTCTAGAGAAATCTGTAATCAAGTGAGATGGCAGGAAATAGATAAAGGAAAGAGCAGGGACTTGTCAGGGAGAAGAGCTTGGACATCAGAAGCTGCATGGCTCAGGAACTGAGGCACATAAGATTGTCACTGAAAGAGAAAACACTGGCCAAAAGTCAAGGCCAGCTGGTAGGAATTTCTGTGAGAAGCAAGAGAGTATTGTGAAATAATGCTGATGGAAGATGCATGTGAGGTCATTTTCTGTACCAAGTAAAAAGATCAAATTAATGTACTGCTAAGGGAAAAAGGGCCAATCTGTAAATTGTTTGATTCCACATAATAGGTATGTAAGAACTCAAAGTAAGAAAACGAATCTGGGTGAAGATGGCCTGATAAGGAATCTCATTTAGAGTTAGTAGTTCTTGCTTCCTTAATGATGGGGTACTTAGCTTACTTTCTTTCAAATACATTCTTCTATTAGTATGAATTTGTACAGAAAATATTCTTCCACCAGAAGATGACTTGTTCTGCTCATGTCATAGCATTGATATGCTTTCTATTTGTATGGACACAGGCAAACAATGTGGCAAACTTAACGAGCACCATACTTAAATATTAAAATGGTCAATAAATACTGTATCATTTGTCTGAATGCCAAGGTAACTACCCATTAAATGCTAACACTAACACTTGGTTTGCCATTTGCTATCTTAATTTGCCTCTGAAAAGAAACATCTCTGTTAATTAAAAAAAAAAAACCTTACAATACTGATGATTAAGAAGTATAATAATTTATTCAAAATGAAACCTGTGAGCTTTATTCAAATTTAGTGGAGCAGCAAAATTAGATGAATGATTACTTTAGCCTCATGAACATATGCTTTTATTCTCTCATATCAACATTTCTGTTTTAAGTGCATGTAAATGTTTCTTCTATTATGTTGATTTAGCCAAAATGTGTGTCTATAGCCCTGAATCATTGGCAAGTTTGCCTAAAGCTATCTTAGAAGACTGATTTTTCTCAAAAGATATTTTGTTCCTACTACAATGGGAGCTGGGTTTTTAATATCTTTAAAATTAGCACTAATTATGATAGCATATTTGCTAAATAATGCCTTATGATATCCCCAAATCATAGATACATTGGAAGTAGATATTTATATCAAAGAAGAGTATTTATTTATTTATTTAGAGAGTGGCCTAAGCTAGCTTGGAATTCATTATGGAGACCAACCGGGAAAAAATCATTTTTTTTTAAGTGGTTGCAAGGGTTAACTTTTTTTTTCTTTTCTTTTCTTTTTTTTTTTTTTTGGAGAGAGAGACAGAGAGAGAGGGAGAGGAAGACAGATAGAGATGGGCACGCCAGCAGCCTCTCGGCTGCTGTGAAAGAAATCCAGATGCATGCGCCCCCTTGTGGTCATGTGCGGCATTGCGCCCTTTGCATCTGGCTAAACATGGGACCTGGAGATTGGAACCGCTGGAGATTGGAACCGGCATTCTTAGGCTTAGGAGGCAGGCACCTTAACTGCTAAGCCATCTCTCCAGCCCAAGAATCATTTTTTACAACCTATGGAAAAGGTTGGATTTTAACTCATATTAGCTTGAATTCTGAAATGTTAGATCTTTTCTTTTGAGGAAAAATATATTTGGAAAAAAAAATTTCCTTTTCTTAAAGATTTTACTGGCATTTAATTGCAGCAAACAATTCAGGTTTTCTAGACAGGGAAGTAATGGATTTATTATACAATTTAAGACAGTACACACAACTCTGCCCAAGCAAGACTGCAAGCCTGGAAGCCAATTCAATATTGATAATGGCTCACTATCCAACCTCAGCTTATTAGTTAATTAAATGCAAAAAAGTGGCCCAAACTCAGAAAGTTTTTTTTTTTTTTTATATATACAAGTACAATAAACAGAATAGTTAAAAGAAGCCTTTCCTTTAGGCATTTTTCTAGGCAATGGTTTACTTCTAGCCCCATCTAAATTCCCTACAAATTGAATATCCTTGAATGGCTTTAGACAGAGGAGACTAACAACACTAGAATAGCAGAGCTTGGGGTGATGACAGCAGTGTAATTGTATTCTAAGGTATACAGGAAACAACAAATAGTTATATTTGAATCAATACATAAACTACATGAGTGAAATAATATATATTTGGAACAAGAGGAAACGTTTATATGAGCGTAGTCAAGAAGAACAGTGGTGAAAGGACTGAGAAGAGAATTTTGTCCGCTGTATGGTTTCACCATGTCTCCTGCAATGTATGCCTAACATGGAAAGTATGCCATACAGAATTCCGTGCGAGCAGGGAAACCCCAATGAAGTGGGTGCTTTAGAGGAGCAAACATAAGTATTGCATTGAACTTCTTCTAATCTTCTTAGGCTTTTATAATGTTTAATCTTCTTAGACTTTTACAATGTCCGAAAGCCTCTAAATTCCACAGGAGAAAGAATACACATTATGGCAATATTCTCAGGCTTGAAATCAAGTAAATTTTGGTACAAAATCACTGTTCTTTAATAGTTGTGTGCTTGTCCTCCACCAAATGACTTAGTCACTCAGAGTTCAGTTTGAGAAGAATTTAGTGACTCCATATGAAACTAATGACTATTTGTAAAAAAGTAAGGAATATCGCGTGCTGGTAGGTTGCTTCTAGCATGTCTGGATAAAGTAGCAGATAAAAAGAACGATCTCAGAGATGAGATTTCTCGGCTCCAGATGGGCATATAAAGAATATAAATATTTCTGGAAGTGAATCTTCCCTCCAACACCATAGTGCTCAACTTGCTGATAACAAAAACCAAACCCTCATCCTATGGTTGACTAACTTTTGATGTAAGTATAAATTCCAGCTTTGAAGGGTGTCCGCAGTTAAAGTGAGGGCACTGATTGGATGAAGGGAAAAAACTGGGATTTGTAACGTGAGATGAAGATGTGTGGAAGGACACCAATGAACGGGGGGGAGGGGGAGGGGGCACTGAACACACATTCTGATGGGCTTATCTTACCTTAGGAAGTCGTCTCCCACTCTTAGCAGCAGATATATCCCTACCCTGAGCCCCTGCAGTATTATTTTTCCTCTGCCTTTCCCTGAGGGAATTAATCCTGCATTGTCTACGAGACCAGCTATGACCTTTCCCAAAGGTGATACCAAGCAAGACAATGCTGATGCCCCTCAGTGCCCACCCAGCTTTGTCTCCAGACCTACAACCAGACTCATTGGTTAGATGTCTCTGAGCTATCTAGCTTCCCAAGATTGTTCCTAGTGCATTTAATCCAAATTGCTAAACACAGTATTATAGCCATCCTATCTCCTCCAGTAAAGATGGGGCAACTCTGGGTCAAATTGTCTGATTTCTATCCAAGGTGGCTGGCCATTTGAAATGCAATAATTCTAATTCAAGATTCCATTTGTCACTTTCACAAGCAAAAGTCATGAGGCCAAATTCTTCCTGTGGATCAATATGTGGTTAATGGTTGCTCAGGGAAGAAAAGGTGTTTCCTTCAGTTTTGTGACCACTAGCAAGTTGCCAATGCTCCTGTAAATTACCTCTCCCTCCTTGCCAAGAGGACACCGAGGCAAAGGACACAGAAATCTTTACGAAAAGGAAAGTAAGAACAGGAAGAGAAGGAAGAGCAAGAGGAGACAGTGAAGGAAGAGTACAAATAGGAGGTTCCTTCTCCCAGGAAGCCTTCCACAAGTCTCTTCTCTTGTACAGGAGGAGAGCAGATGGCACCAGGGTAAGGTTCCACATGTCTCTATAGTCCACAGATAGAATACCGTTAGGTCATAGAGCAGGAGCTTTGCCATTTCCTAACCTCAATGGCTGTAGGCATCAGAGTCTGGCTGCAAATGCTACATTTGTGATGCTTGATGGTCACCAGCAAAACATCTCTGTCCTGTGTTCATCCTTGGGTCTCTACTGTTTGGATTCTGTTTATCATCTATGGCAGTATCACTGTGGTGGTTTGATCAGATGTCCCTGTAAGTTCATGTGTTTTCAGTGCTTTGTCACATCTGGTGGCTATTTGGGAGGTGGACCCTTGCCAGATGAGGTGTTTCTGGGGACTGGGTTTTGGGTATTATAGCCCAGCTACCCGCTTGCCATATCTCAGCTAGCTCTTTTGATGCTTTCTGGTGGCTGTTGTGACAAGAAGTGATGTCCAGTTTCTGATCTACCACCATTTCTCAGCTATCATGAAGATTGTCCTTTAGACAGTAAACAAAAATGAACGCTTTCCAACCATCAGCTGCTTTTGGTTAGATGTTTTGTCCCAGCAACACGAAGGTAACCACAAGAAGCACCATCGCATGCTGCCATGGATCTTGAACCTATGGATACGTCCTCTCCTTTCTAAGCCCCCCTCTTTTGCAAGTGGACATTGCAGACTAAAGCTATCCTTCGTCCACCTAAGGTGGCCAATTGTGCAGCAGCAAGGCAGCTCCTTCTTTCTGAGGAACCGTCACCTCAACAGCAGCTGCTGGCATAGTATCTTATCATCTGTGGCCCAACTTCCCAGCGGCAGCAGAAGGCAGGTTCTTTGGACCACCTGTTTCTACCAAGCAGGTCTGCAGGAAGTGCCCATGTGTTTCTCACATTGCCACATCCACTTCTGCCTTCAGACTCATCACAGGAAGGACTGACTCTGGAAGAAGTGCGTATGTGTTTCCCACACTCCCACACTCACCACTGGAATGACAGGCTCTGGGGCTTGCAGCTCAACTTCCACCAGTGCTGCTAGTACACCTGTGTTCATGAGACCTTCAGCACAACTGAGTGGAAGGAACTGGGTTCATCCTTGTAGCAGACAGTCAGGTTTGCTGAGATAAACTTTCAGACCAGGCACAGTTATTATGGAGGAAGGGATTTTAATTAAAGTTTACAGAGCCAACTGAAGTTCCATAATGGCCTAAGAGGCTGGCTTGTTCTTACAGAACCAGGCAGAGAGAGAGAGAGAGAGAGAGAGAGAGAGAGAGAGAGAGAAGCCAAAAGCCAAAAGCCACACAGCATAGCATACTTGTATATGTATATCTTTAGACTGAAATCTTAAATCCACCACCCCACCTTAAGATCCACCCAGTGACACTGCCCCCTGCCAGGTGGATGCCAATGTAAACTACAAACTAAGAAAACACTGAATATATTGGGGGGCATCTATTCAAACAACCACAATTATGTTCCTACTTGAGGAACCAAGTGGAACAAATTCAAGGCGAGCCCACTAATCAGGACTGAGGGGCACAATATAGAACTTCTACTAAAGACAGAAGTACTCAAAGTGTGCTTCAGGGACACATATGGTACCTGAGACTTGGCTGATGTCTATGAGGTAACATTATATTTTATAAATATATACTAATGAAGCAGTAATAAAGAAGCCTGATAATATAATATAAAATACTTACAATAATGATGAAAAACAATATTTTATTTTCCCCATTAGCACTCATTACTTTGCAGCTTATAGCAGGGTAGATGACAGTGTTAGACTTTAAAAAAAATTGCAAGACTATAAGACAAGCCACACCTTTGAGAAGAAGCAGAAAAAGATGAAGAGAGGAAAGTTGACAAGCACATAGAGGGACAGAATATAGGGGATGGAAAGGTCCAAGGAGGAAAAAGGGAAAGGAAGAGATACACAAAACTAAAGATGGTATGAAAAGTACTATAGAAACCTACTTCTTCATTAGCTTATTAAAAAAAAAAATATATATATAAAAAAATATATATATATATATATATATATGTATGTATATAGCAATATACTACAGAGTGAGTTCCAGGTCAGCCTGGGATAGAGTAAAACCCTGCCTCAAACAAATAATCAAATATAATTAATATTAATGTAAATGTATAATTAGGGCTGTAGAGATGGCTTAACAGTTAAGGAACTTACCTGCAAAGCCTAAGGAATCAGGTTTGATTCCCTAGTACCCACATAAGCCAGATGCAAAAGGTGGCACATGTGACTGGAGTTTGTTTGCAGTGGGTAGAAGCTCTGTCATGTCTATTCTCTCTCTCTTTCTCTGCTTCTTTCTCTCTATCTCTCTCAAATAAATAAAACTATATTATATATATATATATATATATATATATATATATATATATAATATATATATATATAATAAATTACAAGAAAAAGAGAAATCCCAGTTAGTCACCTCTGTCACACCAGCCAGGGCTTACTGAACATTGCAGAGGAAGTGGTGGAATGAATCTGAGTGCTACTTTCATTGCTAGCCAGAGAACTGCCTCTACGATGGTAACAGATTTTGGGGAGACACAAAACTCATCAAAGCAGAAACTAGAAGACTGTCCAGAGCTCAACACCGAATGAGACATCTCCATCACACTTTCTAAGGCTCAGGAAACACTGCAGAAGATGAGGCTGAAAGATGTAAGAGCCACAGTGTGGAAAAGAGTACTGTGGGTCACTGCCTTATGACATGAATCAACTAGTGCATTATGAATCCACAGTGGTTACCCATATCCCACAAGACCCATACTCTTCAGAGCCCATCACCATTTTAAGTGGAGCATAGAGGAGGAAAAAAAGAAATGAGAAAAAAAAGACTACCTAGAAAGAGGAAACTTCTACTTCCATTTTAATATGATAAATATTGAGAGATACAACTAGCTTTGTTTTGTTCTAAAGCTAAATGTTGAGGTACCCTTCTATAATCCTAGCACTAGAGAGGCCGAGACAGGAAATTGTGAGTTTTGAGTCCAGTGTGGCCTATATAGAAAGGTCCTGTCTCAAAAACATAACACAAACAAAAGAATTATTTTCTTGAACTCATCAGTTTCAAGGTTAGCAAGTTATCTCAAATAAATACTTATGTACCAAAATAAGAAAAGTGAAATACTATTATTGATTTATAAATACTAAAAATGCTTTATTATATATAAAATTGATTAAATAATAATAATTATTATTATAAGGAAGACAGCTCTAAACAACCCTTACAATAATAATATATTTAAGAGCTATTTATTAATATAGAAATACTTGCTGATTTGATACTGTTAATCCAAACACATGTATAGAAGCACCCCCATGCACTTATATATGTACTCAAGACATACCTTTATAATACATATAATCATCATGATCCCATGATTTCTAGTTTTATCAGAAAATGTTCTTGTTCTTAGGAGACAGATGCTACAGTATTTAAGGGAAGGATGAACTGATGTCTGCAACTTAACATCTGAAGAGTTTGGAATAAAAATTGTGTATTGACCAGAAAGAAAGAATGAACTTGGCTCAAGATAGAAATGGATGAATGAACATACATAAAGATATACTTGAAATCATTATGAAATAAACTATTGGTGAAAAAAGAAGACAAATACCAGTGGGTAAGGGTTTCCCTGAAGGACTGCTGTTGAGGGGAAAGAGCTATAGCCAGCAGTCGGCACTGGGGAAAACCTGGACTGTTCTTTCTCTTTAACATCTACTGAGCACTGCTACATGATCGGGAAATGCAGTAATGCTGATAAGAAATGACAAGGAAAAAGTTTTAGTGACAAGAAGAAACTGCTAGCAGAATTTATATCAGAATCATTGAAGCTATATAAAATAGCATAAATATTAAGATATATGTAAAGCAGTTAAGACTTGGAAATTAGATGGATGGGTGATTTTAATGTATATTGCTTTATAGAATTGTTAAATTTGTTTATGTCAATATTCCCCAATGGTACGTATGCTAAAAATTAATCACATGCCTGAGGAACCATTGGGAAGCAGTAGAAACACTGGAGAATTAGACCGTGTGGGAGAAAGTTGGGCCATTGGAGCATGTGTTTGAATGTAATAGGTGAAAATAATAAAACAGCTAATCTGTGAGTCAGTTGTATGTGAATTTGCTTGGGCTTTTGGCAATTGTGCCAAATAAAATTTTACTCTGGTAATTAATTATTTAATAAATATCTATTTGAAATAATGGCAACTCTTCTCTTTTACCTTAGTTACCTGAAACTAGTCCAAGAAAAATCCCCGTGCATGGTAGATGCATGGGTTACAAGGTCAGTTGGAAGAGGTAGTGTTGCAGTCAGATTTGCATTGCTAGCAGAAATCACACGATCAAGAACAGCTTGTGGGGGGGGGGAAATGGTTTATTTTGGCTTACAGATTCGAGGGAAGCTCCATAATGGCAGGGGAAATGATGACATGAGCACCTCCTGGCCAACATGTGATGAACAATAACAGCAAGAGAGTGTGCCAAAAACTGGCAAGGGGAAACTGGATATTATAACCATAAGCCTGTCCCCAACAATACACTGCCTCCAGGAGGCGTTAATTCCCAAATCTCCATGAGCTTGGAACCTAGCATTCAGAACATCTAAGTTTATGGGGGACACCTGAATCAAACCACCACATTGCACGCCTGGCAACCCTTACATTATAACCTTGATAACCTTACATGATGTCAAATGCAATGCGTTTAGTCCAACTTTAAAAATACCTAGTTTGTATGAATCCTAATGATTTTCAAACATCACCATAATCCAAGATCTTTCACCTGAGCCATAATATCAAAAAATCACCTAAAAAACCACAATGGCACAGAATAAACATTCACACTGCAAAAGATGGCATTGAGCATAGCAAAGAAATACACAACTGATACAAGATTTAAAACAACCAGGGAAATATCAAACTCTGTAGCTCCAAGTTCAACAACTCCATTCAATGACATGTCAACAAGTCTGATAATTTTAATCAGCAACAAGTCTCTGGAGTTCCAATTCTGCCCCTCCAGCTAGGCTACTCACAGGCCTGGAAAACTTCAAGGTAGGCAGCTCTCCTTAGCAGTCCTCTTGTGGTCCCAAGCATCGCCACTGGGTCTCCACTGCAACCAATGGTTCATCCTCATGGCTCCATCAGCTCTCCATGCAGGCATCTAGCAAACCTGCTTCACACTGCCCATGGCCATTTCCAAAACACAAAACCATGTTGCAAATTCAACGACCTTCTGTTTCCTGCATTTGTTATACTCGATAACACCAGGTAGGTGCCAATTTTTTAATCCAAGGGGCAATAAGCAGACTTTGAGTAACAAGACACTCCTTCAGCATTCAGGTCCCTTCAAAAGACTCTGCATTCTTTCTGTTATCCGAGTGTAAGACAGCTGGCCCAAACTCAATGGTTGTAATCTCTCATACAATTGCAGCTTAATGGGCAGGAGTTTTGGCCCAGAGATTGTATTTCTGTGCCATATCCCTCTGCTCACACCAGTCCATTTCTATGCACTGTAACTCTACACAAATTCTCAGGACATGGGCATAACAACAAGTGTCTCACAAACAAACTGCTTGTAGCCCAGTCCAAACAAAGCTCTTTCTCACGCTCACAAACCAAATCTCACAGTGCATAGTTCTTACTGCATTAAGGTCTTTCAACTCTGACCAGAATAGTCTATCGAGATGTACTTACAGCTTTGCAAGTCTTCTCTTAGGCCAAGATTTTGAATCTTTCCATATTCCTCATGAAAATCAGCTCCAAAAGTCCAAAAGCTACACAGGCAGGTGTCCAGCAGCAATCTGACTCCTCTGGTACCAACTTTTGGTTTATTTTGGCTTACAGATTCGAGGAAGCTCCATAATGGCAGGGGAAATGATGACATGAGCACCTCCTGGCCAACATGTGATGAACAATAACAGCAAGAGAGTGTGCCAAAACTGGCAAGGGGAAACTGGATATTATAACCATAAGCCTGTCCCCAACAATACACTGCCTCCAGGAGGCGTTAATTCCCAAATCTCCATGAGCTTGGAACCTAGCATTCAGAACATCTAAGTTTATGGGGGACACCTGAATCAAACCACCACATTGCACGCCTGGCAACCCTTACATTATAACCTTGATAACCTTACATGATGTCAAATGCAATGCGTTTAGTCCAACTTTAAAAATACCTAGTTTGTATGAATCCTAATGATTTTCAAACATCACCATAATCCAAGATCTTTCACCTGAGCCATAATATCAAAAAATCACCTAAAAAACCACAATGGCACAGAATAAACATTCACACTGCAAAAGATGGCATTGAGCATAGCAAAGAAATACACAACTGATACAAGATTTAAAACAACCAGGGGAAATATCAAACTCTGTAGCTCCAAGTTCAACAACTCCATTCAATGACATGTCAACAAGTCTGATAATTTTAATCAGCAACAAGTCTCTGGAGTTCCAATTCTGCCCCTCCAGCTAGGCTACTCACAGGCCTGGAAAACTTCAAGGTAGGCAGCTCTCCTTAGCAGTCCTCTTGTGGTCCCAAGCATCGCCACTGGGTCTCCACTGCAACCAATGGTTCATCCTCATGGCTCCATCAGCTCTCCATGCAGGCATCTAGCAAACCTGCTTCACACTGCCCATGGCCATTTCCAAAACACAAAACCATGTTGCAAATTCAACGACCTTCTGTTTCCTGCATTTGTTATACTCGATAACACCAGGTAGGTGCCAATTTTTTTAATCCAAGGGCAATAAGCAGACTTTGAGTAACAAGACACTCCTTCAGCATTCAGGTCCCTTCAAAAGACTCTGCATTCTTTCTGTTATCCGAGTGTAAGACAGCTGGCCCAAACTCAATGGTTGTAATCTCTCATACAATTGCAGCTTAATGGGCAGGAGTTTTGGCCCAGAGATTGTATTTCTGTGCCATATCCCTCTGCTCACACCAGTCCATTTCTATGCACTGTAACTCTACACAAATTCTCAGGACATGGGCATAACAACAAGTGTCTCACAAACAAACTGCTTGTAGCCCAGTCCAAACAAAGCTCTTTCTCACGCTCACAAACCAAATCTCACAGTGCATAGTTCTTACTGCATTAAGGTCTTTCAACTCTGACCAGAATAGTCTATCGAGATGTACTTACAGCTTTGCAAGTCTTCTCTTAGGCCAAGATTTTGAATCTTTCCATATTCCTCATGAAAATCAGCTCCAAAAGTCCAAAAGCTACACAGGCAGGTGTCCAGCAGCAATCTGACTCCTCTGGTACCAACTTTCCTGTTGAAGTCAGGTTCACACTGCTCACAGAAATCACCCGACCAAGAGCAGCTTGTGGGGGAAAGAAAAGGTTTATTTTACTTTACAGGCTCAAGGGGAAGCTCCATGATGGCAGGGAAATCGATGGCAGAGGGTGGATATCACCTGGGCAACATCAGGTGAACAACAGCAACGGGAGAGTGTGTCAAACACTGGCAAGAGGAAACTGGCTATAATGCCCATAAGCCTGCCCCCAACAATACACTGCCTCCAGGAGGCATTAATTCCCAAATCTCCATCAACTTGTAACCTAGCACTCAGAACACCTAAGTTTATGGAGGACGCCTGAATCAAACCATCACGGGTACATTAGTTTATTTTCCTCCATTATACAATACAATATAATCAGGGCAATGTTATTTTATTTGGGAATCTTTACCCCCCAAAATATTCCACTTCAAATTATTCTGTTGGCATTTATCTGACATGTTCCTCTTAAAGAAACCAAATCATTAATTCTACACCATGGTTACCCAGATAGGAAAAAAAAAGATCCTATATATGGATAAATAATAGTTGCCATTACTTTCAGGAAATTAGCTTAAGGGACTCATGCCACCATTTATCTACCAATCTATACACATAAATCCTTTGAGAATTTGGTTAGTCTTAGCTCATTATAGTCTGATAATCCTGGAGAAATTGATAAAGTACATATTTTTTGAGCTGTAAGTTTAAAGACCAAATTATGAACCATGATAGATTCGTTAAGATATTACCACCTCTGTAAGATTTCTGCTAAATGGACTTCTGCTGGAAAGCCAAACAATTTATCTTAAGCTGAATATTACAGTAACATTCACTTTACATTTCCCATCAGAACTAGAGCAATGAGTCTGAAATCTATCAAAATCATCTCTTTATCTAGCTATCCTAACTGATACATAACTTCAACTTTTCATGTGCTGTCAGAGATGAAGGTTGGGATGCTTTAGGCTAGGAATAACAGATTGCCATTATTGAAATAAGAGCACAGTGTTCACACATTTTAGGTGGAAAGTTTTACTTACTATGGGACAGAAATTTTCGACTCAAGATAAAACATTTTGTTTAAATACAAGTCAGTTCCACACCATGAAATCTGGCTTCTAAATTATGTTAACTCACAATGGGAGAAGCAAGCTGCACGCATTTTTTTTGTTATTGTTTAAGTGACTTCTAACAATATCTCCACAAACAATTCCATCAATTAGCAAGTGTAAGATGTTGGCTAAAAATAAAGTTTGAGACACTTTATGCCAAGGTAGTCACTTTTAAATATTAATGTCAGTAGGCCAATGCAGGTGGATCGGGACTAGTCTGAGGCCAGTTTGGGTATGGAGTGAGACCCATCTCCATTTAAAAAAGGTAAATGTCAATATCTTCCATGCAATTGAAGATGAATTCTGGTAAGATTGTGAATATTATCTGAAGTTATACTGTAAGTACAAGACATCAAGATTATTTTTAAAAGAAAATATTAAAAGGAAAAATTTTGCATTTTCTGTTTTAGTTATTAATTGTTGCTTTAAAAAGTTCTTTAGTGTCTGTATTATACTCAGCAGTGTTTCAATGAAATAAGTAAATGTTGTCTGAATTGACAGGCAATTTTGTTTCATTTCAACTAATTGAACCCATATCTATTTGTCTAAGTGAGTTAATAGTCTGAATAAATCTGAATACAACTGAGGGGCAGTAAGCAATATTTTAGATGCATTATGATGTATTTCTAATGAAATAATGGGTGATATTCTACCCCCAAAAGTGAACATACTGACAGTGGCATTTATATTATTGATAAGCAGATTTCTGATGCACATCAACTTTTAAATTTGATCCATAAATTCTACCTCATTCAGTCTGGAAGTCATTAAACATGGAGAAAATACATATACAGTTTACTTGTTTTATAATTGGTAATAGTTTTTAAAATGCAATATTGGTATATACATTGAACATATTGGTTTAATTGAATTGCATTTTAAAATGTCTATACTTATTGGTGTAGAAATAAATCCAGTAGAAGTTTTGTGATTCATGTATAATGCACTTATGACTCCATTTCAGACATTAGATGTGTAAATAATATTTGATGAAAAGAAAAAATTCTTTTAAAATCATACTGTAAAATGTTAGCTGGAACCACAGGATTTTTAGGTAGATTACATAATATATTTTTGTCACTCATTCTATTTTGTGTCTTTTATAATCATGGGAATAAAACTTTCCAATAACAGTAAATCTGTCTTATCATTTATGTGAATGTGTGGTGCATTAGTCAGTGGTCTCCATATCCTCTTAGCCCAATATCACTTATTTTGATCTGATATCTTTAGACTCAAGTTATATTAAACTTGTTTGCTAGTAACTACACATGAGAATAAGATTCAAGCATAGATATAGAAATAAATGTATCCTGTACCTAAGAACATAACATCTGTAATCTTAGCTTTGAACCCAAAGTGTTAGGTGTACAAAGTGTTAGGTGTACAAAGTGTTAGGTGTACAAAGTGTTAGGCTAAGTGTTAGGTGTGAGATGCTAAAACCAAACCAACAACAACTAAAAAGGATAAACTAGTTACCAGACACTTAAAATTTTTTTTAATATTTTTATTTTTTGTTTTTATTTATTTATTTGAGAGTGACAGAGAGAGAGACAGAAAGAGAGAGAAAATGGGTCTCCAGCCACTGCAAACAAATTCCAGATACATACGTGCCACCTTGTGCCTCTGGCTCACGTGGGTACTGGGGAATCGAGCCTCGAACTGGGGACCTTAGGCTTCACAGGCAAGCACTTAACCACTAAGCCATTTCTCCAGCCTCAGACACTTTTCTTTTTACTTTTTAAAATTTATTAGAGAGAAAGAGAAAATGGGTGTGCCAGGGCCTCCAGCCATTGCATCCAAACTCCAGAGTCCTGTACCACCTTGTGCATCTGGTTTATGTGGGTTCTGGGCAATCAAACCTGGGTCCTTAGGTTTTGAAGGCAAGAACCTTAACTGCTACTACTTTCTACTTTCTCTACTTCCAGACACCTATTTTGAAATGCAACACACGATGGAATGAAAATATAAGGATTTTAAAAGTTATCATAATTATAGTCTGTAAATAGAAAAATAGGGCAAAGATTGCAGTCATTAATTAGGTACAGTGAGCAGTATTAAAAGACCCATATTAACTTCACAGAAACAGATAATTTCTAAAATAAAAGCCTTCTTGGACACAATTAATATGATGCTAAAAAGTACATAATAAAAAATTATTGCTGGGTGTGTTGTTACATCCTGAAATGCTGTCATTTCGGGTCCTGAAGCAGATGGACTCCCTGAGTTCAAGGCCAGTCTGTACTATATTGCAAGTACCAGGCCACACTTGACTATATAGCAAGATATTGTCTCAAACACACACACACACACACACACACACACACACACACACACACCGCTGGTGATCTTGAAGACGGCTCATTGGGAGAGGCAGAGAAAAAAATAAAAAAAAAAAAAAACTGCCAAAAAATCATCCAGAACATTAGTGACATGTAGGATAACTTCAAATAGGTTCATCTATAAATTGAAGCCAGGAAAAGAAAGGATAAATAGAAAAAAATGTTGTCATAGCTGAAAATATTCTGAACTTAAAGATAACCAAAAAGAAGTAAATATGCAAACTACAGAAAGGGTACTTACAATAAAGTTTTAAATCCAGTATGAAGATAGTTGTCATTGACCTTGAAATTCAGAGGAGGGTAGAATAATAACTTAAAATTCCAATTGGAAAACATGGTCAACCTGTTTACCTATCAAAAATTCCCCTCAAAATAATAGTGAAAGATCAATCTTTTCAAGACCAAAACTGTTGAGATAATGCATTACCACTGTATTGGAAATATTTAAAAAGTCTTAGAAGAATTCTAAGCCTATCTAGCAATGAAAGAGACTAGAATTTGTAAATATTTGATACAACTAAAATATATAATATAGTACCTATA
Source organism: Orientallactaga sibirica (assembly GCA_036365145.1). Classification (NCBI taxonomy): domain Eukaryota; kingdom Metazoa; phylum Chordata; class Mammalia; order Rodentia; family Dipodidae; genus Orientallactaga; species Orientallactaga sibirica. The sequence goes on from JAEOAD010000027.1 coordinate 3,516,436, forward strand.
TAGGTACTGTTAGATCTGACAGGCCCCAATATGGAGTCACCAAGGACAGCAGGATGGTGACAGAGACATAAGGAAGTGGATTACCCACATTCCTCAAGAAACCTGTCCAGCCATTTTCCCCTCCTTGCCTGCAATGCCCCCAGGTCATGGTTTCCTGCCCCCTTATTTTGTAAATCACCTGGTCATTGTTCTGGAGTCAAACCCTGGCTATCTTAGATAAAGGAACCTTTCTTATTCAAGCAGTTCTTTTCCTCACCTTCCCCCACCTGAACATCCTATAAAGCCCACTACCCAAGGAACTCAGGTGGGCTGTACTCCTCTCTTGAGAGCCAGCCCTGGCAGCTCCTGCTTTTCCTGAATAAAGTTTTCATCCTTGCCTCAGAGTGGTTTGTGTGCTCGTGATCACTCCCGAACCTTACTGGTACTTTTAAAAAGATAGTTACCTTTTTTTTTTTTTTTAATTGATTAAGGACATACTTAGTATGGAAATATCATGTGTTGGTACCATCTTTTTCCTCATCCCTGCCCCTTTTTTGAAGGGGCCCCTCCTCATTGGGGTCACAGGTTATCCACGTGGGATTGTGGGTTATGCCTTGGGGGAGCAGCAGTCAATTATTGGGGAGAGGCAATGCCTCTGAGCATGATGTCACAACTTGTAGCTCTAAATAAAACAAAGAAAACAACTATGAAGTGAGGATATATATCTATTACAAATAGCACAAATCCAGGAAAGGAGGAGAAAAGGAAGAATTTTTATACATGAAATGCTAGAATTTCCCTTAAAGGGAGAAAGACACTTGGAGTGTATTGCAGACAGCTTCAGGTTCTCTGAGATGGACTTCTAAACCAGGCACAATTATGGAAGAAGGGATATTTATTGACACTTACAGATCCAGGGGAAGTTCCATAATAGCAGAAGAAGCTGCCCCCCTCTTACAGGACCAGGCAGAGAGAGAAAAAAGCCAAAAGCCACACCACATAGCACACTTCAGGAACTCCAGGTGGAACTAGGCACTTTGCATATCTTCACAGTGGAATTTCAAACCCACCACCACACCTTAAGATCCACCCAGTGACCCAAGGTGGCTACAGATCCAAACTAAAAACTAATAAAACACTGAATATATTTGGGGGGCCATCTAGTCAAACTACCACAGGGGGATATATTCTAAGAACCTTTACCAACTACTAAAGAGGTATAGACTGGGTGCCTTTAACAATTGGAAAAATTATTGTAGCTAATATGAACACATGGGATTAAGTGAAGTAATAGAAATCAAGGAATTCAAAGAGGGTACAGACACGCAGATGCGTGAGGTGAGAAAATCAATTCAGAACCTGGTAAAGAAAGATAGTAATATGGATGAGAAATGCAAAGAATGCTATTCATGACATTTTATGTGTGTATATGTGTGTGGATACACATATACATGTGTATATGCTTGTGAAGGCCAGAGGAGTTCAGTTGTCATTCCTCAGAAATGCTGTCCATCTTTTTTTTTATTTATTGTTTGGAAATAGGGTCTTTCTTACTGGTCTGGAACTTACCAGTTATGTTGGACTGGCTGACCAAAGAGCCCCATAGTTGTTCTTGCTTCTACCTCTCCAGTACTGGGGTTATAAGAACAAGCACCATCATGCCAAGCATTTCCATTAATATTAGTTTTATTCAGTCTATATTCGTTAAGCAGCTTCTGTGTGGCAAATAGTCATTTTAGATATTAGGGATTTAGCAGGAGAATACATTGTTCTGTAGAAAATTATATTCTACTAACAAAACTAGAATAAAAAAATAAAATGCCTGTTCCAGGTAAACATGTGCATCGTTGAGCATATGGAAAGGACTGGAGAGGGAATATGTCTGTGGAATATGAGGAAGCTGGACAGTGCTATCATGCAAGGAGATCAGAGAAGACATATCTCATCTGATAACATTTGAGCCAAGACTTGAATAAAGTGAGCAAAGGAAGTTGTCTTGAAAACTTACATTCCTGTCTTAAAATACTACAGATGTGCTGGGCGTGGTGGTGCACACACCTTTAATCCCAGCACCCCGGAGGCAGAGGTAGGAGGATCACTGTGAGTTCAAGACCACCCTGAAACTACATAGTTAATTCCAGGTCAGCCTGTGCCAGAGTAAGACCCTACCTCAAAAAAAAAAAAAAAAAAAAAAAAAAAAGGAAAGGAAAATACTGCAGATGTAATGACCTTGGGAAGAATGCCATGGAGATAATATAGAAGGAATATTCTGAGAAATGGTCAGCAAGCAAGCAGATCACGGGCACCACTGATGTACCTGGGTTTTCCCGCTTAGTAAGTTTGAATGATGCAAGAATCTGAGCATAGCCTTACTTAACATCTGAAAGGATTATTGTGCTAGATCAGTTACTGTAGGAGACAAAAAAGCAGGAAGCTTGCCTGGTGGACATTGGAGTAACCTGAAAGAGACATACTGCAAGGAAAGAAGTAAGTTGTCTATAGTTGACTTCTTCAAAAATTACAGATGTGATGGGAGAGAGAGAGAGAGAAAAAAAAAAACCTCGAGTTTGAGAATAAGCATCTGTACACAGGGGATAAAAGTTAACTGTGAATGTTTAGGAGTAGACAATTTGAAATTTACTTGGAATACTTAAAACCTGGGATCTTACAGATATCTGTTTTAGATTGAGTTATGACTTCAGAACAGGAAAGCCTAATCTTCTTGTGTGTCAATGGTGTGCACACTGAATGATCTGCCCCATTCCAACACATTTGATGTCAGGTCATCATTACCACTGATAATATGAAAGACCACACAATTCTAGCAACTGAGACTTTATAAAAGAAGAAATACAGCAATGGAGCTCAACAGAGAGTGTTCTGTGCCCTGAAATCTCAGCTCCAAGAAGAAAATGATCAATTGTCAAATGGGTCTGAGTCATCAAACAAAGTAGAAACTGACATCTCACGATAGTATTTACCTATGTGTTGGTGGCTGCTTATGTTCTGAGTTTATTTACCAGAGTTTTGGGCAAAATCCACATATGAGGGGATTCATGAGAGAATGAGAAGATAAAAAAATTAATACAGGGCTGGAGAGATTGCTTAGCTGTTAAGGTGCCTGCCTCCTAAGCCTAAGAACGCTGGTTCCAATCTCCAGCAGTTCCAATCTCCAGGTCCCACGTTTAGCCAGATGCAAAAGTGATGCAAGGGTGCAATGCCGCACTTGCCCACAAGGGGGGCGCACGCATCTGGATTTCGTTGGTAGCAGCTGAGAGACTGCTCGTGCACCCATCTCTATCTGTCTTCCTCCTTCCTCTCCCTCTCTCTCTGTCTCTCTCTCCAAATAAAAAAAATAATAATAATAATTCATTTGGTTCACTTAGCTCTTCCAGAACTTGTTTCTACCTAATGTCTGCACTCATGCTTTTAGTGACTATAACCAATATAGGTGCATTAAATACCACGTACATACTGAAATGACCTAATGCATAGCTTCCCCCATATTTCTTACCTCATCACTTAAATTGTACATCTAAATAGTCTCCATTGCAATTTGGATTTCTTATCTTTTTAATACTTACATGTATATGGCATGCATATGTATGGGTCAGTGGTTTATGTGTGTGAGGTGCTTGTGGAGGCAGGTGATTGGTGTCTACTGTCTTCAAATGCTCTCCACCTTTATTTTTGTGAGGCAGGATCTTGCATTGAATCTAAATTTCATCAATTCAGTGAAGCCATCTAGCTAACAAGCCCTAGGGATCTTCATGCCTCTGCCTACCAATGTTGGGACTATAGACTTGAGCTACCACAGATGGCTTTTCATGGGTATTAACAATCTTAACTCAGGTCCTCACATTTGCATAGTAAGCATTTTGCCCACTGAACAGTCTCCCCATCTCAACTTAGATTTCTAGAAGATAATGTAAATTTACTATATCTGAAACAGACTGAAATTTCTCATATACTATAACCTCCAAATCCTTTTCCTTGAGTCCCACCATCTAAGTTGATAGGTATATCATGTTTAGTTACTAGGTACATCATGCTTTTTCTTTTTCAGGGTTCATATCTGTAGCAGACAGCTTCAGGTTTGCTGAGATGAACTTCCAAAGCAGGCACAGTTATGGAGGAAGGGATTTATTGAAGCTCACAGATCCAGGGGAAGTTCCATAATGGCAGAAGAAGCTGGCCTGCCTTCACAGGTCCAAGCAGAGAGAGAGAGAAGCCAAAAACCAAAAGCCACACAGCTCAGGAACTGCAGCTAGGCATACTTTGCATATCTTTAGATTGAAATCTCAAACCCACCACCACACCTTAAGATCTGCACAGTGACACTGCCTCCAGCCAGGTAGCTGCAGATGTAAACTACAAACTAATAAAACACTGAATATATTGGGGGACATCTATTCAAACTACCACAATATCCTAGCATTTTAGTCATCCATGACTTCATTCACTCTTCAGTTTTAACATTCAACTAGTCAGAAACTACTAATATTGCCTCTTAAACCCTTAATCTTGGACTTACATTTATTTTTAATTGATATTTTTTAATATATCAAAACATTTATTACATTAACATCCTATCTCATACAAAGAATACAAATTCTTCTCACAGGCATTATTGTCAGATTTTCTAACTATTTTGGCACAAATACTTAATTGCTGACTGGTAGGTTTTAAAAATACAATTATCTAGTAAATAAAAATTATTGAAAATTCTCTATGTGAGGGTATGTAGATGTAGATATATATTTAAATTTATATATTTAATATATACTATATATGTATATTTATTACATATATATATATATATATATATATTTCCCAGACAAAAACATATAAAAGTTTTTAAAGAAGCTTCACATGTTCATTTTGGAATAAAGGTTCTTTCATTTACTAGCTTATGTTAACACTAATATAATCTTTGTGCTGATAACATATAATTTTTTTATTTTTATTTTTCAAGGTAGTGACCCACTCTGGCCCAGGCTGACCTGGAATTCACTATGTAGTTTTAGGCTGGCCTCAAACTCACAGTGTTTCTCCTACCTCAGGCTGGGGCTAAAGGCATGTACAGCCATGCCCAGCTGAGATAAAATCTTTGATGTAAATATTCAAAGGTGCTTAGATGTTCTCTCCAGTGTTTTAGACTACTCTGAGACACAGAAACAGATAAATCAAGACAAAGACAAGACACGTTTCTTTTAAAAAACTTTTTATTGACCACATTCATATATATAGGCAACATACTTTGATCATAATCATCTCCCACTGATAAAGGATGTCTCCTCAGGCCAGTGAACCCCAACTTTTGGGTCCTTATCCTATTTTAGCAAAGAATTGATAAAATGGACTCTGAGAGGGGTAAGTTATAAATTATTAAGTTTATTTAGGGAGTAAACCTCAATTATGAGGTTTATTGTAGTAAGAATTAAGATTCAGGGAGAAGTTAGCTGAAAGAGTGAAGCCAGACTAGAATTAAGATCCAGTGAAGAGGCTAGCTGAAAGATTGTAGCCAGAGGAGAATTATGGTGCATGGAGGAAGCTAGATGAAAGACTCAGGTCAGAGGAAAATTCTCCTCCTTGCCCAGCTGGAAAGGAAGTGGGGAGATAAAGAGAATCTCCATCACAGGGGCATGTACATCTACATGTAGAAGGCAAAGCATAAGAATCAAAAGATCTTCAAATAAAAGACCAGTGAGGGCTGGGGGAGAGATGGCTTAGCAGTTAAGGCACATGCCTGTGAGGTAAGGACCCCAGTTTGATTCTCCAGGTCCCAGATGCACAAGAGGGCACACGTGTCTGGAGTTCTTTTGTAGTGGCTAGAGGCTCTCTGTCTCTTTCCTTCTTTCTGTCTCTTCCCCTCTCTCTGTCCTTAATAAGTAAATAAAAACAAAATCATTAAAAAAAAAAAAAAAAAAGACCAGCAAGGATTAAGAAAGAATTTGGCCTGGAGAGATGGCTTAGTGATTAAGGCATTTGCCTGCAATGCTAAGGACCCATGATCAGCTTTCCAGATCCCACATTAGCCAGATGCACAAAGGTGAGGCAAGCACAAGGTTGCACATTCCCACTAGGGGGTGCAAGTGACTGGAGTTTGATTGCAGTGAATCAGGCCCTGTAATGCCAATTCTCTCTCTCTCTCTCTCTCTCTCTCTCTCACTCTCTCTGTCTCTCTAAAATAAAAAAATAAAAATATAGTGAACTCAGATATCAAGGAAAAATCATACTTATAATCGAAGTGAGAAAGTACCCCAATGCATGACACAGACAGAAGGCAAGCAGAGATACGGAGATAAAGAATTACGTGCATACTTAGACAGGCAAGATCACCAAGAAGAAAAAGGGGAGAGGCCCATGTGGTCAACATCCTTTATATGGATCAGACATCCAGTTAGTGTTATTAGACTCAGGTGTGTAAGGAAAGACCTCAATGGTTTGAGGACTCAAGGGGCTGACCCAGGAGGAGCCAAGACCTTACTGACTCTTGGACTCAGGGGGCTGACCCAGAGAAGCTCAGCTGAGGAAGAAGCAGGAAGTTCCTGCCGGGGCATGTCCCTAGCAGCCATCTTGGATGAGTCAGGATCAGATGCAAGTTCCAGTTTTTCCAGAGCAGGCAGGATATCATTTCCTTGTTGCTGATTTGGGCTTCTATCCATGACTGACTTATCTGTCAAAAGATACCTTATTCCTGTTTCTCCTTCACCATCACCCTTCCTTTCCTCTTCTCAAATTTCCCCTGAATCCCTTCTTTCTAACTAGACTGTCTTCTTTATAGATACCATTTTTTCCTTCAAAAGACAGGTTCAAGATTGGAATATGTTGGAATGTTTGCTGGTCGAGTGCAGAACATCTGTATGAGACTAAGCATTTCATTTTGGAGCCAGGTTGAGTGATAGGACCCTTTTACAAACCTTTTTGCTCTTTTCACATAGCTGATGTAGGGGTTGATTAACACCTCCCTTTGCCTTGAAATTCTATGCAGGCATGTTATCATTTAAGAAAAATATCACATTCTTGGATTCAAAAGAAAAATAAGGAAGCAAAGAAAACAGCCTTTTATTACTGTGAGTATTGTGAACTATATTTCAACCTATCATTGTCAATGAATACTTTCTTTCATTTTTTCCAAAAAAATACATTATTTCTAAAGAAATACATTATTTATCCGTAGAGATATTCTGAAGCTTAGCAGTGAAAAAAAGATTGTTAACACTTGTCTTAAATATAAATCAACCCAAAACATAATGCCACAAGAAAACCTATGAAAACATGCTGCTTCGAATTTTTAGTATTAGTCACAATAACAAATGATTTACTTCAAAACCCTAAGATATCTTTCTTTAAAAAAAATGTTATTTGCAGATTTAGAGAAAATTTAAACACATTATATAAGATGAAAAAAAAAGACAATATAAAACTGTGGGTAGATGATTGGCAAAAACAACCTAGAATTTGAGATCAATGACCTTTATTGTTATTCTGGAATAAACATCAGAAGGAAAATAACCATTCATTACACTCCACAAAAGGCAGAAATTTCAGCTGGCATTGAGGGTGCATTTCCCTTTGGGAAGACTTTAAGTAGTGTGTTGGATTTGCCTAATAAGACAGACTGATTTACATTTCCTTAAATTTCTTTTTCTTGCTTCCTTTCACCAGAGTGTACTATTGGAATCCTTTTTCCCTAAACCTTAATTTGTTTTTTGGATATATGAGCTAATTTTTCTAGTTGGAGGAATGAAACAATGCCCATAGCATGGTAAAAAATTAAGCTTTCAGTCATGAATTCAAACTGTTGAGAAAAGGAAATGGTAATATGTTTAATGAGTTGGTGTACCCATGTATGTTGAATGGCTAAGTTTTTGAAAACTTTTATTCCCTATTATTACATTTCCTTTCTTTTTTTGTTTCTTTCTTTTCCTTTCCTCTCTTTCTTGTTTCTTCTTTTATTTCTTCCTCAGCTCTATTTCTGTAAAATTTCATTAAATATTCTTATGTGTCTTATAGGAAATATAAATGCTGTAAGCATTAAAATCTCTGAAAGAAATTTCATTAGCTTGATTTAAAATGTAATTTATTCGATATACAGAATGTGTTAAAATATATAATATGAGGGGCTGGAGAGATGGCTTAGTGGTTAAAGCATTTGCCTGCAAAGCCAAAGGATCCTGGTTCAATTCTCCAGGACCCACGTAAGCCACATGCACAAGAGGGAGCATGTATCTGGAGTTCATTTGCAGTAGCTGGAGGGCCTGGAGCACCCATTGTCTCCCTCTCTCTTTCTGTGCCTCTTTCTCCTTATCAAATAAATAAATAAATAAAATATATTTAAAATACACATATAATGTGATACGGGATTTTTAAAATAACTATATGTTATATCAAATGCATATGGGAGATTTTATATATTCATTTTAATCGTATTATTTTATACCTTGTCTGAGATGCATAAAGTATTTCTTTATTATGTAGTATTTGCTCACATAATTTCTGCAGTAAATTTACTTCTGGAAAAGACTGAATAAAAGGGATAGGGTAGTTACAAGAGTTCTGACAAAATAAAAGCTAGAGAGAGATTTGTGATTCAATCTGAGTCCAGTGTACTCCCAAACCAGGGGTGAATGCCCTTCTCCCCACCCCATCAATTTCTCCTCTTCTAAACTCAAAGGCACCTTGAAACAATAAGTCCCAAGTGGGAGGAACAAAAATGCTTCATTGTCTAACCAGGAAGCTGCAGGAAATATCCTTAATGCTGAGGAATAAACATAAGCAGGAGGGGGGAGATTATTGGTTTTCTTTTCTTCTTCCCCTTTTTATTCTTGTCCTTAGACTTTTATGATATCAACTCTGAACAGACACATACAATACTGGAAGAGGATGACCTTTTTTATTTTTATGAACAAAGGTATAATGGTTCCAAGAGCAAAAGATTAATTCAATATAATATTTTCTCGTGCTCTGACCACTGCTTAGTCCTGAATAAAGACTCCATTTGAAAGTCAAATCCTCAAGCTAAAGGCCAGCTTTTCATGTTGTAGGAACATGAACTGGGAACATAAGGAAGCAGAAAGTGTTGAGAACGTCACAGTGGGAAGAAATTACTAAAACGGTGTTACATAAACTGACATATGATCTTCTAGACTCTATTCTAATGCTGCTACACATGCACAGATCTTGTCACAGAGTTGAAAAGACTTTGAAAACTATGGCCTACTCAAAGTCCCAGGTCCCAGAAAAGCTATGTTTTTTTTTTTTTTTTTTTTTTTTTAAAGATTCTCATGGGGAACACAGCCTACTGATTCTGGGTTGGAAATTGTAGTCTAGTTGTCTAGTTGTGGATAAAAACAAAATTAACCAAGAAAACTGTTCTTATAGGATTTAAACAGGACACATAGGTTTATAGTTTAATATTCAACATGTTCAAGATCCAATTCTAATAGTTAGGCACATACATATGAAGAACCAAGAAAAGTTTACTTACAGAGGAAAAGACAGGAGATGCTAATGCTGAGAAGACACACACTAGGGTTATCAAAGACATTAAAGAAGGTGTTGAAACACCCAGATAGCTTAACCTAAGGAGAGCCATCTTAAGACACCCAGCCATTTTCATAACCAAAGAAGACCTAACCTCGGTTCAAGTTCAATACAGAGCCATGAAAACAAGACTGAGAATGTAGTTGCAGTTAAGATATCTGGTGTTTGCTCCACACCCTGTGCTAACTACAAAATTTCACTTTTGTAATCATGTTTGCTTGCATTGAAAATAGGATTATGGGCAGAGGGTGCTGGGGACTTTCCAGATCATTGTAAAAGAATGTGGTTTTTGTCTTTATAAACTCACTGGTAAGTTAAGATGGGGCTGCTGTCCTCCTCAGAGACTTGCTGTGAGGGACAGTTGCTGGCCAGCTAATAAAAACTCTCCTTTTAAAATCCTTATTCGGGTGATTTGGTGTGGAACTTGATACATTTTGAAGTCCCCAGTGAAATATTAGGTTCTTCTTGCTAATCTGACCCCTGAATTTGGTCTCACAGAGTCTTGGGACTCTACTCTGACTACAGGGTGGAGGTCCTAGAGGGCAGCTGCTGAAAGACTTACCTCAGCCCCAGGGACCTTTTCCAGGCCAGGAAGGAGTGGCAGTCAGTCAGGAGGTATGAACTCGGTGAGGTGAGCGGAGAGTGGTCTGATCTGAAAGCCTCCCAGGGAAGGGAGATTCACTGGAAGCTGAACACAGCACTGCTTCTCGAATACTGCGTGGTGGCAAGATGTTGCCCCATTACTTGCCTGTCTACTTCAGTCCAGTGTGGCCGTGTGTCTTGGTCCTTTTATTCTATGTTTGTTTGTCACTCTGTGTCTAATTTTTTTTGGATTTTCCCAGGAGGCTGCCTACAGAAATTGATTCCACCATGGTGCAGGCAAACTCCATGTGTAGTCTTTTACAATGTTTCTTAACGAACTTTTCGTTTTTTCAACAGAGAGCCTCTGACTTTGGCACCTGTGATGCCATCTCCCTCAGGAAGGTCTATGAAATAGGTTGGCCCTCCTTTGATGTGGGATGGCCGCCAGAGGGTGTATTCAATCTGCGTGTCTTCCTTGGGCTACTCTGGCACCCTGGTCTTGGATTGAGATAGGTAATGAAAAGCCCTCTTGGCTTCAGAAATGTGTTAAAATGTCCTAGACCAAGCTCTAAATACTGCTGTCCGTTAAACATAAGAGCCAGAAATCTTTCCCCTCAAGGAGCCCCCTAAGCCAATCCTACAGGAGGATCCCCCTGAAAATGAACCCCTCTCCTTATCAGAACTATCCACCTTCTGGTCCTAATTTACTCCTAAGCATGCTACATACCAGGAGCAAGTCCCCTTACTAACCCTCTGAGACACCCTCCACCCCACTCCTACCCTTATGCCAGGAACTGGAGCCCTCTGCATGGTCTATATCCCCCTTTCTGCCAGCCATCTCTATAATTGGAAACAGCAGAACCCTTTCTTCTCTGAGAAAACCTCAAGGTCTTATTTCTGTCCTTGAGACTATCTTTTGTCCCCCTGACCCATTTGGGAGGATTTTTTAGCAGCTTTTCCGTGTGCTTTTCAAGGCAGAAAAGTGGGAAGAATCTGGAAGGGAGCTATAAAACATGTCATGGGACCGGATGGGACTCCCACTGAGGACCCGGGTCTGTCTGGAAAGGGCTTTCCCCCTCACGCTCCCAAACTGGGAGCACAATTCAGATCAGAGGCTCTAGACCATTAGGCTTGTGCTGGTGGGAGTCAGCGCTGTGGCATGGAAACCTACAAATTTGTCTAAGGTGAGTAAGGATATGCAAGGACTTGATGAGCCCCTGCAGCGTTCCTAGAATGCCTTTCGGAAGCTTATATGGCTCCTATAGACCCTGAAGCTCCTGAAAATAGGAGCGCTTTGAATACCCCCCCCCCTTTTTTCTCAGCCCCAGACATTAGGAAGAAATTGAAAAAGCCAGAAGAATTTGAGGGCAAATTATTGTCAGAGTTACTGGAGATAGCCATGTGGGGCTTTAATAACAGAGACACGCCTGAGGCTAAGTAAGCTAAGATTACCAGGACCACTGTGGCAGTTCTTTAGGACCCATCCTACAGACCACCAAGAGGCCAAAAAGCCCTGACTCAGAGGCTGGCCTGCCAGGCAAAAGCTTACAGTTACATAAAGATCAGTGTGCTTACTGTAAAGAGAAAGGACAGTGGAAGAATGAGTGCCCAAAACAGCAGGAAGAAGCCCCTAAGGTTTACAGCTGAGTGAACAGGAATGATGGGGCTGGGGCTCCTTACCTCCAGCACCTCGGGATCTCATGATCACACTAAAAGTGGGGAACAAAGCACTTATCAAGACCTGCTTTTCGACCAACCAAGGATCAGATTCTCAAAGACAACTGGTCTCAACATGGCCACCCTCCTGCCTGATGAGTCGGGTACATGGGGGCAGCAGTGGTAACATTGGAAAGGACAGTATGGGCTCAAGCCCTCTGCTCAAAAGGCTTAACTGATTGCATTGCCTCAGGCTTTGAGATATGGAAAAGACAGTCATAAATGTGTACACCAACAGCCTTTATGCCTTGCCATGGAGCCCTCTACTGAGAATGGGGACTGCTTACATCTGAGGGAAAACAAAAATATGCAAGAGATATTGGCCCTGCTTGAGGCCATTTGGCTCCCTAAATGAGTGGCTGTTATCCATTGCCAGGGCCACCAAGGAGGGAATCACCTGGATGCACTGGGGAAATCAGGCAGTAGACCAAGCAGCCAGAGAAGCTGTCTTTCAACCAGTGGTGTCCCCTTCTCTTGAGATGCCCAACCAACCTGACTACATAGAAGGAGACAGAGAATTGGGGATGCACTCCAGGTGCGGACAACACTCTCTGGGTGGAAGAATTTGCCGGATGGAGGGACCCTCCTCCAAAAGGTATTAAGACATACATTGCTCAAAAATATTCATAAGGGTACCTATTTGGACCCCAGAAAACTACTGAATTGCTTAGAAAATGCTTCCTTGTCCCTGACCCCAGCCCAGTAACCAAAGATCTAGTTGCCAAATGTGTCACCTGTCAACAAATGAAGAAATGCAGACCCCCCGCTCTTCCCCACCCCCAACAGGCAGGACCTGAGGTAAGGCTCAGAGGAACCTTCCCAGGGAAACCTTGGGAAACTGATTTTGCTGAAGTTAAGCCTGGACTTTATGGATGTAAGTGTCTACTGGTAATGATGGACACTTTCTCAGGGTGCACAGAAGCATTTCCTGCAGAGACCGAGACCATTCAGATAACTGTGAAGAAGCTGTTAAAGGAGATAGTCCCCACTTTTGGCTTTCCCCTATCCCTGAAGTCTGACAATGGCCAGGCTTTCATATCCCAAGTCACTCAATTAATAGGAAAAGCCTTAGGAATAAAATGGCACCTTCATTGTCCCTATAGGCCACAGAGCTCAGGGCAAGTGGAAATGATGAATAATAAAAGAAATATTAACCAAACTGGTTTTAGAGGCCAGTGGGGATTGGGTGAGTCTTCTTCCTGCTGCCCTCTTAAGGCACTTAAGATGCACTCCTTATAAGAAAGGATTTACTTCTTTGGAAATTCTCTATGGTAGACCTCCCCCATATACTCTCTAAACTGGGGGAAGAACATCTGCCAGAAATTACTAACCATGACCTTCTCTAGTCCCTTCAGGCTCTCCAGCAGACTCTCCAGCAGATTCATCCCCTGGTCTGGGAAGCCCAAAGGGACCTGTCTTAGAACTGCCACCATCTTCATTTGAGCCTGGAGACCTGGTCTAGGTGAAGAGACACAGACCTGGCAACAGTGAGCCTCATTGGCAAGGACCCTTCACCATATTCTTGACAACTCCCACTGCAGTAAAGGCAGCTGGGAAGAGGACATGGATACACACACCCGACTAAAGAGAGCCACCTGCTTTGACCCAGACAAGCCTGGACCATCCTCAACCCCGAGGTGCACCAAGTTCCTCTTAAGATAAGACTGTTACTTGTACTGCATGAATGAGATATTGCCTTGTGTCTCTTTTGCTTGTACAATGCTTAAGTTAATGTTCTTGTGCTTAGCTTCCTTGGTTTCAGCTGGTTGGAACTCATGTACTGATATTTTTCAGTCAAGGCCGATGTGGAGGATCACCAAGGCTATATCCTGGTACCCCTGATGCCACTTTGTTTACTTGTGTTTCTGGGGTAACCCCATGCTTTAGCTCTCATTTCTTTTCTAGCCCATGAAGAGATGAATTCTGTATTCTGGTTCACACTGTCCCGCAGGTCTACCTATATGGTGGAGAGGCTGGCCAAGAACACCCAGGCGTCCCCTCCTCTCCCTCCTACTGGAGACAAAAGAGGGTAGCACCCATTATAGTGCCATTGTTACTAGGTCTTGGTATAGCTGGGTCCTCAGACATAGGAACCTCTGCTTTAGTTGTTGGAGGTAAAAAATTTAAAACCTTAAGCCAACAGGTTGATGCTAATTTGAAAGAATTCGAATCCTCTGCTGGTCACCTGGAGACTTCCCTAGGTCTTGGCAGAAATGGTATTACAAAATAGGCAAGGGTTAAACCTACTGCTTCTAAAACAAAGGGGACTTTGGTTTTCCCTAGAGACATGTTATTTGCATAAAAACTACTCTGGAGTGATCCAAGAGAACATGTCAGTATTAGAAAACATTTGAAATACAGAGAGGGATTACATAAAGACTCAGGTAATTTGTATGAGAATTTATTTTCTAGGTCATCCTGCCTCACCACTTTGATTATTGCCCTTTCAGGTCCCTAATGTTATTGCTCCTGGGAGTAATTATAGGTCCTGTATTTTAAATGCCCTGATCAAATTTGTTCAACAGAGAATTTCCTCAGTCAAATTAATAGTCCTTAGACTAAGTATGAACCTATGGTGACTGGTGAGTCTAAGATTTGACTCAGTTATTAAAAACCAGTGGGGAATGAAACATCCAAATAGCTTAACATAAGGAAAGCCATCTTAAGACATCCAGCCATGTCACAATAATAAAAGAAGGCCTAACCTAGGTTAAATGTAAACAAAGAGCCATGAAAACAAGAATGAGGAGATACTATCAATTAAGATATCTGGTATTTGCTCCATACCCTGTGCTAACAGCTTCTGTAATCATGCTTGTTTGCATTGCAAAATAGGATTGTGAGGGAGGGGTGTGCTGGGGGCTTTCCAGACCATTGTAAAAGAATGTTTTTTTTTTTTTTTTTTTGCCTTTATAAACCCACAGATAAGTTAAAACAGGACTGCTCTCCTCCTCAGTGACTTGCTGTAAGGTACAATCACCGCCTGGCTAACAAAGACTCTCCTTTCAAAGTCTTTATTCATGTGGTTTTGAACTTGATTTCTGGTCTGGGACTCGCTACAGTGTTACAAGGCTGCTCTAACAAGTAAATATAAACACTGCTGAGACATATGGGAAACAGAAACTTTCACCAAAGAAAGATAAAATATTTAAGATCCAATGGAAAATTTTAGAACTGAAAATATAGTAGTAAAAAGAAAACTCCACTTGATGACATGAATAGAATCAAAGTGACGGAGAAACGCATTAGTGAAAGTGAAGACAGGTCATTAAAAAATAATCTAACCTGAATATAAAGTAAAATGTTGAAAAAAATTAAAAGAAAACAGGCACTGGTGCAATAACATAAAACATCTTGCCAATTGAGTCAAAAAACAAGAGAGAGGCTGGAGAGAGGCTGGAGAGATGGTTCAGCAGCTCAAGACTCTTGCTTGCAAAGCCCGATGGCCCAGGTTTGATTCCCCAGTACCCATTTAAAGCCAGATGCACAAAGTGGCTTATGTGTCTGTAGTTTGTCTGCAATGGCAACAGGCTCTGGTGTGCCCATTCTCCCACTAGCTATTTCTCTCTTTCTCTCTTTCTCTCTCTCCTTTTCTCCTCTCTCTGCTTTCAAGTAAATAAACAGTTTTTTTTTTAAAGAAGAGAAAAAATGTGAACCATAAAAAATTTGTATGACTAAAAATTTCCTTGGTTTGTTGAGAGGCTTAAATTTTTTTAAAAAATGAGAATTAAGTTAATACTCAAAAAAATAATGCTCAGATATATAAAATGACAGTAACTAAAGACTTTATATTTTTATTTATGCATCTTTAATTTTGGTAGTAAGGAGCTACCTCTTAGTAACTAAGCAACATTACATAGGAATAAAATTTTGTAGTCAGGAAGGCCAGCTATACATTGGTATGAACTTTTAATTGTTTAACTTATGGTAAGACTCAACTTTAGAACCTGCATCACTTATAAACAGAAAGGATCTAACTCACAAGATTGTTCTAGCTATTATCAAATAAAAAAGTTTTTTTTTTTTTTTCAAGGTAGGGTCTCACTCTAGCCCAGACTGACCTTGATTTCTCTCTGTATTCTCAGGGTGGCCACGCTCCTCCTACCTCTGCCTCCCAAATGCTGGAATTAAAGGCGTGTGCCAACACGCCTGGCTCAAATAAACAAGTTTTTTTTTTAATTTTAATTTTTTAATTGACAACTTCTATACTTACATACAAAAAAACATATGATATTTCCCCCCCTCATCATATCCCTTCCCCCTCTTCATTAGTCTCTCTTTTAATTTGATGTCATCATCTTTTTCTACTATTATGAGGGTCTTGCGAAGGTATTGCTAGGCACTGCAAGGTCATGGATATCGAGGTAAATTTCTGCCTGGGTGGTTGCATTGTAAGGAGTCTTACCCTTCCTTTGGCTCTTCCATTCTATCCGCCCCTCTTCCACAATGGTCCCTGAGCCTTGCAGGGTGTAACAGAGGTGTTTCAGTGCTGGGCACTCCTCCATCCCTTCTTCTCAGCACTATGTTGCCTTTTGGGTCATCCCAGTGGTCATCGCCATCTGAAAAGAGAAGCTCTTCTCTAAACAGAAGTGAGACTAGCGTTAATATGTGAATATGACATTAAGTGTAGTGCTTTCAGGGTAGCTTGGTGGGAATATATATACATTTAACCAGACAAGAGCAGGCTTTATACCCCTAAGGCTCATGACCTCCCCTGCCATAGACTTTTGCTTAGGTTTTTCAGTACCAGGTATGTATTCCCTCCCATAGAGAGGGCCTTCAGTCCAATTATGGAGCCTGTATGGCCAAACTTGAATTTTCAGTGTCCACTGCTTTCACTGCTGATGACTTCTGTCTCCCATAGGGCTGCATGCAGTACAGCTTTTTTCCAGCTTTCAGATGGCTGGTTTTCTGCTTAGCACCAGCTTGCTTTCTCAGTGACCTTGCCTCTCAGGCAAGAGATGTCTTCAGCAATAAGGTCTTATCATCTGTTTCTCAAGGGCAACCAAGGGTTTTGGCAATAGCCTTTAATGTTTTGGAGGCTACCGGGACCTCCTTGGTCAACAACTCACTGGAAGGTATCCCATCCCAGGCACTGAAAATTTTCTAGTATCAGTCTACAGCTTCTGGATGTGCCATTATTCAAAAAAGTAGGTTTACATAAGTCTTATTGACACTATCTTGAATTTTGATTGACACTCCCCCTGCCCTTCTTTTACGCATTCTCTTCTCATGGCCTCGTTTAGGCCATTCCCCTCCCTGTAATCTGTTCTTCTACTTACATATGTGCAATACCATACACTTAAGTCCTTTCCTCTCCTGCCTCCCTTATAGCCTTTTACCAGCTTATTGGTTTCTAGTATCTAGTTTTGGTTCCATTTCACAGAAAGTCTATACATTTGTAGCTAGGATCCACATATGAGAGAGAACATGTGACGTTTGGCTTTCTGAGCCTGGGTTACCTCACTTAGTATAATCTTTTCCAGATCCATCCATTTCCCTGCAAATTTCATAATTTCATTTTTGTTTACTGCTGAATAGAATTCCATTGTGTAAATGTACCACATCTTCATTATCCATTCATTTGTGGAGGGACATCTAGGCTAGTTCCATTTCTTAGCTATTGTGAATAGAGCAGCAATAAACATGGTTGTACAAGTATCTCTAAGGTAGTGAGAAGAGTCCTCTGGATATATGCCTAGGAGTGCTATAGCTGGATCATATGGTAAATCTATTTTTAGCTGTCTCAAGAACCTCCACACTGATTTCCACAATGGCTAGACCAGATTACATTCCCACCAACAGTGTAGAAGTGTTCCTCTTTTTCCGCATCCACGCCAACACTTATTGTCATTTGTTTTCTTAATGGTAGCCATTCTGACAGGAGTGAAATGGAATCTCAAAGTGGTTTTAATTTGCATTTCCCTGATGGCTAAGGATGTGGAACACTTTTTTAGATGTTTATATGCCATCTGTATTTCATCTTCTGAGAACTCTCTATTTAGTTCCATAGCCCATTTTTAAACTGGGTTGTTTGATTTCTTATTATTCTGTTTTTTGAGTTCTTTGTATATTCTGGATATTAATCCTCTGTCAGATGTATAGCTGGCAAAGATTTTCTCCCATTCTGTAGGTTGTCTTTTTGCTCTATTCACAGTGTCCTTTGCTGTACAAAAGCTTTGTAATTTCATAAGGTCCCAGTGGTTGATTAGTGGTTTTATTCCCTGAGCAATTGGGGTTATATTCAGAAAGTCCTTTGCTATGCCAATATGTTGAAGGGTTTCCCCTACCTTTTCCTCTAGCAGTTTCAGAGTTTCAGGTCTGATATTAAGGTCCCTGATTCATTTGGACTTGACTCTTGTTCATGGAAAGAGACAAGGATCTACTTTTATACTTTTACATAAGGATGTCCAGTTTTCCCAGCACCACTTGTTAAAGAGGCTATCTTTTCCCAATGAATATTTTTGGTGTTTTTGTCAAAAATCAGGTGGCTGTAGCTGCCTGGATTAATATTTGGGTCTTCTATTCTGTTCCATTGATCTACCTGTCTGTCCTTGTGCTAGTACCATGCTGTTTTTGTTACTATGGCTTTGTAATATAACTTCAAATCAGGTATGGTAATACCACCAGCCTGATTTTTCTTGCACAAAATTGTTTTGGCTATTTGAGGTTTTTTTTGTTTCCAGATGAATTTTAGGATTGTTTTTTCTATTTCTGTGAAGAATGCTATTGGTATTTGAATGGGGATTGCATTAAATGTGTAGATTGCTTTTGGGAAGATTGACATTTTCACAATATTGATTTTTCCAATCCAGGAGCATGGGATGTCTTTCCATTTCCTTGTGTTTTCTGCAATTTGTTGCTTGAGTTTTTTAAAGTTCTCATTGTAGAGATCCTTCACTTCCTTGGTTAAGTTTATTCCAAGGTATTTTATTTATTTATTTTTTTTGAGGCAATTGTGAATGGGAGAGATTCCCTGATTTCATCCTCTTCATGTTTGCTGTTAGTGTATAGAAAAACTAGTGATTTCTGGGTGTTTATTTTGCATCCTGCTACTTTGCTAAAAGTGTTTATCAGCTCTAACAGTTTGATGTTAGAGTCTTTAGGGTCTGTTATGCATAGAATCATATCATCTGCAAATAATGATAATTTGACCTCTTCCCTTCCGATTTGTATCCTTTTTATGAGTGTCTCTTGCCTTATTGCTATGGCTAAGACTTCCAGTACTATATTAAATAGAAGTGGGGAACGTGGAAACCCTTGTCTTGTTCCTGAATTTAGAGGAAAAGCTTCAAGTTTTTCCCCATTTAGTATTATGTTGGCTGTAGGTTTGTCATAAACAGCTTTTATTATGTTGAGATATGTTCCTTCTATTCCCAGTTTCTGTAATACTTTCACCATGAAGGGGTGTTGAATTTTGTCAAATGCCTTTACTGCATCTATTGAGATGACCATGTGATTTTTGTCCTTCAGACCATTTATATGGTGTATTACATTTATGGATTTGCATATGTTGAACCATCCCTGCATGTCTGGAATAAAGCCTACTTGGTCAGGGTGAATAATCTTTCTGATATATTTTTGTATTCTGTTTGCTAGTATTTTGTTGAGAATTTTTGCATTTATGTTCATGAGCGAGATTGGTCTGTAATTTTATTTTTTTGATCTGTCTTTGTCTGGTTTGGGTATAGAAGGATTTCAGTAGAATTCCTTCCTTTTCTATTTTATGGAAAAGTTTGAGAAGCATTGGCGTTAGATCCTCCAAGAATGTCTGGTAAAATTCAGCAGTGAATCCATCTGGACCTGGGCTTTTTTTAGTTGGGAGACTTTTTATAATTGCTTGGATCTCTGTAGTTGTTATAAGTCTATTTAAATGGTTTATCTCATCTTGATTTAAATTTGCTAGGTCATATGAATCCGGAAATCATCCACTTCTTTCAGGTTTTCAAACTAAGAGGGATATATATTCTTAAAGTATGTCTGTATGATTTTCTGAATTTCTTTGGTATCTGTTGTGATGTTGCCTTTTTCATCTCTAATTTTATCAATTTTTGTCTCTTCTCTCTTTCTTTTGGTCAGATTTGCTAAGGGTTTGTCAATCTTGTTTATCCTTTCAAAGAACCAACTCTTTGTTTCATTGATTTCTTTTTATTGTTTTTTTGGTTTCCATTTCATTAATTTCTGCCCTAACCTTTATTATTTCTTTATGTCTACTGATTTTTGGTTTGCCTTGTTCTTCTCTTTCCAAGGCCTTAAGGTGAAGCATTAAATTGTTCAGTTGTGAACTCTCTAATTTCTTAATATAGGCACTTAGAGCTATAAATTTCCCTCATAGGACTGCCTTCATTGTGTCTCAAATGTTCAGATAAACAAGTTTTAAAAGACAATGCCTGGGGCTAGAATTGTACCTCAGTGGTTGAGTGCAAAAACTTGGGTTTGACCCCCAGAATCAAACAATGAAACAAAGGCTAGAGAGATGGCTTAGCAGTTAAGGCACTTACCTGTAAAACCAAAGGACCTTGGTGAGATTCCCCAGTTTCCACATAAAGCCAGATACACAAGGTGGTGCATGTGTCTGGAGTTTGTTGGCATTGGTTGAAGGCTCTGATGTACCCATTCTCTGTCTCTGTCTCTTTCTCTTAAATAAATAAAAGAATAAAATATTTTAAAAATGAAACAAGTTAAGAAAATGGTGTCTGATATAAAAAGGACTCAATAAAAACAAATATTTAAACTTTTTATTTTCATAAAACAAACACTGCTAGATATAGAAGCTCAAATAGCTTATGATACAAAAATTGTGGGTGTGGTGGTTCATCTGTACTGTAAACTTGAGGAGATCTTAAGTGTTCAGGGTGCTATAGCTGTAGATCTTTACCTTCAACGTAATAGATATATAGCACCAGGGAAGCAAATGTCTGGATATGTTTGTGTGGAATTTTCTAGATGAGATTCAATGAGGTAGAAAGATCCACCCTATATGTGAATTGTGCCACATTCCATGAGCTGATGGTTTTAGACTGTATGAAAAGGAGAAAAGAAGCTAGGCACAAGGATTAGTCTCTTTCAGACTGTGGATATGATGTAACCAGCTGACTGCATATTCTGCTACCATGGCTTCCTTGCTATGACAGACTTCCCTTCAACTGTGAGCTAGAATAAACCCTTACATTGTTAAGTTGTTTTCATCAGGTATTTTGTTATAGCAATAAAAGGAGTAACTAATCTGATGACTTATTTCAATATCCTGCTTTCATCAATAAATAGATGATCCAGACAAAAAGACAAAATCAAGATAAAAAACTATAGAATTAAACTGCAGCATAGATCAAATGGATTTCACAGACATCTATAGACTCTTCCATGCAATAGCTAGAGTACATACTTTTTTGTGTGTGTGGAGAGAGGGAGAGAGAGGCAGAGAGAGGAAGAGAGAGGGAGACAGACAGAGAATGGGTGTGCCAGTGGCCTCTCAGCCACTGTGAATGAACTCCAGATGTGTGCACCCCCTTGTAGGCAAGTGTGGCATTGTGCCTTTGCATCACTTTGCATTCTGGCTAAACATGGAACCTGGAGAATTGAACTGGTGTTCTTAGGCTTAGCAGGCATGCGCCTTAACCAGTAAGCTATCTCTCCAGCCCATACATATTTTTTTTTTTTTTTTTTTTTTTTTTTGGCAACAGAGAGAATTTTCCCTAAACCAGATCATGTTTGAGGTCATAAAAATGAAGAATTATATTGGGGTTGGAAATATGGCTTAGCAGTTAAAGTGCTTGCCTACAAAGCCAAAGGACCCAGGTTTGCTTCTTCAGGACCCACATAAGCCAGATGCACAAGGGGGTACACACACCCAGAATATATTTTCAATGGCCAAAGGCCCCAGCATGCTCATTCTCTCTCTTCCTACCTGCCTATTTCTGTCTCTCTTAAATGAATAAAACTAAAAAAATTTTTTTAAGTGAAAAAAATATGGAGTGGTTTTTTGCATCTCCTTAGATCATGGTTGATTAAAACTAGAAATAAATAGTGGGGAATAGTATACAAAACATGTAGTGATTGAGCAACATAATCTTGGATGGTCAGTGGGTGGCTGGCCATATCAAGGAAGATATTAAGAAATTCCTAGGGTAAGGCTGGAGAAATGGCTTAGTGATTAAGGCATTTGTCTGCCAAGCCAAAGGATCCTGGTTCGATTCTTCAGGACCCACGTAAGCCAGAAGCATGAGGGGCACACACATCTGGAGTTTGTTTGCAGTGGCCAGAGGTGTGCCCATTCTCTTTCTGTCTGCCTCTCTTCTATCTTTCTCTCTCTCTATTTGCAAATAAATAAGATAAAATAAAATAAAAAGAAATTCCTAGGATAAAGTGGAATTGAAGCACAGCTTATCATAAATTTTGGAATATAGCAAAGCTAGTGTTAATAGAAAAGTTTATAAGCATGAGTGCTTACATTAGAAATCAGACCTATCACCCATCAAAGCAGAAAATAAGAGGCTGCCGAGAACTCACCAGTAAAGTAGGCTTCTAATGGGATCAGGGAATATTGTGGAAGAGGGTGCTGAGAGAATATGAGTCATAGGGAAGGAAGGTGTACTCGGCAGCATGTCTTCTCCATAGGAGCTGACTGGTGCATACATGACCACACAAAGACCACTGATAGTCCACTGCAGGGTGGCTTCAAGGGAATAGGTCACTTCACTTTAACAAGGGGATAGGAGACAGAAGAATAGATGATTGATTGACAGCAATTCTGAAATCTCGGCCAACATCTGTCATTTCCCCCCAGTTGCTTGGGGGCAGTCATGCTTCCTGGGAGTGATTTTTTAGCCTTCCCTCTGAGTCACCCTGAAATTTTCTTTCATTATAAATGGCCTGAGTTTGCCACTGAGTGACAATCCCACTCTGCTTCTGCCTGTAAGTTTGGACACAATCTTTTATGTTTCAGTTCTCTGTCCTTTTAAGTTCAAGTTGGTTCTGTTCTTGCCAATACAATTTTCTTCAAACTTCATGAATTACTTAGGAGCCTCATCAAGATTCAGATCATCAAACAAAAATGGCTTGCTTACAAATTCATTTGAAATAGTTTATTTTCTAACTTTGACAAAGATTAGTCTAAGATTATTGTAATGTGAGACAATACTCTTAAGGTTCCTTTCAAGAATGCATTAAATCTTTTTGCTATGTCCTACAGGATCATTCAGCCAGACAGTCCATCAGAACTTTCCCATGGGGCTATGATTTATTGGCAGTGCTCTGGATTTATGCTCACTGAGGAAGTTTTTCTGTGAAGAGTTATGTGCCAGGTACAAAAACATAGTATGGTAAGCAATCCTGTCATTTTTAACTCAGTTCATCTTTAATTCTTTATATTTTCTACAAAAATTTTTAGGAGACAATAGGAATACTTTTAGTACATGTTACTATAATCATACCTTACCATATATGACTCAAAAAAAAAAAAAAAAACCACATATGACTTTTAATATGATCCCTGGAATCTTCTAGTTTCTGGGTGCATTTTCCATTTGCAATGCAGCTGAAAATTTTGTCCCTAAATAAAAAAAGATTCCATGTTGGTAGATTCTAATAAATATCTTCTCATTGTCTTTCAAAGTTTCACTGTCTCCTTAAGGCCAGTCCAGTGTCTATGTAGACTGATTTGTGGCTGACTTACTGATTCAGTTGCCCTCTCCAACTCATCCACTGATATCTCCTTTCACCAGTGCTCTTGCCTTTTCATAAAACCATGACTACTCACTCTCTTACAAGCCTCTATCTTTAATTAAAGTTATTTTTAATATTGATTCAATTTTAACAGCCATACCACTCACTTTCATGTCAAAGAATCAACAGAGTCACTTAAAGTTACAACCATTTTATGAAAGATAAATGCATTCATGTCTGACTGTAGATAAGGGGACATTGACCTACCTAGACAGGTCAGGAGAGAGTTTATCCCAGAAATCAGACAACAAGCTAAAACCCAAAAAAAAATAGGAAAAAAAATGTCCCACACATCATTTAACCTTGGATCAATGATCTCAATTATGACTTTTCATTTGACCACAGTCCCATTACTTTGTAATGACAATATGTCTCATGCTTCTAGATTTGTGTTTTGATTGCAAACTTTAGGCTCTAAACTTGTCTGTATGTCCTAAATTTCTGCCACTAACTTCCCAATTCTCTATCAGCCTCTGTCACGAAGTTAATGTGGATTCATAAGGATTTATAAGATGTGCAGAGACCACTATCTCCACTAGACTTATAGAAGACAAAGAAATGATAGATGTCATTTTAATGAGTGCTATGAAGAAAAAAATGTGAAAAGATAGAATAATACTTTTGAATAAGTGAGTAAACACAGGATGGCTTAGTTATGCTATACAAAAAATAGAATTATGAAAACATAGAAGTAGCAATAATATTTATGTGTGGCAGAAAAACGGGTGGAGTTCAGTGAAGAATTTTATGGAAGTCACATTTGTACAAGTGGAAAAGCTAGCGAGGAAAATTTTGAGCTGAAGAAATACTGTGTGAATGCACAGAAGCATGGAAAGCATGACCAGAGCAAGAACCATGGGAAAGTGTAGGTGACTGAAGGCGTCCTCTACGTCTCCACTTGAGAACACCATTTCCTTCTCAGGAAAAAAGAATTATTTCATCCTAAGATAAATTCAGTCCCAAAACTATTGGCCTAATACTTCCAATGTTTTGTGGAACATGCTTCATCAATTACCCTTTCATATTTGCTCAACTTGTTTATTTCCACTGACTTTCTGGTTTGATTAACAAATACATTCATGTTCTATATGTTGGAACTAACCAAACTAAAATGCATCTTCCAATGATGCCCATGGCACCTTAAAAGTCTCTATCTTCTTTTCCAACCAAAATTACAAGATTGAAGCTGGGCGTGGTGGCACGCGCCTTTAATCCCAGCACTAGGGAGACAGAGGTAGGAGGATCAACATGAGTTCGAGGCCACCCTGAGACTACATAGTGAATTCCAGGTCAGCTTGAGCTAGAGTGAGGCCCTACCTCAAAACAAACAAACAAACAAACAAACAATCAAAATTACAAGATTCTTCACATATCATCTATATTTTGCTAGTCCTTGCCATGGCTCTGGATTCACCACCTGATTAGGTTGATTTTCTGAAGACAGTCCATTTCAGAACATACATTTTTGTGTGTGTCTGAACACTGATTGGCATTTTAGAGTCATGCAGGCCACCATTTAAGCTTTAGTTGTAAGAACTCTACCTCTAGGATGGCCACAGATTATTTTTTATTTTTGGTTATTTATTTATTTTTATTTTTAATTTTTATTATTTGAGAGGGAGAGAGAGAGAGAGAGAGAGAGAGAGAGAGAACCGACATGCAAGCAGCCTGTCAGCCACTGTGAATGAACTCCAGACATGTCCACCCCCTTGTGGGCAAGCACGACATTGCGCTTTTGCGTCACTTTTTGCATCTGGCTAAATGTGGGACCTGGTGATCGAATGGGAGTTCTTAGGCTTGTCAGACAAGTGCCTTAACTGCTAAGCCATCTCTCCAGCCCTATTTTTATTTTTATTTGAGGCAGAGGAGAGAGAGAGAGAGAGAGAAACAGAGAGAGAGAGAGAGAGAGAGAGAGGAAGAGGCAGAGAGAAAATGGGCATACCAGAGCCTCTCAACCACTGTGAACAAACTCCAGATGTGTGCACCCCCTGTGTGCATGTGCAACATTGTGTGCTGCAACACTTTTGCGTCTGGCTAAATGTGGGACCTGGAGATTCAAACAGGTGTTCTTAGGCTTCACAGGCAGGCACCTTAACCACTAAGCCATCTCTCCGAGCCCACAGATTATTTTTTCAAATGTTTCTGCTATTATTCCATAATTTAGTTAGAATGGCTTGTTTAATATTATACTTTCCTGTCTAATGATATAGCTCAGTTGGTAAAGTGCTTGCCTTACATTCATAAAGCAGTGGGTTCGATCTCTACCAGCTCATAAAGTGGGTTTGATGGCACAAGTTTATTATCGTAGTATTTGGGAGATAGAGACAGTCAGAAGTTCAAGGTAAATCCTCTTCTACATAACCAGTTATAGGTCAATCTGAGATAAGTGAGACCTTGTTTTATAATAATAATAATAGTAATATAATTTAAAAAAAACTTACATAGTTGGTGAGAAGTGATATGTGAGAAGAAAGAAATTAATTAAAGATTTAATAATTTATAATTTAAAAACAGTGTACATATTCAGAGAGTTGGATGGCATTTTAGGAAGAGAAAACAAGGGCTTGACCATGAACAAATAGCATGGACAGAAGGGAGCCAGATTCTATCGGTGGAGACAATGGGAAGCATTTCAGAGACCTGTGGAGAAACTTGTCACCGTCAGCCCGTAACTAGGTACTTGGAGCACTTTTTCTAAAGAGGCATACAAAGGACCTGACCATCTACCTGCTCCCTGAGCCTCAGTGTTTCTGGGTCACCCCCACATACAGCTGAGGTGTGGCTTTGGCTACTCCTCTAGAAGGCACAGGCAGGAAACTTTGGTGGTGCCCTTGTGCTGGTTCTTTTCCTCCACCGGCAGGTAGAGCGGAAGAGAGAGAGAGTCGGGCCAGCCGCTTCTCTCGAGGCTGAGCGGGAAGGCGGGTGTCACAGCTCAAAAACCTCCCAAGCCACCGGGGAAGAAAAGCACATTGTAAATAGCTCAACATAAACACACTGTTAATGATTTTTTTTTTTTCTGAGATAAGCTTAGTTGTGGAGATGCCCAAGGAAGGATGCGAGGCTCAGAGGTCTTGAGGCCATGCAAACACAGCCACACTAAGAGGGATGATGATGCAGGAAAAATGCAGGAGATGATGAGGAAAGTTACAGCACCATGAGTACCAGAAACAAGGTTGACCAGAGGGAGAAGACTAAATTTTAGAAGGATTGGATGTCTTTATTTCACTCCTTATATAACCTGCTGGTTGAAGATGAGACAGAAAGTGGATGTCTGCAGTGTTAATCCACTGCTCTCTTAGAAGATGAGACATAAAGCGGATGTCTGCAGTGTTAATCCACTGCTCTCTTAGATTGCTATTTGTCGGTGTATATGGTTCTTGGCAACATGAACTCCAGGACTCCAGTTACTTTTCCCCTGTGCCTTCCACATGGGAATATGTAGCACACAGGGCCTCACCATAGGCCAGAGCCATGCCCTTTGACTTCCACTCTTTAGGATAATGACAGTAATATATGTTTATGCTTTAATTGTTCAATCTCAAGTATTTTTGTATAAAAAACCAAAAATATGAGGACAATATCTCCAGTGTGCTTAGTCTATCTTAGTAGGGAATTTGCATTTTGTTAGACATTAGCATACAAATAAAAAACCAATAAAAATGTACAGCAGCATCTCTTCATTTTACTAAATAAACTGCATGTGTTAAGGACTCAATTTCAGCTCATTCTTGTGTTAGATACTATGGGAAAAAATAAGGAAAACAGCACAGTAATTTATGGAAAGTTGCATTTTTTTAAACTTAAAAAATATAAATTAAGTATAAGGGGCCTTATAAATTTTAGCATGAACTATCTCTTTTAATAATGGTGGTTTATATCCTTAAATACATTAATTTTATTTGCTTTTTCAAATTTTAAAATATTTGTTTATATTTTATTCATTTGAAAGAGAGAGAGAAAGAGGTTGATAGGAAAAGAAAGAATGGGCATGCTAGGTCATGTAGCCACTGTGCATTTGGCTTACATGGTATTGGGGAATAGAATGTGGCTCCTTTGGCTTCATAAGCAAGTGTCTTAACTGCTGTGCCATCTCTCCAGTCCTTAATTGCTTTTTCTATTAAAGATATTTTTAGATTCTTTGGCATTAAAAGACATGTTATGCTTATTCCATGCTCTTTCTTCTTGTATTCAATTAAACCAAAAATCCCAAAATGAATAACAACAATAAGAAAAAGCAAAACCTACTACAGTTTGCCTGTTGTGATGGGTTGAATCAGATGACCCTCAACAAACTATCTGTTCTGAATGCTGGGTCCCCAGCTTATGGCAATTTCGGAGGCAGAGCCTTGCTGAAGGAGATGTGTTGTTGGGAGCAGGCTTAGGGGTATTTTATCAAGCTCCCTCTTGCTAGAGTTTGGCTCACTCTCTTGCTTTTTCTACCTATTGTGGCAGAGGTGATGTCCAGCCTTTGGTCATGCCATGCTGTCCTATTCCATCATGAAGGTTTCCTTGAGATGATAAGCCCAAATAAATACTTTTTCCCCATAAACTGCTTTTATGTTGTGCACCTTATCCCAGCAACAAGAAGGTAACTACACCAGAATATTGGTACCAGTGGAGTGGGTTCATTGCTACTACAAACCCAATTGTGTGGCTTTAGTATTTTGATACTGATTTGTGGGAGGGATGTGGAAGGATTTGAAACCTTGACCTAAAAGACACCTTGCAGTGCTGTAAGTGCTGTAAGCCTTGTTTGATGGACCATTCTGGTCAGAGTTGAAAGACCTAAATGCAGAAAGAACTGAAACATGGCTTATGAGGGGAAGAAAAAGCTGTGGACTGGGCTAGAGGCAGTTTGTGTGAGAGTTTTTATGTCTTCTGCCTGTGTCATTAGAAATTGAGCAGGGTTGAATTTAACCTTCTTCTACTAATAGTCTGACCCAAATGCTTCCAAAATTATGGAGGCAACACACAAGGAGTTCTGAAGGCCTTTCAGGAGAAGATTTCTTATGACTTCTATTTTCACAAAATCAGGAGAAACAATGGATGGGAGATTATGACTAGAATCACCCAATTAAGAACTCACCTTCAATATACTTGTCTATGTGATTGTTTTCCTGAAGGGTTATTTCTCCATAGAAAGGGTGGGTACAGGGTAGAGGGTATGGGAACTAGAAATAAAATTTAAGAAATAGGGATATACACTTTTAAACATTCACAGCAAGTTAAGTAACATGAATTTTCTTGCAAGCTAACTAGTATAGATACATGTTTTCTAAATGTGTTTAGTTTTTCTTAAATACACTTTGTACTCACAAGGCTCCCCCGATGTGTATAGAAGTTTCCAAAAACCAACCAACCAACCAACCAATGGGACAGCAAGGACAAGGGCCTTCCTGTCCTAACGCAAAAGCAGGTATCAAACTATAATGGCATATGCTTCCCTCCAAGGGAAGAACTTTCTTCTGGGTGACTTTACTGGGGAGGGTTTGGGCAGAAAACACAGAGAGAGAGACAATGATAACTGTGTTGGCTGGGGAGTGGGGAGCTCTTGTCCTAACTTCCCTTTTGTGAGTCTGGGAGGTAGCCAGATTTAAGTCAACCTAATATGTATGTATATATATATATATATAAGCATTCCCAAGAAGCTCTTTCTGTCTTTGTTTATAAGACTAAGCCATAAGTATAAGAGAGTCTACCTGTAGTGCTTATCATGGGGATGTCTGAGAAGGATGAAGAAGCTCATTCTTGAGGTTAGAGAACAGTCCATCCAGGCAGAGGCAGAATTGTGCATAGCCAAAGCCCACAGCTCCTGACAAGAGCAAGGTCACTCAGCCCCAACCACTGGGCTTCAAGATGACAGAGACAGTACAGTGCTCAAGACCAGTGTAGGCAGCAGTTATAGACACAAATGCTGGCTGATAAGCACTGCACAGAATGAGAGAGGCACTGGTGTGTGACTAAGAGAGCCTGCATGAACCCTAGTCATGAGTATCTTTGCCCTTACTGTGAGTTTGCAATCACTCACCTATTTTCCAGAATGAGAAATTTGTGTACACTAGAGGTAGGAAAGTGCAAGCAATTCCAATACTATCATCATATAAGCAATGAGATTGGGAGGACAACTTATATTGTCAGGCTGGAAATTCGAAGTGATGCATGTTGTCTGTACAATTAAATCAGTTAAACTTGTTACTCCATTAAAAATATGTATGTGCCTGTTGTTCAGAGTAAAGGGTTTTATAGTATTGTTTCCTTTTGGGTCCCAATTTGTATCCCCCCACCCTTGTCCTCCCTCCCACCCTCTCGTTCCCTCCCACCTTTACCCTCCCTCCATCCCACCTCCCTATTGTCTGGTCCTCAGAGTACTTATTAGGCTTGGCCGCATGTCAGGTGGATTCAGGTTAGGAGCGACAGATAAATGAGACCATGTGGTGATTAACTTTTTAAGTTTGGGTGAGCTCAATGAGGATGATCTGTTCCATGTTTGACCATTTTTTTTTCAAATTTCCTTATTTCATCTTTCCTTACTGCTACATAGAATTCCATAGTATAGCTATACCACATCTTTGTTATCCATTCATCTAGTGATGGATACCTGGGTTGATTCCAGCTCTTTGCTATTATGAATTGAGCAGCTATGAACATAGTTGAGCAAATGTCTCTGATCTGAGGCTTGGATCCTTTAGGGTAAATGCCCAGTAAGGGAATAACTGGATCCGTTGGTAGGTCTATGGTCTCAGCAGGCCTGCAGAAGGAACACCCGAACCACAGGAAACTGGAGAGAGCATCATGAACACCAACCTTAATCTTTTCCTGCTTCTCTTTCTCTCCCCCCCTTCTCCCTATACTCACTTTCTCTTTTATATTATCTATCGTTTTCCTCCCTCACCTTCCTAGATGAAGACTTATAACTTCCAGTGCCAGCACGGGATTAACTTCCACAATGAGCTGTTGATCCGAGACACCTACAAGGTTTCCCAAAAAAGACAGACTTCTGTCAGAGTTCTTGATGATCCACCAAAGGTTAATGGTAAGACCCTACTGTCGAAGACAGCATATGTGTGTGAGACCAAACACGGAGAGACCTGGCCAGAATCTGGAAGAGGGTCAGTCCCCAGACAGTTAGCTAGTCTAGTGCCAGAGGGTGCTACATGAGCAACTGGGGGAAAATGTCCAACGTCTGTCCAAACAACTTGCAGTCTAAGATATCCAGCAGGAAACAACCTGACGTAATGCTCAAACAAGTGCAGTGGTGGCACACAGCCATTGTGGGTAACAACTGCTCTTGATTTGGCTAATAGATCCACTCAGTGGAATGGAACTCATTGCTGGAACTGGGAAATAAATCAAAACCATGTTCAAAAAATGAGCTCAGTCTCCAAGATCAAGATACCATCAAATGTGGGCTAGAAGAGAGCCAATGCATATAAAATTCCCTCCAAAACATCTATTGTCATCCCTTCTATTTAGTACTAACTTCTCTCTGTTGGAGAATTTGCTTATCTTTTTTTCAGATGGACAATGAACCTGAAGGGAGGATCAGCCAATCACACCTCACCTGGGCCCCAGCTGAAACCATAGAATAATGCAGGGGAAGGGCAAGAATATAGCATTCTTGGTGAACACAACACCAGAAAAAGGCTGAAGGAGATAAACACAGAGAACATCCAACTCCAACTAAGCCAGATATTCAGAGACACAGAGGCTCCCAAAACCTCATCACTGAAGCAGAACTAAAATGACCCCAATGTGGCTTAGGGAAATTTGCAGAAGAGGGGGCAGAAAGAATGTTAGAGTCACAAGTTGGGGCATTATGCACAGAGACTGGGGCCTACCCCCAGAATGCTTGACTACCCCCACAATGCATGACCCACATTCCTCATTGATGAGGGTCCTTTTGGAAGAGGGAGGACAGAGAGGAGGACAATGGAGCCAATATTATGAATGTAAAATCAGAATAATATAAATAAATAAATTTTTAAAAAAGAAATAAAATAAATAACTCAAGAAATTTTCCTTAAAAAATATGTGTAGATATTGCATGTTACCATATGCATTTAAAAACCTTTCAAAATTTATAAGGAAGGGCTGGAGAGATGGCTTGGCAATTAAGGCGCCTGCTTGCCAAGCCTAAGAACGCTGGTTCCAATCTCCAGGTTCCACGTTTAGCCAGATGCAAGAAGTGACACAAGGGCGCAATGCTGCACTTGCCCACAAGGGAGCGCATGCATCTGGACTTCTTCATAGCTGCTGAGAGGCCTCTAGTGCGCTCATTCTCTATCTCTCTGTGTATCTCAAATAAAAAAGTAAAAAAAATATATAAGGAAATAAGTATTCCAAGTGCATAAGTAAGAGTCCATTATCTCAACTGGATGCCTTTTGAAAGAGAAAGGACCCTATGAACAATTGCTTGTGGGCAGCAGTCATAAACCAGAACCGTCTCATGGAGAGGGTTACCGAACACTGAAAGTAAAAAGAAAAAAAAGGCAGGAAAGTCTGCACTTGCTAGAAATCAAAGATTATATGACTTCTCATCTCTTGCCTAGTTCCCTAGATGTGTTTTTCCAAAAAAAAAAAAAACCTGGGCAACTCCTGGGAGGGAAGTCTTTTATTGGATTTAAACATTGTGGTTCGTCAAGTTCAGCCTCTGGAACTTGGTGTCAGGGCTAGCCTGTTCCTGAGACAGCTTCGAGCCTCAACCAACAAGCTGTCCCTGTGGTTCACCTGAGCCAGAAGACAACCCACTACTATATTGTTATAAATGCCTTTACAAGGGGTGGGGAGGGCAAGCTCTCTGACCACTTGGGAACTCCTAGCTGTGGGTGAGTTTTTCCCCCAGCTGGGCCTGGGCTTGCTTGACCCAGCCAGGATAGCCCCCAGCCCTTACTTTCCACATGAGCTCCTTTATGCCCTCCAGCTCCCCACATGGAAAGGACTCCTTGAACTTTCTTTTCTCTCTTTTCTTTCCACAGTTTTCCCAGGACCTCCACGTGGGATCTCTAACCATGTTAGTGCCTTTCCTTGGTTCTTTACTTCCCTCAATAAATATAATTTAATAATTATTTCTATCCTTTAATAATTATCCAGTCTTTTTATTAAATTCTTTAATTAAAATTAGAAGTGAATCAAGGGTTTGGGATTCGAGGACTTTTCTGGACCTTTAACACCCTGTTACAGATGACGACTTTGGGAAGAAATGCGAAGAACGTTTTCCAGCTGAGCATGACCGTTGTAGAACTGCTTCTGTCCACTTGTGGGAAAAAGGACTTGCTTTCTCTCCTTGCTTGGTTAAGATCCACGATTTTGGACTAAGCTGAGGGGAATGAACAGTGCATTGCTTTGGCAGTGGCCAGGCAGGCAGATTTCCACCACAGCTCCCTCTCCCCAGGGCACACCTGGGTATCTCAGGATGCCTGGCGCTGCTCCACCCTGCTGGGATTGCAAGCCCTGTTGATGTGCACTATCTGGGGCCAAACTGGGATAGCGCCAGGTGGGAGATGCATGTAACTGAGCTTCTCTGAATCCGAGCCATACTTAACAAGGCTGAATTCTAGAGCTCGGAAGCTTGTTCTGCTGAGCTGAGGGGGAGGGGCCTCATGGCCACATAATGCTAGGGAATCAAAGGCAGCTGGCCAGAATGGCTTCTAAGTTTCTCCTCTCCCCCTTTTCCATTACAAGCCGCGGCTCCACAAGACACTTGGTTGCCCATGGAGGTTGGGAGGATGGAGCTCCAACTCCTGCTCTGGTCTCTGCCCCTTCTGTGGCACTGGCCCCTGCCCAGTTCCATTGGAAACTTGAGGCTGCACTTCTGGAGTGAGCAAGCTGCCAGCTTGAGACGAGGGTCTCTGGCCACCTAAATGAAGGGGGGATGGACACTGCCCCAGCCAAGCTCCAGGACTAGGCACTTGACTGG
Organism: Orientallactaga sibirica; assembly: GCA_036365145.1. Lineage (NCBI taxonomy): Eukaryota > Metazoa > Chordata > Mammalia > Rodentia > Dipodidae > Orientallactaga > Orientallactaga sibirica. The sequence continues at coordinate 3,549,902 of JAEOAD010000027.1, forward strand.
AAAGGTTTGTTCAACAGGCCTGGCTTCCATCCACATGGCTCCTCTCCTCCCCTTCATGGAACTGAGGCCTGCAGCTGTGCCAACTGAGTGTGGGAGGTGACCATGTTGTCCCTCAGGAAATATAGACACAATGGGAAAGACATGCCTGATGGTGCTTGCTGACTGCCATGAGTTTCTGCCAAAGTGTTCGATGACAAATATATCTTTACATAACTGTAAATCATTTATCCATACAGGCATCATAAAAAGCAAAATAAGCTAGGTCTGATGGTACAGGACTATTATACTACCTACTCAGGAAGCTGAGACAGGAGGATCACCAATTCAAGTTTCCAATGTGATAGCCTGACCCCCACATTTAAAAACCATGTGACTTTTAAATTGCTTGATAAAAATAGGTAATAATTTTAATTGATGTTTTCCAAATTACTTAATAATTAAAACAGCTCATTAGTAACTGTACGTGATATTTTCTCTTTTGTTTAGGCTTTAAACAACTAAGATGTTATTTATAGACACCTTTTGATTTCGTTATTATGTGTGATAAATTGCAGTATGGTTTTCCTAATCCAAACAGTCCAATAGATCTCTCCTGAAGTTTCTGTTCACATTTAATTCATTTCAAAGTATTTTTGTGTTTTTGTCTTTAAAAGTCATATGTAACTAAAGCTTACAATAAGCTAAAATTTTACACAAACAGGCCATAATTTGTTACATAATATCATAAATATAATTACTGAGTTTATGTTCTGGGTCAACTTCAAGCTATATAGAGGATCATTGAAAACAACAAAATACTTCCTGAGGTGCTGGCTCATAATTTGCCAGGTACTTGAAGAGATCATAATGGTCCTGTCACTTAAGAGGAGTAAACAACTGGCCTGAGTTCAGGCCAACCTGCCTCAAGACAATAAAAATATGCTTTAGCTACTCTTAAAATCTTTTACAGGTGTGTTAGAGGTATTGATAACGATTATCCCCAAAGTAGTTGTCATATTTTGCCTGTATTCAAGGGCTTATAACTTTTAAAAATGTATTTTATGGAATTTGTTAATAGGAGATATTCCAAGTCAATGGGTTATATAAAATTTATAGGTATATATGTTGGTATAAGACAAGTCTCATTGTCAGGTAGATTTTTGGTGACATAAATACTAAGGAGATTGTTTTTCTGCTAAGCCTGATTCTCTACAAATTTCCAATAATAAGATGTTTAATTACCTCTTTGAAGTTACACTATTTGCTTGTTTATCAATGGGTAATGAGATAAGTCAATTAGATGTAACTTTTCTTAATAGTCTTATAAAAAAGATGATGAATTATGGGTTGAGATAAGATGATTGAAGGAACTGGGAAGGAGTATTTCAATGTTGGACATAGCATTCTTGTTAAAAGTGGGTTTCTTTTGGTGGAACTTAGATCAACATGTTTAAATATGTGGATGAAGGTGTGTGTACGTAGAAAGCATATAGGAGATCTAAAAAGATAAAATTTTGGCTAAAATTAATTTTCTTTTATAAGGAACAAAAGCTAATTTTCAGGCTAAACAGAGATAAACACCAAGCCTAAAATTAAGCATTCCTCAACTGTTTATAGACTCTTAAAATGTTTTACATAGGGACACAGACAATCTAAATTCAGTTTATACTACACACAGGTGATGTCCTGTGCTAGGTGGGTCACAAAGTCACAGGTACAGATGTAATTCACATTCTTTGGAGGCCTAACCAGGTTAGACACAGACAAGACCCTATCTCCTTGTGTATTACAAATGGGTAAAATAAATACATTTCCTAGGTAAAAACAATAAACAATTTCAAATAAGACAAGAAATATCAGGGTGCTTAGCTCTCCACTGTGTCATTTCTTTTTGATCTTGCTTACCATTATTTAAAGAAGTTATGGCAAGCTGGACTCTGGAAAAAGGGATGGTCCCCTTTATCTCATATGCCATGCACCATGCAGGTTTAAGTCATGTGTCCCTCTAGACCTGGTCCAGAGACAAAATGGTCAATTTCTCTGGCAAGGAAAAGGGAGTAACAAACAGCATATAACTTTGGTTCTCTTTACAGTGCCTCCTTTTGAACACCTAAAGTCACCTCTGTGAAATTTTCACTAGACAAAAATGGTAAACTGAGTCAAGGTATTTGCTCTGGTTACAAGCTCCTTATGTAAGACAAGCATCAGACTTATCTAATGTGTATATCAAGGTAAAACTATATATGACAAAAAGGCATCAAATAAATGATGTTTCTCATCTCTCTCTCTCTCTATCTCTCTCTCTCTCCTTTCAAATATCAACAAAGGGTAAGATCCCTACATTTAAGGTAATAAAATCAGAGACTACCTTCAAAACAATAACAATAACCCTGTAGTCCCAAATATTCACAGACCTGAGGGGACCCCTATCCCATGCTCCCACAGAGGGGAGAAGAGAAATGGGTCCCAGAAACACCTCCCAGTAGGACATCTAAGCTACCAACTTGGGAGTAAGGGCAAAATTTGTGCTTGGGCTTAGAATGGCCAGTGGTACTCCTTATATGCCATGATGTAATGCACATGCAAGTGGCTGGGGGAAGGTCTGGGGGAACCCAAGCATGGAAGCCAGCCTTGTAGGAGGAGCATGGATATCCTATCTAGGACCTTCCTTGCTCCACGAGGTACATAGACCACATTATGTGTCCCCGTTTGATTGGAGGGAAAACAGGGAAATTTGGGTTGGGATTCCTATAGAATGAAGATTAAAAAAAAACCCACAAATTTCAGCTGAGTGCAGTGGATCATGCCTTTGAGCCCAACACTTAGGAGGCTGAAGTAGGAAGATCGCTCTGAGTACAAGGCCACCCTGACTTCATAGTGAATTCCAGGTCTTCCTGGGCTAGAGTGAGATTCTACCTTTGTGGTGGGGGAGCAACAAAACCTAATTTCTTGTCACCCTCCAACAAGAAGATTCAAAACAGGATGGGGCATAACCTGACTAGATTATTCTTTCACTGTCTTCCAGTTTGTTTCAAATGGGACAGACAGCTTCCTAGATACCCCCAAAGTCTCTGCTAGCTTGGCTCCTTAAGAACTGGTCTTGTTTGGATAATACAAGGAGAATAGGAATTTCCCATTTCTTTTCTCCAGAGACTTAAGGAGCCAATTAGAAAACAAACTAATGTAACTCCAGATGCCATGGAAGAGGAAATTGTTCTTAAAGATAAAATTTTAACTCAGTCAACACCTGATATTTGTAAGAAATTACAAAAGTTGGTAGGCAAACTAGATAAGAGCTTAAGGCAGTTGCTCCAGGTGGCAACATCTATTCATTATAATCAGGAAGCCAAGAAAAAGAAAAAGGGACCAGTAAGGGAGATAAAGAAAAAAGAAGAGGCATCACCAGATATCATCACAGTAATGAAGGTTGCTCAGGGAAGGGCCCCTTCATTGAAATATTTAATTGGATGAAATCTAAAATACATTTCAACATTGTTTGTCAGATAGTGTTTTCTCTTTCAAAACAGATTTGTCAAGGGTTGTATTTGAGCTTAACTGTTTTGGCTTAACAGCTACCAGATTCTGCTTTATTACATGTAAAGTGTCTCATTTCTGGTGTCACAAGTCCTATAGTTATAACAAAATTAGATCTTAAGACATATTCCCTGGTTTAGGATATACAGTCTCATACTTAAACAAGGGTACTCATCTGAGAGAAATAATTTCAAGTTCTATGGTTGTCGGGGTAATTGGTACCCACACAGGTATCTGGACCAATCAAAGATGTTTTCAAACACAGGTGCCAAAACTTCATACTGTCTTATTTGTCTTTTTGCTGAAAAATTTTGGGTTAAATTAATTGGTTTAAATTTGTATTGTTTTGAAGACTGGTTACAGATTCTGCCTGCATTTATAGCTATTAGATAGTCAAAGGGTAAGATGTGCCTACTTTCTATGCTTAGAGGTTAGACAAAACAACTTAAAACATTTTTGTCATTCTTTAACTGGATAGGTTTTATCATTATTATTATTATTATTATTATTATTATTATTATTATTTTTGGTTTTTCAAGGTAGGGTCTCACTCTAGCTCAGGCTGACCTGGAATTCACTATGCAGTCTCAGGCTGGCCTTGAACTCATGGAGATCCTCCTACTTCTGCCTCCCAAGTGCTGGGATTAAAGGCATGCGCCACCATGCCCGGCTTGGATAGGTTTTAATAATCAAATGTGCTACATATGTACACCCTCCAAGGTTGGTGTAACTTCCTTTCTAAGTGTTCTAATAACGTATGTAGAAGCCAAAGCCAATTGGAAACATTGGTGCTAAAAAGGCCAATATTTTGGCCTCAGGCCGTGAGGCCACTGGAGATGATGGGACACTTCTACACTGGCCCCCTGGTAAGTCACCTGTCTTCCTGATCAGGGAGGACCCAGAGACTGAGAAACAAAAAAATAAGTGTAAGGTCGAAAGCAGGAGAGTCACAACTGAGGGAAAAAAATCAGTTCTGGCTTCCCAAAGAGAAAACTACTTGGCCAGCCTGGCCCTGACTCATCCTATCAGACAACACCAGTATTGGAGAAGCATAGGGCTACTACTCCAGGGTCCCTAAAGTCTCCATGGAGAGCCATTAGTGACCTCCAAAGTTAATCCTTGATTAAATTTTGGGTACTTGCTTGGTCTTAAACACTCACAGAGAAATATCTAACCAAAGATAAAGGGATACCCCAAATATTATTGATTGGGCTATTAAGTAACACAAGAGTTTTCCAAAAGGGGAAACAAAGAAGGCTTTAAGGAATATTGGCCTCCCTCTCTAATAGTTCTAATGATACAATAAGGAAAAACTACCATAGATGTCAAAATGGTTATTTTCAAATATAACATATTTCTGGATGACTCTCACCAAGGGCCTCTTAATTCAGAAGACTTCCTTATATTGGGAACAATGGTGAATCTCTTCTAACTTGTGCCAGGCCATCATTAAATAAGTCCTGAGGTCAACAATATATTGGACAGCCCCTACTTGTAACCAATAGCTCTATGGTACCAACCTATGGCCCTGGGTACCCCCAGGATAAATTAAAAAAAAGATACTCTTTAAGGCTATTATACAAAATATGGTATATTCACCATTATCAAGGTTAAATGTTGTGCATATATTCCTAATAACACTGCTACTATCTCTTCTGCTTTATAAGTCACACAGAAATGGATTTAGACCATGTCAGATACTACTATGCCACTCGAACAGTTCTAGGAGAAAATCTCAGCCAGCTCATGCTTAGATGAACGTGAGACAATCCAACTCCATCTACCTGCATTTCCTCAAATGCACCCCAAGGTCTAGAAGTCCACAAAAAGGAAAACCCTAAAGGCAACCAGTTTGCTGTGTTCTCACTTTTCATTAACACTTCACTTTTCTTTCTCCCCAACACTTTCTTCCAAGACTGTCTTCCTGATCTCCATCAGTACACTTTCTGGGTCCTTTAGAATAGTTCCCTTCTCTGGGAGAGACTCTCTAACCTCCATATTTTTACACCCCCATTCAGCCAGAAGTAGTTCAAGATCTGATATTATTGCCCTCTGTCCTCTCCAGCAGTTAGTTTGACTTCTCATGAGAGTGGGGAATGAGAGGGAGGTACAGTTAGGGTGACTGGAACCCTGAAAAAAAAAAAAAAAATGGCAGGAAAATCTTCACTTGCTAGAAATCAAAGATGATCTGAATTTTTATCTCTTACCTAGTTCCCTAGAGCTGCTTTTCCACAAAACACCAGGAACCCTCTCCTGGCAGAGAGATCTTTCATAGGATTTAAACATTGTGGCTTGTCAAGTGGTTGGTGTCAGGGCTAACCTCTTCCTGAGACAGCCCCTAGCCCTAACTAATTGTTTGTGCTATGTTACCATTGCACTATACCTCCAGTCCTATATTCTGTTTTTATTTATTTTATTTATGTATTTGTGAGGAGGAGCATGTATGGGCATGTCAGCACCTCTGGTCTCTGAAAATTAATAACAGTTGCTTTCACCATGTGGGTGACATGGGAAGAAAACCTGGTGTGCAAGCTCCTCAACCAAGCACTTGAACTGCTGAGCCATCTTTCCTGCCCCCATGTTTTATTTAAGATGAAAATTTGTCTTTCATTGAGAAGGGAAAAGGAGTGTGAGAAAAATTTTACCTATTTATATATATCTATCTATCATCTATCATTTGTCTTCTTTCATCTATGTAATCTATTTATATGTTTTCATTAGCTCCACATTTCTGGGATGAACCTCCAATCCAGACACAGTTTATGTGAGGAATGGGATTAATTTCATGCATACAGATCCAGGGGAAATTCCATAATGGGTGAAGAATCTTTCCCCTTTCACAAATCAATATACAGAAGAAAACCACTAGCACCACAAGCAAGCACCAAACTGCAGGGACCCCAGGCAGAGCTCAAGCCCTCTGCATTCCTTAGGCTGGAATTCAGATCTGGCCCTCAGAAAAACCTGAGGGCTGGATTTAAGGATCTGCCCACAGTGACACCTCCTCCAACCAGGAGGCTGGAAATCCAAGTTACAAGCTTTAACAAAACATCTGAGTCCATTGGTGAAACATACATTCATACTATCACACTATATTTGATTACAAAATAACATTACCTTTCCCTACCTTATGTCATAGAGCTTACACAAATAGCACATTATTCTATTGAAGAAATTAGACAGAAATTTAGTGGGTCTAAGTCTATGATCAAGTAGGTAAAAGAACTGTGGGAGGAAGGGGAGACATTTGAAAAAATCCTAGTGCCTACAAGTTGGGATGTTGACTGTCTATAGGTTTTTTTGGGGGGGAGAAATAGAGAGAGAGAAAGACAGAGAGAGAGAGAGAGAGAAAGAGAGGGAAGGTATAGGAGCCATCTCAATTGAGGAATGAAATCAAAGTATTGAAATGATTTTGGAAACTCAGGAGTTCAAATCTAGTGGAAAGTGAAAACTCACTAGCATCAGGAAATTAGTGGAAAATGCACTCTGTAGAATATGAGCTCCTTATTGTATCATTAGAACTATTAGAGAGGGAGGCCAATATTCCTTAAAGTCAATTGGAAACATTGGTGCTAAAAAGGCCAATATTTTGGCCTCAGGCCGTGAGGCCACTGGAGATGATGGGACACTTCTATACTGGCCCCCTGGTAAGTCACCTGTCTTCCTGATCAGGGAGGACCCAGAGACTGAGAAACAAAAAAATAAATGTAAGGTCTAAAGCAGGAGAGTCACAACTGAGGGAAAAAAATCAGTTCTGGCTTCCCAAAGAGAAAACTACTTGGCCAGCCCGGCCCTGACTCATCCTATCAGACAACACCAGTATTGGAGAAGCATAGGGCTACTACTCCAGGGTCCCTAAAGTCTCCATGGAGTGCCATTAGTGACCTCCAAAATTAATCCTTGATTAAATTTGGGGTACTTGCTTCATCTTAAACACTTATAGGCCTCTTTATTAGTTATTTTTATTTTTTCATTATATTTCTTTTTGCATGTGTATTCATATGTGGGTGGATGCACATGTGTGTTTGTGCATGTGGAAGCTAGAGGACAATCCCCTCCCTGGGTGTTACCCCCAGAAACACTTTCCACCTCTTTTGGATACAAGTCTTTCATTGGCTTAGAGCTGACCAATTAGGTTAGACTGGCTAGCCAGTGCATCTCAGGGGGCCTTTTGGCTCTGCCTCCCCAGGACTGCAATTACAAGGCACAGATAAGCATGCTTAGCATTTTACATGGGTACTGGGGATCGAACTCATGCAAGACATATACTTTACTCAGTCATCTCCCCAGGCCACTTTATAGACCTTTATACAATTAAAATACAGTGTCTGTGGCTGGTCAATAGCATTTACTGAGTAGTCATTGCAATATCAAACAATGAAAGTCTTGAACTTACAAATTTATTTAATTCCATAGTAAAAAGCAAAATAAGAAAAAAGATTCAAATTAGCATTTTATATGCTTATTTATTGAAATGTTCTTTTCTTCTCATGTGTTAACTATAAATAAATAATGGCAGTGCTTGGCCCTTGAGTTATTATTATTATTAAATAACTGTAACTTACAGACAATGGCATAGATTTATACCTACTGGTAGTTAAACTTCATGAAATACCTTCAGCTCCCTGGAGAAATGCACTGAATACATATGAAGTAATAATAAAATAATAATATGCCCAAGGACAAACCATGTTTTTGTGTTTTCATACTGTGAGCATTGTGGGAATTTTACAGTACAGGTTGTTTATAAATGAGGCCCCTGGCTGTTGCTGAGAGACTCTGGCAAAAAAAAAAAAAAAAAAAGGAGCAAACAGTTCAAACAGAGGATAATAATCCTGATTATAATAGGAGGATATTTCTTAAGTGAACCAGGGTGAGTTACATTCTCCTGAGGAGTAAACTGTTCATTCAGTGGCTCCTACGAAGTACCATGTGCTAAATTACCCTCTTTCCAGGCACTAAATGACACCTTGATGCCTTGGAAATATTAATGGGTGAATGGTTTACTCTGTGAACATTTTATTCCCTGTGAGTCAACATAGGATTCTGCCCAATTAAGTTTTGGAGGGCAACGTTTGCCCTAGAAAGAACAGTTTAAATGTTTAGAGTTATAGAAGCAATATAGAAAGTAGTCCCCAATGTATAGTAAAGATAGGACTTTTCACACGGGTGAGACTTTCATTATCAGCAGAGATATGACATTTCCCTCAAGGCCAAAGGAAGAGGCAAATGGTAAGAGTCACCATTAAAACATGAAATACAGTGACATTTTGTCACACTTATCTACAGCTGATCAACTGTCTCTTCTGAAGTTTGCAAAATCATATAGCCTATCATAGTGCTGGGGACAATTCAGATTGTTATCACATCAGGCAAGTAAACATTGCTATTTTCTTCAGATATATATTTTCTAGTGAATGGCTTATACATTCATTGAAACAAAACAGAACTCAAACATGTAGGCTGGAGACAGTTTTAGATATTGAGCTAAGTTTATTTTAGTTTTTTTTTTGGTTAATACCATTTTGTTCTGTTCTACAGTTGGTGAAATTAAATTAACAAAATTAAATTAATGAGTGATATGGAAAAGTTTTCTACAGAGTTAAGTAGTGTTGTTTTTATTTAAGCAAAATAGTTACATTTTTTTTTTTTTGTTGTTGTTGTTGTTGTTTTTGAGGTAGGGTTTCACTCTAGCTCAGGCTGACCTGGAGTTCAGTGTGTAGTCTCAGGGGAGCCTCGAACTCATGGCGATCCTCCTACTCTGTATCCCAAGTGCTGGGATTAAAGGCATGCTCCACCACGCCCGGTGCAAAATAGTTACACTTTTTATTTAAAGTGCTCACCAGTTCTTTGAACATAGTTGAAGTATATGCTGTATATGTATAGGTTGCCTTATTAGGTGATATTAAGATCACATTTAAAAGGCATTATATTTTCAAAAGTTCACTTTGGATATTTTACTACAAATATCTATGTTTTTGCTAATTTTAGTGTATGTTAATTATTCATATTAACAGGGTTCATTATGACATTTTCATATGTGTTTATAATGTGGACATTCTCCCTTCACATTACCCTCTTATCCCTTCCCACTCTTTTCCCCCTCCCATTCTTGCTGATACTCCTCCTTTTCCCAACTAGTTCTCCTTTTATTTATTTATTTTGGTTTTTCAATTTTTCAAGGTAGGGTCTCCCTCTAGCTCAGGCTGACCTGGAATTCACTATGTAGTCTCAGGGTGGCCTTGAACTCACAGAGATCCTCCCACCTCTGCCTCCGAGTGCTTGATTAAAGGCATGCACCACCACACCCGGCTTTCTTCTACTTTTTTTTTTTTTTTTTTAAATAATTAATTTTTTTCCTTTTACTTTCATGTTTTGATTTTTTTATGATCTAATGAGTTTAATTAAGATTGCTTACAGGAACATGGGAGGGGGCTTATTTACAGGAACATAGGAAACTTATGCATGGTTACACCACGGAAACAAATGTCCCTCCACAGGAGCTATTGACTTTTACTCCACAATTTGGTTTCTCAAAAATCTCTAGGAAACAGAGAGACACTGTAAATATTTGATTTATTTTGGTGTATCTGTATGATGTATGCATTTGTATGTGCAGATATACACCCTTGAATACATGCATCTAGAGGCCAGAATAGGATGCTGCGTGTTCACTTCTATTGCTCTTCCAACTTGTTTCCTTGACACACATCTCACTGAACCTGGATCTCACAATTTTAAAGTTGGACTTCTGATCAGTGAGCTTCTGTAATGCTCCTGTCTCTGTCCCCTGCCCCTCACCTCAGTACTGGGGTTACAGGTAAGCATGATGGGGCACACCTGGCTTATTATGTGGGTGCTGGGGATTGAACTCATGTCCTCATGCTTGTGTAGCACGTGCTCTTACCCACTGAGCCATCTAAAAGCTGCATCCCTAGGAAGGCTCCAAAGAGTTTCTCTGACTTTGGTTCCTTCCTACTATTCCAATATATCCTTCATTTAAAGCCATGTAGTTGTAATCATAAAATTCAGTCATACAAGTGCATGGAAATAAATGTGAATGCATACATTTGTGTTTACTAAAATTATGATTGAAAAACACGTTACAAAAGGTGCAATGTTAGTGCTGATGCTCAGATCAGCCTCCTGACACATCTACTTATAGCCATTCTTGTGGAAGTTTTACCTCCTCGTCTATAAGGTGTGGTAATAAACCTACTCACCTCATGCAGTAGTTCCAGTGACCATGATGATTTTATCTACTTAGCATTATTCTTTAGCAGGGAGAAGTCTTCAATATGCATTACTACTATGATGTGATTATTATTGTTACTGCAATTATTTTAGTCTTTCAACTAGCCCTCCCCAATATTGTACAGAATCTAAATGATATAGAACCAATGGATCTTGCTGTTTGAGGTAATTGTTCATAATTTGGGAGAAAATATTGACAAAATCAGGAGAAAGCTATATACTGTTAAATATAAGATGGCATATATAATAAATATTATAGGCAATGCAAATGATAGTTTCATTAATGTGAGAGTGTTATTAATTTTTATCACTTTGCACAACTTATCAAAATATATTACTTCATCTGGCAAACATATCCGTAAGTATCTAATATGGAGCAGGTCCTTCTAGTCAGAAGACCAAACAGTCTATAGCCATACAAACCAGAACATGCTTGATCTTGTCTCATCTCAGAAGCTAAGCAGGATCAGACCTGGTTAGTACTTAGATAAGAGACCAAACAGTCATAGTTTGTGAAGATTACTCTTCATTGTCAGTCTTATTGAATAAGAAAAGCCTCATAGTTTAGCATAGCGCACCTCCAGGTGTATCTATGAAAACATTTCCAGAAACAATTTGATCCTGAGTGCTCTCATACAATCATTGGGTTAGTCCTTTGATGGACTCATACTATGACACGATTATGGGGAGGTATTAAAAGGTGGGAAATGGGGCCTACTTATAGGAAGTAGGTCCCTAAGGGTGTGTCCTTAGAGGCTGCAGCATGTGTTGTCCAGGGCCCTTCCTGTATCTCTCTCTCTCTTTCCTATCTTCCAAATGTGTAATACAGCCTCCTTCAAACACTCCTGTTGCCATGATGGTCTGCCGAAGTGTTCAAGGCTAAGTGACTATGGACTGTACTCCATGAGGAAAATAAATTTTTTCTCCCTTAACTTGTTTCTGCCAGGTATTTGGTCACAGTGACACAAAAGGAACTCATGCAGGAGTGAAGACAACACACATATAGTAAGTAACCAAAAAAAAGAAAAAAAAACGTAATATGTGTGTTTGTGGGAATAGACAGCATTATTCATTTAGATTGGGGGCTTGGAAAAGGCCTCATAGAAGAAGTAAAGTGGGAAGTAGGAACTAAATGGAATTTGCCCAAGGAAACAAGATAGTCCTAATAATTAATGACAGTTACATGCAAGGTGTGATGCAATCTGTCACCCCAGGCTGTATGGTGATAGCTATACCTTGCAGCTTGCCTGTTTACAACTATTCAGTGCAAAGTGTTGGGGAAATGGTATTCCTTGTGTTTAGGACATTGGAGAAGGGGAAGATTCTGGGTGGAGAGGGCAGTAATAGCAGAGTGAAGGTTATATAAAGCAGCCTGCTATCTCAGGAGCTCAGTTTGGGAGTAGGATAGATGGGGATTGCTAATAGGGACACAGCTGAGAATATAAGCAGGACACAGTTTTGACAGGGATTTAAGAAATGCTATAGAATCCTGGCAATGGGAAACTCTTGCATTATTTTAAGTGGTAGACTACATGTTCAGATCCTGTTTCTGAATGCTATCAAAAAAAAAAAAAAAGACTTTCCAAGTGCATATAATTTCACTAAATAGATCCAAGTAGTCCTTAAGGACTACTAATTTGTAAGATGTATTATTTCTATTACTGAAAAGAGGAAGAACTTAAAATTAAAAGCAATAAGGAGCATTTGCTTCATGGGAAACACAGGAAAGCTCTACCTTGTGTCTGGTGAGGATTATAGAACTATACATTTGTAAAATGCATTAAATATCTACCCATATTGTTTATAAATTAGATCTCCATAAATTAATTATTGAAAGCTGATTAGACATGGTGAAATGTAGGGTCACACGGCCATGCCAAAGATCAGTGTCATTGGTATAAGAGGTACACAACAATTCATGAGTACTGAAAAAATGGAAATGGTAAATAGTTATTTAAAAAGTAGGGCGATCATGAGAAGGAGAGAAATGTGAGGAGGAAGGACATTGGTTTGATATGGTGGGATAACTGAAGAATGATTCTCCAAACACTGGGCTTGTCGGTATAGGAGGTGAAACCAGTAGAAAAGGGCCTATTTACAAAAGAAAGAAGAAATACCTAGAGCAGTTGTATGAGTGGTATTTTTACATTTTTGGTAACTCAGGCAACCAAGTTTACATTTATTTCAGGCTCACTGACCTAGCTCTGCTCCGTCTCTTGTCTTCAGTCATGTACGGCTCCATCCTGTCACTTGTTTCTGGGAGGAATCCACGTGTAACAAGTATGTCATGAGGCTTTTGAGTTTGCTCTACACCTTGTCCTTTGATGAAGCAATCATGGCTAGTGTTCACCTCATCATAATAAAACATTGTGCTGCTTTGTAATCTGAGGTAGAACTAGATGTTCTGATAAATGGCATGGTTTACCTGTGTTTTTTGTTGCTTTGGATGGTTAAACAGGATACTCACAGGAGTGGCAAATGGCAAATGTCCTCAATTCTCCATCCGTGAGTAGTACACTTTTCAGGATGATTCAAGCCCTTTTTGAGAAAGAAGACATGTGTGAATTTGTTTTCCTCCTCTCATTCAAATCACAATTAGTCTTACAGTCACTGCACACTTCTCTCCTTTACATCCTTTTTTCATAAGCTACTCTTAGGTAAGGGCTTCAGAGCTGCCTAGAAACTAGATATAAATTTCTTCATCTCTCCTACTTCTTTGTTTGACCTGGGACCCTATGGAATTCTGCTTCTTAAAGTCTAAGAAACTATGGAATCCTTTGGGAAAATTGCTGCTTAAGCTCTTCATTGTGTCTGTACTTATAAACCAAGGGAAAAAATGTTGATGAGCATCCTCTTCTGTTTTTCTACCTCATGCTGTGTGAATTCCCAAGGCTGTAGCCAGTAGCTTCTTCATTACAAGGATGACATTGTACCCACACAGCCTCTCCCATCTTTGTGCTTGGTTTCCTCACCTTATCTTCACAGAAAAGTTGTGTTTGCAGCATAATTTAATGAGAATATGTGAAAAAAAATCCTGAGCCATCATGGCTTAAAAATATTTTTAGGAAATGTTTCTATGCATATTTTCAGAATCAAACATGATACTACTTTATGAATAATTTAAATGAATTACAGGTTAAAGATGAGAAAATTATACTGGCCACAATTTTTCCAGGGAGAACAATAATTTGCTCTTAAAAATTATTCTGGGGGTCTGGAGAGATGTCTTAATGTTAAGGCATCTGTCTGCAAAGCCAAAGGACCCATGTTCAATTCCCCAGGATCCACATAAGCCAAATGCACAAGGTGGTGCATGCATCTGGAGTTATTTGTCGTGGCTGAATCCCTGGCAGGCCCATTGTCTCTCTCTCTCTCTCAAATAAATAAATAAATAAATAAAGTAAAAATATTAATAATTTAAAAATTATTCTGGGGCTGGAGAGATGGCTTAGTGGATAAGGTGCCTGCCTGCGAAGCCTAAGGATTCATGTTCGATTCTCCAGGCTCCACATAAGCCAGATGCACAGTGACACAAGCAAGCAAGATTGCATGTTACACAAGAGGGTGCACAATCTGGAGTTTGATGCAGTGGCTGGAGGTCCTGGCACAGCAATTCTCTCTCTCTCTCTCTCTCTCTCTCATGCATGCATTGAAAAAAAAAAAAGAAAAGGCAGTCCATTGGGCTTGCTGCAAAAAAAAAAAAAAAAATTAGTCTGGGGCTTATTATTTAAGGCATTTGCCTACACAGCCAAATGACCTAGGTTCTACTCCCCAGGACCCACATAAGCCAGATGCAAAAGGTGGTGCATGTGTCTGGAGTTCGTTTGCAATGACTGAAATCCCCGACATGCCCATTCTCTATCTATCTGTCTCTTTCTCTCTCCCTCTCTTTCTTTCCCAATCTCTCTAATAAATAAATAAAATATTAAAAAATTAAAAAATATTATCTCTAAGTGCATTTGAGATTTGTACAAAGAGATTTCCTGGTGTGGAGTGTATTACTCATACAGAGATAAGGAGTAGGAACTTTTGTTGTCATAGGAAAGAAGTAAGCACAGGGAGGTGGGTGGTGAAGGGCTGGAGTCAATAAGTCAGTAAGACAATGCATCACTGTGTTATTCTTGTATTTGTTTTTATTTATTTGAGAAAGAGGCAGATAGATAGATACAGACACAGAGAGACAGAGAGAGAGTTGGCATGCTAGGAACTCTAGCTATTACAAACTCCAGATGCATGAATATGTATGTATGTATGTATGTTCACATACACACATATGTACATACACATACATTATCGATATATCTATATCTATATACATGCACACCTGCTCAGAAAATGTACTTTGTTTTCCTGGTAATAGTCTTCTCCTACCACTCTCCTTTGTCCCCTATGCCTTAATCCCCTTCTCCCAAACCCCTCATCTGTCCAACTAGTGCCTCTTCTATTTTGATGTCATTTTATACCCTCTTGCATCATCTGTGACAACATGGTAATGACATTATGATAATATATACTTCTTGTGCAGTTAACAACAGTGTCTATGAGGTCCTGAATATATCATGCACCTGCTGTCTGGAAGACAGTGTTTAAAGCACTCCTCCTCTTCTTTTGGATCATTTTCTCCCACCATCTCTTCCACAATGGCTCCTTATCCTTTTAGGGCATGATTCTTCTTTTATCTTTAATCATTGGTGAATGCTTTTAAAACTATGTTATGTGGGATATAAGCCCCCATCCAGTGGAGAAAAGTCTTTCAAGAGGTAACATATCAAGAGAGGTCATGGTTGGAATAGAAATAGCTGAGAAGATAGGTATGGGATATATTAGGTTGTATAATAAGTTTCTAAAATGAGTTGTTTGGGATTATTTTTTTTAATTTAAAAACTTACTATCAACTATTTAGGAGCTTTTAAGTTGGATTTTTTGGCTCAGCTTTTTAAAAAAAGGTTTAAGTTTCTGTTTGCTTTTATTTGTTTATTTGAGAGTGACAGACAGACAGAGAGAGAAAGAGGCAGAGTGAGAGAAAGAGAGAATGCGCGCACCAGGGCCTCCAGCCGTTGCAAAGGAACTCCAGATTCAGCGTGAAGTGCATAGTTTAAGTTGGATTTTAATCTAGGCTCCTGCTACTTATGATAGTAGTACAGGCCTTTTGATCTGATTTAGAAGTTTTAAGTGAATGGCATATATAGAGACATGTCTTGATAAATATTCAGTAAATATTACCTGTGATAATAATGATAATGAGAGAAATGTTGAGTGTGGAAGCTTAGCTAATAAGATTTCAGAGGGGCAAAAATAATTTATTGGTAATTGCTAGACACAGTTAATATGATATTCTGGCAGAGAACATGACTGCATTCTGTCCATGTCTGTGAACTTGAACAAAGTTTAAATTCAAAAGAATGTATTAATTTGTTAGTTGGGTAAATTTCAAGTTGGATACAAAAATTAAAAAATATAAACCCACAGGTGGGAAAGTGTGTTTTGAAGCATAGTTTCCCCCCACCTACAGAGACTAACTGGTGCATTCATGACTCCATTTTGAATACCAGTAACCCACTGAGGAGTGCCTTCAGTGGAATAGGAGCAAATGTCTCTCTCTTGGTGAATGGGCATTATTGTTTAGTATATATTGATGAACTGGTATTATTTCTAGCCACACTGGGCCCTAATCAAGTTATGAGCAGTTAAAGAATGCTAGAACAGCATAGATATGGAATTCTTCACCCTTTGTGTTTCACATTCATTAGAGCTACTTCTGCTTTTTATTGGGGTACTGGTTCATGTATAGGAACATTGCAACATTCCTTTATAATTATTAATATAGTATATATTTTCCTTTCTTATATTTGCTTTAGAAATTATCATGATTTGGGTATAAATAATTAGGTATGGCTGTGTATAGTGACAAATTACTTTCTTCTACAAATTCAGTTTCTAGTATATTCAATTTTTAATGCATCTTTTTTGTTGTTACTATATTCAAGTTTTCCTCTCTATTTTTGTTTGAAAAATTCTAACATAGAATTTCATGCCAGATTTTTTTTTTTCTCTTGAAAGCTGGAAGAAGTCATTTCAAGTTTCAAGACTGTGAAAAATCAACTCTGCCTGACTTTTCCCAAAATGACTTTGTAATGCTTTTTGCCAGGCAGATTCTAGGAGTAGTTAGTTGATGATCAAAACTTACAGATGGTACCTATCGAAGAGTAGCCAGTGGAGCATTTTTGAAAATGTCAAGAACACAAACTGTAATTAAAGGGTATTTTGGAAAAATCCAGAGTTCCCATCATTAGATTTCCAGTGAAGAGAAGAAACAAAATAACTTTTTAACAAAGTATTTGCTGACAAAAATGTGGTAACCTGATGTCATTGGAAAACAATTGGATTTCTAGTCTGGACTCTGAAGATATCTGGTTTTCAAGTGATGGTTAGGGATCTCGTGTACAATGTTGACTTTTCCTCAAGAGTTTTACCGCTGTCAGCCCTGCATAGCCATCCTCTCTGTCACTGTTACTGCCTTTCATCACTGCTGGTTGATAGCTCTGTGCCAGACCCTCATAATATTGAATCACCACAAGGTGGAGGATATGTGACGATCAGCCTGTGATGAAGCCATGGAATTATTTCTTAAAAATGTACATGTGGAAATTTTATGCACTGAGGCAAAAGCAGAAAAATAATGAATATTTATAGTTTAACTTCCACGCATCACTGCAGTGAAATGAATACCAGTGTGAAGTAATACAATAGTTAAAGGGGTGGGCTTGAGGTTTGAAGAACAGGATTACTATCCATTATAAAAACTGCATGTATCTGTGCCAAGGAATGTGAAAATATGTCAATTGCATGACTTTCAGGGACAGAGAAGGAACATTTAAACTTCAAAATTATTCCCTTTTATTACAGAAAACAAAGCAAACTCTTCACTCTAAATTGATGCCAATAATAAATGAATTCCATACATGTCCATTTTAAAAATAACCAAATTTAATTAAGTACTCATTGTTAAATAGTTTTAACATCGTTTTTTTAACCCACTATGTCAACCCACCTAATCTTGTTTTTCTATGAGATCATAATTTTTTTTTAAACTTTTTATTTTTTATTATTTTTTTTGGAGAGAAACACAGAGAGAGAGAGACAGAGAGAGAGAGAGAGAGAGATAGAGAAAGAGGAAGACAGAGATGGGCGCAGAAGCAGTGTCTCAGCTGCTGCTAACAAAATCCAGATGTGTGGGCCCGCTTGTGGTCAAGTGCGGCATTGCGCCCTTGTGTCACTTTGCATCTGGCTAAACGTGGGACCTGGAGATTGGAACCGCTGGAGATTGGAACCAGTGTTCTTAGGCTTAGGAGGCAGGTGCCTTAATCCCTAAGCCATCTCTCCAGCCTGAGATCATAATTTTTATACCTCACTAATTCTATAAATGCCAAATCACAATTTTTTAACCATGGAGTATTAAATATATCCTTGATTAAATATTTATAATTCAAAGTCTATTGTTTAGTAATAATGATGAATTTATAATATCCCATTGCTAGGAAATATGCCAAAGTTTATTTTTACTTTTATTAATTTACGGTGTTAGCTTTATTTATTTATTTATTGGTTCTTCAAGGTAGGGTCTCACTCTAGCTCAGGCCGACCCAGAATTCACTCTGTAGTCCTAGGCTGGTCTCGAACTCAGAGTGATCCTCCTACCTTTACCTCCTGAATGCTGAGATTAAATGTGTGTGCCACCACACTTGGTCAGTGTTAGCTTTTGTAAATAATAACGATATATAACTTTAAGTTGCAGCCTGAAAAAAAAATGACCATGTATTAGGGAAATAAAGAAATGTGATAGTATTGCAGTCAGCTTCATGTTGCTAGCAGAAAATATCTGACCAAGAGCAGCTTGTGGGAAGAACGGGTTTATTTTGGCTTACAGGGGAAACTCCATGATGGCAGGGGGAAATGATGGCATGGGGAAATGATGGCATGAGAAGAGGATGGACATTACTTCCTGGCAAACAACAGATGGACAACAGCAGCAGGAGAGTATGTCAAATACTGTCAAGGGGAAGCTATAACACCTGTGTTAGATTGAATAGATGTCCTCCAGTAGATTCAGGAGTTTGTTAAAGCTTCTTTGATTTCCAGCTACTTGGAGGAGGTGTCACTGGGTGGATCCTGGGGTTCAGCCCTACGGGGTGGTGGTAGATTTGGAAGTCCAGTCTAAAATGCAAAGTGCCTGAGTTCCACCTGGAATTCCTGAAGTGTGCTGTGTGGTGTGGCTTTGAGGTTTTGGCCTTTTTTTTTTTTTTTTTTTTTTTTTTTTTTTTTGAGGTAGGGTCTCACTCTAGCTCAGGCTGACCTGGAATTCACTATGTAGTCTCAGGGTGGCCTCGAACTCACAGCGATCCTCCTACCTCTGCCTCCCGAGTGCTGGGATTAAAGGCGTGCGCCACCATGCCCGGCTCTCTTTCTTTCTTTTTTAAATCTCTGCATGAACCTGTGAAAGCAAGCTAGCTTCTTCTGCCTTTATGGAACATGTTCTCTATCTTCAATAAATATCCCTTCCTCCATAACTGTGCCTGGTTGGGAAGTTCAAGTCAGCAACCGGAAGCTGTTTGCCACAACACTCATAAGCCCACCCCAACATTACACCACCTCCAGCAGGATCCAATTTCCAAATTGCCACCAGCTGGGGACCTTGTATTCAGGACACATAAATTTATGGCAGACACCTGAATCAAACCTCCACATATAGTATTTTCAATGATTATTTTGGATTAAGAATTTATCTGACTTTACAAAGATAATTTATTTTTAATTAGCATAGCACACAGTGTTTTTGATATTATTTTCCCATTTTCTCTAACAGTTTGTCTTAATTGATTCTCCTCCTTCACTTGCTTTCTCCATCCCCATCCCCCATTCTGTCATTTCTGTGTACATATCACACATGTTCTCCTGCCCTTTCCTCCCTCCTTCCTTGTCATCTCTTATCACCATCCCTTGGTAGCCTTTGTAGCTTTTTAGGTGTAACCTACATTTGTCCCCTTTATACACATACATAAAAATGTTACAAGCTGGGATTTGCATCTGACTTTCACACTAATTACCATAAAACTCAGTAGCTAATGCACCTCCAAAATTCATATTTGCTGCATATCAAAAGCCTTGCTTGTTATCAGGCATTTGAATTGAAAAAGTAGCTTTCCAAAGACTAATTTGCAAGCTTGGAAGAATATTTGTAAAAAAATATAGTAAATGTACATTATTTTCTGAAAATTCTTGTTTAAAAAAATACTGTCAGTTCATCATGAAAAGCAGTTCTAAAGTGTAAATGCTTTTTAAATTTAATGCTTTGTTGGCTGAGAAAGACCCAAAGCAGACTAATTTTCTAGCTATCAAAACCAAGAAAATTCTCTCTCTCTCTCTCTCTCTCTCTCTCTCTCTCTCTCTCTCTCTCACACACACACACACACACTCACTCACTCACTCAGTTTGCCCAGGTTCTTTTCAAGCTATACTTCTTTACCTGGCCCCTTGAAAGGATAGTGTACAATTTGTTTTGTTCAGAAGCGAGTGTTTGGTTCTCACTCAACAAATAATAAGTCATAATGACAAGTATTGAATCCAATTTCAAACAGTAAGGGGGAAATTCAAGTCGTCCCAAATGTCAGTGTTTTATAAGTTAATTCCATCTGTGGAGAGACTACAATTCCAGATTTTTATGTGCATGAAATAATTCAAATTATTCTCATCTATTTTTAACTTCTGGGTGGGCCAAAGAGATTTTCACGCTGAAGATTATAGCCATAGCTTTCACCAAGCTGAAAAACAAGTCTTTAATGTGATGATCCAACAAGACCAAACTTGATGAGAAATGGAGGGTGTTGCCATGGTAATTCCAGTCATCGTAACTTTTCTCTGCTGGCTTCACTCTGACATTACATTCGAAACAAAATCCTATGAACAGGTGCCATGGCTGAGAAGCAAATGAAAAGCCAAGAAGATGGATCCTTCTCACGTTCCCTTCTACAGAAGGCAGAGTGCAGCATCCTATTCTAATGCCACTGCAGTGTCGCCAGAGGCAGGGTGACAGGGTGTCATCCTGAGCTTTTGTTGAAACCTTGGGGTTTATTTCTGTTTAGCTTAGGTGGGAAATTGGCACTTGCAGGGATATGAGAAAAATTACAATATGACGAAGGATGCTTAGGGTAAAAGGAACGTTATGAAGGCTCTGGCTCCTGAGAAGTGAAGATCTGTTTTGTTGTGGTGGAGGTTCTTGTCTTGTTTAATTTGAAGCAGAGTGTGGTAGTTTGAATATATGTCCCCCAATATATTCAGTATTTTATTAGTTATAGTTTGCATCTGTAATCACCTTGCTAGAGGCAATGTCACTGGGGGCCGGTCTTAAGGTGTGATGGTGGGCTTGAGATTCCATTGTAAAGATATGCAAAGTGTGCCTAGGAGTTCCTGAAGTGTGCTGGGCTTTTGGCTGTAGTTGTTTTTGCTCCGTGTGCTGTGCGTTCTGGTTGGCTTTTCTCTCTCTTGCCTGGTCCTGTGAGAGCAGGCCCCTTCTCCTGCCATTATGGAACTTCCCCTGGATCTGTAGGCTTCAATAAATATCCCTTCCTCCATAACTGTGCCTGGTCTGGAAGTTCATCTCAGCGAACCTGAAGCTGTCTGCTACACAGAGGTTGCATTATTGCAGCTTCATTTAAATCTAAGTGTAGAAAGCAAATGAATCTCAGGTTTGAATATCTCTGATGAAGAACAACTTAGGGAGATTTATTAATTCTCTGTCATTTTTTTTGCAAATGGACTTTCCTTTGAAGAGATAATCCGTCTGACTATGTATAATATCCACTGTAATTAGAAGCCAATGGCAGGCTTGAGCCAAGCATTTTTGATTTTCTGATTTATCTTGAATTCTTCATAAGAAACCTACATAATAAGCACTGTTATTATCTATATTTTGTACATGAAGAATACAGATCTCAGAAAGAAAATACCACAGGGCTCAGCCAGTCACCTAGAAAGAAGGAACTGTAGAAGTTGAACCCAGAATCAGTGTTTTAATGTGATTTTAATTAGAACTCACTGATAAGCACTTGATGAGGGGTTTTCCCAAGCCATTACTAATAAACAGAAAAAATTACATTTTATTACTGCTGTGTGAATATCTTTTTTTTTCAAAGCCACAAATCAGGTGTGATGAGAAAAGTGATTTTTCACAGAATCCTATAGTTTACAAAGTCTACCTTCCATGTGCTGCAAGCATTAAAAGCCTAGAAGACCTCATCAGTTAGTGGGGAGCAAAGAAAATAAATGATGTAGAGGATCGTGCATGTAGAAAACAGCTGTGAGAGCTGTTATATAGCCTATAACTTAGTGGCCTGGTGATTTATGTAATCTCTATGCTTACTCTGACTCTCCCAGTGAGGATCTGATTTTATTTTATTATTTTTATTTTTTATTTTTTGATGGGCTTATTTGGAAACTGGAGGATGTCACACAAAACCTAAATCTCTGTTTAAAAATTTCAAGTATCTGTGAAGACAGACCTTATGTTCTCATCTAGCGACAATCAGCATTCGCTCATTGGAAGTGCCCTTTAGTAGTGATGGACGCTGTGTAGACTCACCATATTGCTTTTCTGTGTGCTGAAGCTCAGTGAAAACTACCATTGGTTATGAAACCCATGACCTTGCTTGCCTTGTGCCTAGTAATATTTCATTTAGTAGGTCCCTGGCCTGTCATTTATGGGCCTTCCTGGCCCCCTAGGAAATTTTGAAATTATGGCTTTTACCATAAGGTACCATAAGAACATTTTAGGTATAAATTATTAATACTTGTAAAGAGACCATGATTTAGATAGTATGCTGCTATCTACTATCTTCTGTTTCTGCTTCTGTTATGAACCATGAGCATGTTCAAACAGAGAATGACAAGATCTTTAACATGAGCTGAAGTTTCCATATTTCTGAGCTGTGCAGGTACATGACTAAAGGACTGGATCACTGAGTGGCCCAGGAACGATGCCACGATGATTGCAGATACGCTGGCATTGTTGATGCCAAAGAAGGTTCTGATTTGGAAGGAATAGATATTAAGCAGACAGAACTAAAATGAAGGACTTGAATGAAGCAGAAAGAGGAAAGGAAAGAAAGAAAAATAGAGGTAAAGGAAGGAATTTTAAGAGTTGTGAGGTTATAGCTTATTCACTCCTTAAACATGTGTGGCATTCTCTGTCATCCATTTAGTACCTTTGGACAAAATCCACTGTGAAATTTGAAGTCTTGTCACTTGTTTTTATCTCTGCCTGAAATAATTTTTTTTCCTCCTCAAATCTTCAATTGGTCTGCTTTTCTCCTACTCATATTTCAATACTTGGTTAAAGATGTTTTTACTAAAAGAATTAAATTAAATTTTGATTTCCCTGTGAGAAAATAATCTCTTCCATTACACTATGGTTTTATCTTATGTAAGATTGATTTATCAGACTTTTTTTGTGTTACATTGCAATTATGTATTTACTTGCCTGTCTTTCCTAGTGGATCATGAATTATTGGGAAATGATTTTTGTTTTAGTATCTTTGTGTCCCTAGCTCCCAGTATGGTGTCATATGTATTTGTTGAATAAATGAATGAATATAATTTTGTGGTGGCTTAAATGTAAAATTTCCCTATAACTCCAAGCATTTGTAATTAGCACCCAATGGGTGGAAACTCTCTAGGTGGACCCTTCCCAAAGGAGGTGTGTCAGTAAGTTGAGGTTGATAAGTCCAGCCATGGTGGGTATTGAGAGTCAGCATGCACTGCTGTTTTCTCTCTGCTGAGCTGTGTGACCTTGTGAGTCAGCTTGTCATGCTTTTCTCATGTTGAAACTCCCTCCATATTGTAAGCCAGAAATAAACCCTTGCCTTGCATTAGCTGCTTCTAGTCAGCTGTTTTGTCCCAGCAATGAGAACATAACTGTACAGTCCTCACAAAGAAGATATATCTTTGTAATATATCATTAACATTTTCTTAATCTATTGACCTACATTTCACTTAAAATTGCTTGTTTACATGTGAATCTGTGATAGCATCCTTAGGTGTGTTTGTATGTGTATATTTGATGTCCATAAATCTGACATAAATATTAATTTATAAAATATATTAGAATATACATATCTATTCTCTATATATACATCTTTGCAAGTGTTTTGTCTCCCAAAAGTTTGTGTATTAGAAGCGTAATTCCAGTGTGGTCATGTTCATAAGTGTGGAAACTTTAAGAAGACTCTTAAGTGCTAGAGAGAGGGCTCAGAGGTTAAAGCACTTGCTTCCAAAGCCTGCAGGCCTAGGTTTGATTTCCCCAGTACCCATGTAAAGCCAGTTGCACAAGCCCTGTGTTCATTGTCTCTCTTTCCCTCTCTTTCCCTCTCTTTCTCTCTCTGTCTCTATCTTTTTCTCTTTCTCTCACTCTCTCCTTGAAAATAAATAAAAAATATCTATAAAAAGTTTAAAAAGAATAAAACATGTTCAATTAATTATACAAGACATACTCATAGCTATACAGATATGAATATTATCTGTCTGTTTCCTGCTGTTGTGACAAAATATCAAAGGCTGGATAATATATAAAGAAAAGCTTATTATTTAGCTTATTTGTTTACTTATCCATTTATTAGTCTAGTACAAAGTTATTTAGGGTGTTGTCCTTGGTAGAGAATAAAGTAATTTTCATTGAGACCCTGGTTAGTTCTTGAGAGAGAGCGCTCGTGCGCGCCCGCGTGAGAGAGAGAGAGAGAGAGAATGTGTGTTATTGTAAATAGGAAGCCTACATCTCCCCAATCTCTTGCTTCTTGTCTTGTCTTGTGATTTCTTGTACTCCTTCTAAATAATGCCATCCAACATGACAAGATATCCCCAGGGAGCTCGTTCAGTGCTGATGCCATGTGCCTCAGAGTTTCAACTTTCAAAGGGGTAAACTAAATGATAATTTTGTCTTTATATGTTATTCAGTCTTAGATACTTTGCTATAGCAGCAGAAAACAGACTAATAAATATTCATTTCTATGTAGCTATGGGTATATCATATATAATTAGTTGAGCATGTTTTATATCCAGAGTATATTAGATATTCTGTCAAGCATCTGATAAGGTTTAATAACATGATTGTATAACCTTCAATTTCATCATAGATATTAGCAAATATACTCCCATTCATCCACCCAACAAAGTTCCTCTTTTATTTTTGTGAAAAATACATTATTAAAGTATTAACTGAGGCAAAAAAATCACTGCAAGCTTTCTACATAGTACCCAGAATAAAACATTCATTTTAATGAAATATGAAGAAATGTCTGTAATGTATTAGTCAACTAGACACAGCCACATAAGTAGCTCCAAGGTGAAAAAAATGATTTTTTTCAAAACATCAGCTGTCTAATTTACATGTAAATTCCTAAACCTCATGTTGCCAGGAGTGTGTGGTGTGGATGGAGTGGTGGTAGGAGCCTCCCTAGAGCACAC
The DNA here is from genome assembly GCA_036365145.1 of Orientallactaga sibirica. Taxonomy (NCBI): domain Eukaryota; kingdom Metazoa; phylum Chordata; class Mammalia; order Rodentia; family Dipodidae; genus Orientallactaga; species Orientallactaga sibirica. The sequence continues at coordinate 3,575,180 of JAEOAD010000027.1, forward strand.
AATGGGAAAGCCTGTGTGCCCTCGAGTTCAAAGAACTCAAGGAACACTCTAGTAGGGCATTAGCATAATGGCACAAGTCAACAAACCCTTCTTTCTTGAGTCCAGAAATGGATGTTCCTTGGGAATATGAGCTTCCTTCATGCCCTTCTGGATCATCTCTCCCAGCATTTTGTTGAGGGAAGAATTGCTTTCTCCAAACACCAAGTAATGCAAACACCATTTCTGAGGTCTATTAGGTGGATATGGTGAAAAATACTCACTTCACCATTTTGTCTCATTTATGGAAAAGCATGCAGAATTATATATTTGTAGGTTTTTCTAAAAAATATTTTTAAAAAATTTTATTTATTGACTTGTTACAGACTGGGAAAAGGGGAGAGAGAGAGAGAAAGAGAGAGGGACAATGAGTTCGCCAGGGCCTATAGCCACTGCAAATGAATTCCAGATGCATGCGCCACCATGTGCATCTGGCTTACATGGGACCTGGAGAATTGAACTAGGGTCCTTAGGCTTTGCAGGCAAATGCCTTAACCACTAAGCCATCTCTCTAGCCCTATTTTTAGGTTTTAAGATGAAAGATCATATATACTATACCCATGTACAAACATATGTAAAATGGTGAATAAATCATGACATATTCATATTTCATATAGAATGTTATAAATATTAATGTATTTAATATAATATAACTGCTTTTAAAATATGTCAGTATATGAAATAGATATATATTGCATTAAAATATAGAACAGAAGCAAAATAAAATAACATAATAACAAAATAAATGGCCATCAGGACCCTTGTGGTAAAGGTGATGAAAATAATGTAAAAGCTAAATGAAAGGGGAGGAATGCTCTGCAAAACTGTCTTCCAGACATCAAGTGGCTGTAGCATTCAGGACCTCACAGTGGCTGACATTATTTACACAAGACCTACATGATAGGAAGGAAAAAATAATGACATCAAGATAGAAGAGAGACTAGCTGGAGAAAGGAAGGGATTCAGTGGAGGTGAGATAGGGGAGCCAAAAAGGAAGGGTGGTGTTAAGGGATTATAATCATCATGTATTGTCTATATGTATGGAGGTTATTAATAAAAAGCTCATAAAAATAGAAAAAAATAGCTTGAGCTATAATTCTCTTTGGAGCATTAGATTATAGCAGCACAAATTTTCTTGTTATAATTTACCTATAGCTTTCTAATTTTACACATGAAGCATCATTGCTTTCAAAAGCAGAATTACATAAAACTAAGATTTCTAAGTGGTGGAATGAGGTATCACAGGCTCTGACTTGACCTCAGGGAAGGATCAGTGACTTAGATCTCCCTAGCCTCATGCTGATGCTATTACAAGATCCAGGTGCTTCCAGAGATGCAGGGTGAGGTGAGAAAGTCCTCGTTCCATGCTGCCACCATCTTTGTGTGAATGGAGTACACTGAGTCAATACAGCTGCACATATTGATTTATATGTGATTTCTTTGGTCTTTGACCTTCTTGAGATTAACACAGAGCCTTAGCTAAATAATATACATAGTCATCAAATATGGAAGGAATGAATCCATTGAAACCTGTAAGAGTGACTTGTTGTTCAGTACCTTCTTATGAGATTTGTTTACACACTACAGTCTGCCCCCCCCCAAATTTTAGTTACCACTGTCTTAACTTCACAGTTTGATTTAAAAAGTAAGATAAGGATCATTAATTGTTTTAATTTTATGTTTTATTTTCTAGAAATCTACATTTTACAACTTGATTGTATCATTTTATTGTAGTCACCTAAAATTGAAGTGTGTGGTAAAAATTGGAAGAATTTCTGCTATAGGAAAATAGAGGATGGAGTTTGATGCCAACTCAGCTACCCAAATAAATAAACAATTAAAACACTAAGTTTTAGTAAGATATCATTTAATATAGATACTAGAGGTAAGGGACTACAATAGCTGAGATATTGAAGACAATAGGAAAAGTTTCATGATATTAAGCAATTGATAACTGAGAAATATCTATGTGTGTGTGTGTGTGTGTGTGTGTGTGTGTGTGTGTGTGTGTGTGTGTGTGCATGCTGAGGCCACAGCAGAAGACTGGGTGTCCTATATTGCTGATCTATATATTTTCTTGAGGCAGGGTCTCCTCCTCAATTTGGAGTTTGTCCATTATTAAGCCTGGTGATTTTCCATACTTCATCTCCTGCAGAATGGGACAACAGATGTGCATGGCTACACTCAGCAGTTTCTATAGGTTCTGGGGAGTCAAATGTGGTGATCTCTGGACTACTGGGTCCTCATGCTTAAGTTAGTGCTCTTAATTCCTGAGCCATCTTCCCAGACTACTTATTTTTCATTTTTTCTTTTTTGAAGTAGTGTCTTACCCTAGCCCAGGCTGACCTGGAACTCACTCTGTGCTCGAGGTTGGCCTTAAACTCATGGTGATCCTCCTACCTCAACCTCTGAAGTTCTGGGACTAAAGGCATGCACTACCATGTCTGGCTCAATTTGCTTGCATTTTTAAAGTAACTCCACCAACTTCCTTATGGCACGAAACATTATTATTTACATTATCAATATTTCAAGAATAATACTAGGAAAATAATTTGAGTAGCAGAAATATCTTGTTTAAAAAGTATGTTGGCTTATTCCTGTAACTTTAGCAATCTTATGAGGCTGAAATAGAAGGACTCCTGTGAGTTTAAGGCACCCTGATCTACATAGTGAGTTCCAGAGTAGCCTGGTCTATAGAATGAGATCCTGACTCAACCATTCTCTCTGAAGAAAAAGAAGACACAGGAAAGAAAAAGAAAGGAGGGAGAGAGAAAGAAAGAGAGAGAGAGAGAGAGGAGAGAGAGAGGCACTACTTTAAGCCCTTTTTAAGATACTTATCCAATTTTCCAAGAAGTCTATAGGCCAAACATGTCTTAATGTTCATGAGACTTCTAGTTTCTCAGTCGGTAATAGCTAGGGCCTTAGGAGTCCACCTAGCCTTTGAGTGTGTGTGTGGGGGTGATGTTTGTGGAATATGCATGTGGGTATGCATGCCCTATGTGCAAGCATGCAGAGACCAGAGAAGAATATTGGTATTCTACTCTACTGCTTTTCCACTCTGTTTTACTTGAGGCAGTTTCTTACAGAACTTGGAGCTACCAATTTTTCTATCAGGTTGGCTGACCAGTGAGCCCCAGATGATCTTCCTGTATTTGTTCTACTCAGAACTGTGGTTACAGGAAGAGTATGTGACCACACCCAACCTAGATTTATTATTACATTATTAAGTAGAAACTTTGTATGCACACATCATTCCCTTTCTCCCTGTCCCCATTCCACTGAGGGCCCTCCTCAGTGGATTGCTGGTATTCCCCATGGGGTGGTGGGTTATCATCTGGGTTTTTATGTGGGTAATGGAGATCAAACTCTGGTCTTCATGCTTGCAATCACCTCCCCAGTCCCCACCCCTCACTTGCCACTTTTGAGAGCGGATTGGATTGAGTACTGTTACATACCTGCTGAGTGACATCACCTGGAGGGACAGGAGCTGAGAATGATTATCCTGAGAAGACTGCTATTTCCACATCAAGGAAATTCCATTTGTTTACAATGAAAAGTTGGTGCCTCCAGTGTTGGCGGCTACTTTTTACCAAAATAAGGTGAGAAAACAAGGAAAAATGGACAGCAGAGTCATGGGTATCATTTACTTTCTGTTAATTGTACATCTGCCCTCAAAGACTACCATTAGGAGTCTGTTCTCCGTGATTTATTATAAAATATCTTTCTACATAAAGGGAGATCTCTCGATTCCTGGACTATTCATATGATAAATGACCATGAAGCTCTTCGTGACATGTCTATTATCAAACTGAACTGTTATTTAAATCTTGCATTGGCATTTAATTTTTCACTCATGTATGTTTTATCCCTTCAACTGCATTGTAACATTTGAGAACGTCATAGAACATGCACCCCATTCTTTATCCCACCCACAATACTTTTATAGTTTTTAGAAGGCACAAAATAACTACTGATGGATAATCTAGTAAGATTCAGGTGAAAATAACAAACCTGGACCTTGCCTATCTGCTGTCAATTCAGTTGTATGATGTGCTAATCTAATTTTCAGTAAGTACAAAGTAACTTATTCTGCAAAATAAAAACCTGGACTTGGGAAAGAATTTATCATCTCTTCATCATCAGAATTTTCCATTTTTTTTCCATGGAAGGCTCAAAGAATTCATCTATCTCAAACACATTAACTTATAAGTACAGCCATTTAAAAACTCAGTGTTACAAATGAATATAAATGTGTTTAAAACAGAAAACATGCTTGATAATGACAGGTTTTATAGTATGGAAAATTAGGGAATTTTACATGCAACATGTGGGTCAATCAACAGCAACCTTCTAATTTTGAATTAGTATGTAATGGAAACTATATCCAATAGGTAGATTGAATTTTTTGTTTAGTTCATATGCATTATATCATTTAAAAAGTAAAGTTAAAAATCATAGTATTTTGGGAAGGCTTAGTAATTCTTATTTACTGAAATAATAGGGTATTTTAAATAAATGCTTAGATTTGCTGCTTCTTTCCACTTTTCCAAATTGGCAATTTCCCTTACCAACTGGTCATTTGTTAATAATAAACAACAATATTCAGGCAAGAAATCCACATTGGAGTGCGACTTTGTTTTCAAAGTCATCTTCTGTACTTTAACCTGTTAGCTATTTTATCCTAGCACAACCTTAACATCTTAAAAGACAGGAAACCCCTCATGTGTCAAATCAAAAGGTGAAAAAAATTAGCATTATGTGTGCTTCTCATATAGCTGTTGACATCTTAAACCTCACAAGTCAGTACCGTTACTACCAGTGATATCAACTTGGCACAAATGATTCATTTAGAGACCTAGAATATGAAACCAGAATAGATATTGAAAAGAAAATTTGTGATCAGTGGCCTTACTCTGCTTCTTTCCTTCTGCACTGGAACAGAAACAGCATTACAACAACACCCTGTCTCGAAAGAGTTTCCAAATGCAAATCAAGAGTGCAACACCTACTAATAATCACCCAATTCATGTTAAGAAAGCAAATCTTATATACTGGGGCTTTTAAAAATCAGTGTCTATATTTATTTCTATGAGAACTAAAAATCCCAACTTTTACATCTTTTCAGGAAATAAAGTATTTCCATGTTTTCTTCAACAAAATGCCTAGAAACAACTATATATAGAACACATCTGAATGTCCAGTATATCTCTTTGTGTTTGATTAGTTGGAGAAAGAAATAATTAAAGTGGCTTTGATAAAACAGATATAATGCCTCCAAGAGAAGAAGGATAATAGGCTTTTGAAGAATTCTGTTTCAAAAGAGATATCTCGTCTGTACAAATGTAGCAAAAAGGTATTGGAAAATGGCAAAAAGCTTTGGAAAGGAGACAACAGAACTCTCGTGTACTTCCTTTGTTTTGTTGTTGGTGTAGCTGTGATGCACTTAGGTTTAAAAACTGAAACCTTGTTCAATCATCTCTCAGCTCCATACACCTTCTCCTAATTGCTATACACATACTGACATCTACCTTTTATAGTAATTTTGTTATTTTCTTTTGTTCTTTGCTATCTTAAAAAAAGACAAATTATCTTCAAATTATTTTTCTCTTTCTCTAGGCATAAAAGTTCTCACATCCTTAGCTATTCTGAAATGAAAATGAATTGAACTGATGGCCTGAAGTATAAATAATTATTTCAATTGCTTAAATTTTAGGAAATTGAAAAGATAAAAAAACAAGTATATTTTCATTTAAGACTAGCTCATTTTGAGTAAGCCGCTCCAGGAATCTTGGTTTCAATTTGCCTGGCCAGCGTCCACTAGAGGACACTGTTGTATAAGCACTATCACAGATAGCGCCCGCTTTGACAAGAACTAATTTATCATATATATATTTAGATATTGTCAGTGTCTCTTTCCAGATGAAACTGGCTTAGCATTTTTAATTGGATATGCTTGATAACTACAACCTCACAAGATTTAGGGTAAAGCTACCCTCAAAGGTTAGCACAAAGGGCTTGGGGAGGGGGGAATCTATTTTACAGTATTCTTATTTTTACAATGGAAAACTTGCCAAAAAAATCCATACATTTCACAGTTGAAATACATTTCATTATGAATTTTAAGTGATGTCATGTAAAAACAAGAAACAATGACCATACTGATAATGTAGTTTCTTTTCAAATGGTGTTTTGTCAGTCATTTCTTTTTCTCTCTTCCTTATATCTTCTTTCTCTTCTTGTCCTTTTAATTCTCTTCCTTTTCTCTTTGATTTTGGACTGAGCCTCATTCATATGGCAGGGAAGAATAAATTGTTTTAAGCTAACAGCCTCTGTGTTATATTATTGCCAAGCTAGGGAACTTTAGCATCAGAAGACTCAGGCAAAAAAAAAAAAAAAAAAAAAAAAGACCTAATTGTGTTGCACTTCTGAAGTTAGTAAGGAAACTAAATACCTGAAACTGTATGTAAATTTCTGGACATAGAGACTTGTTAAAAAAAAAAAAAAAAACCCAAACCTTACATATCGTGTAGGTTACTGAGATTCCCTCCCCCATACTGAAATTAAGATTCTGTTGCAATACCTCACTTTTGTATTGATGCTCAAAAGAACTGTTAATTAAGCCTATTTGCTGTGGTTTCAGTTTAATGAGAACAGTGAAGCTTCCATGCTCCCTGGTATGTATTGTGGACGCTAATCTCATGCTGTTTACTTGAAAAATTTCAAAGGAGGGTCCAAAACCTAAAAGGAAATTACTCAAAGTGTGAGTGGTGATTGAAATATTTTATAACATGAGGGATGTCTCAAAAAGAAGTGACAGATGTGTCACCTTGTTTTTTTCTTTTTCTTTCATTTTCTTGTTAAGGCAGACATACTATGCTGGAGAAGCAGTACGTGAGCTGCCTTTCCCTTCGGTGAGAAGCCAAAGACATGCTATGATAACTACATCCCAGCAACATCCCAGCAGGATATGCTCTATCCTCTAGGGCTGAGCTGCCACTACCCCGTGGAATCACAACTCTCAGGTTGTACCATCCCACCCATGAAAGGGATGGGAAAAAAGATAGGAAAAATGTGGAGAAAGGTCTCCCATGTTAACATTTGCTTTTCAAAAACTGTGGGCATCACACATAAAATTCCTGAACAATCTCATGGACAATTAGGAAATTAGAGCAGTTGATCCTTTTATATAATCAATTTCCCTTCCATTTTTTTTCCCACTTTTCAGAACTGTTTTTCTGTTTTCTTTTTTCTTTTGCATATACCAATAGGACAACTGTTCTCTTTAACCTTAACTAAACACTATAATACTATAGACAGAAATCTTTTGAATTTATTTAAAATTTTTTTTGTATTGTTTTTCAAGGTAGGGTTTCACTCTAGCTGAAGCTGACCTGTAATTCACTATGTAGTCCCAGAGTGGTCTTGAACTCATGGTGATCCTTCTACCTCTGCCTCCCAAGTGCTGAGATTAAAGGCGTGCACCACCAGGCCTGGCTTAGTTTTTAAAATATTTTTAATTTTTTGACACTTTTATACATGTATACAATACATCATTATCAAACTATTTTCCATATGCCCTCTCTCATCCCTCTTCTACTAAAATCCTTCTTATGTGCCAGCTCTTCCATCATGAGTATATTAAAGCATCATAGTAGCCCTTACATTTTCCAGCACATAATTTTGCATGGATTGATATGAATATTGTGAGATCATAATTATGAAGTTTATGATAAATGTTCAGAAAGTGCTACCTTCAAAATACTTGCATCAATAATATTAATAAAGAAATAAATAATAAATAAATGGAAACTTCTAGAAAGAATCCAGCCCAATGGTGGATCAAAGTGATGGTGTGACTTCAGGTCTAGGCAGAAGGCAAGGGCATAATGATGAAGGAACTGTCATTAAGCTGAAAGAAATGGAAATGGTGTTGCAGGCAAACTGAGAATGAAAAAGAAGTAATATTATGACAGGAAGAATTATCATATCTTGAGTGAGTGTTGGGTGCTAGGCACTTTCTATACATTCTTTCATTTAACCCTCACAATATTCCCTGTGAAGAAGATTATGAACATGCTTTATCGTCTTGCAGGAAACAGGTTCATATAATCCAAGCTACCCTTGACTCCTACATGGTAAAACCTATTTGAATTCTAAAGCACTTTCCAATGTCATGAGACCATCCTTCTCCTGACAATTGAGAGTACACAGGACTCCTACACCCATATCTGGGCAATCATACACTGAGATACGTGCTTTGGAAAATTTACTTTAACAATCCAGAATGTATTTTCCTCTATCAATAAAGTATTACAGCTGGCTGGAGGTTCAAACTAACTATAAAAGTACACTTAAATCAAAATGGAGTTGTTCTATGGATTAAAGAACTTGTATTCTGTTGTCCCAAAAAACACTGTCTCCAGAAAATGATACCTCGATTCTCATTCATGAAGTTAATGCTGTTCCATTCTGCACTACAGCAAGGAGAGAACACTTCTGTCCTCGTTGTATAAATGGACTTAACACATGGGATGATGAAGATGGGATAGGTTCTCAACAATTTAAAGAATGTGAGGGCAGCCATCTCTATGCTTTGCTCACTATGAGACATATGTAATGTGACTGATCATGTATCCTGGACAATAAATGTCCATTTTAGCTGGTAGCTACATGTCTCAGAATTCACTCAAATATGTCCTTAGACAGTTTTCTACCAAACATTCTCTGCCTCTTTCCCTAGATCTCAGCTATTCTAAGCTTGACCCTTGCTTACCATGCCTACACATGTCTGAAATACAAAGTATGGATTATCTACTATTGAATTTCCTTCACAAATTTGGTGAAAGAAAACATAAATGCAGAAACTGCTTATAAAATCGAAAGTAGTAAGTATTCCCTGTGCTTGAGTGCTGAATCTTAATTGTTGAGCTAGCTCAGCTTAGCAGGTCTGAGGAAGGGATGAATATTCTCATACAGCCTTCCTTAAACTTCAGCTTTTACAGTGATACCCTATTAATTCTTCCCTGGTGAGAAACCATGTGAACACCCTGGGTGATGAGCACGCTGGGAGTCTGAAGCTCTCATTGCACACTATTAATCCACTGTTCACTCATCTGGTAGGAATGAATCAAATTTTTTTAAAAAATATTTTATTGTTTATTTATTTATTTGAGAGAGAGAGATAAAGAAATAGGCAGGTAGAGAGAGAGAGAGAGAGAGAGAGAGAGAGAGAGAGAGAGTGGGTGCACCAGGCACTCCAGCCACTGCAAACAAACTCCAGATGAATGCACCCCCTTGTGCATCTGGCTTATGTGGGTCCTGGAGAATTGAGCCTTGAACTGGGGTCCTTAGGCTTCATAGGCAAGCGTTTAACTGCTAAGCCATCTCTCCAGCCCCTCAAATTTTTATTTATGTAATTTTTTTCCAGCTTCAAGCTAAATTTCTCCAGGTAGCCATCTCCCTCCTTAAAGTCTCTAGTCTCCATCCTCTACTAACATTTTGGATGCACCCTTTCTGATAATGTCTGTTCACAAAAGGTGCTAAATACTTGGTCTCCCAGTACAGTAGTGTTGAGGAAGTGGGATCTTTAAAAGGTGGAGCTTAACAGAATGGGTTAGATCTACTCTTAGATGACTCTTATGGAATGAATTAGTTCAAGTGGAATAGGTTATGGTGGTTTGATTCAGGTGTCCCCCATATACCTAGGTGTTCTGAATTCTAGGTTCCCAGCTGATGGAGATTTGGGAATCAATACCCGGAGGCAGATTGTTGTTGGGGGTGGGCTTATGAGTATTATAACCAGCTCTCCCTTGCCAGTGTTTGGCACACTATCCTGTTGCTATTGTCCTCCTGATGTTGGCCAGGGGGTGATATCCACCTCCTCATGCCATTGTTTTCCCTGCCATCATGAAGCTTCCCCTCGAGCCTGTAAGCCAAAATAAGCCTCTTTTTTCCCACAAGGTGTTCTTGGTTGTTGATTTCTACCAGCAATATGAACCTGACTGCAACAGTAAAGCGATACTAGGAGTGGGGTTGCTGCTAGACATCTAACTCTATGGCTTTGACCTTTTGGAACTGATTTTTCAAGAGGAATGTAGAAGGATTTGAAACCTTGGCCTAAGAGATGCCTTGCAGTGATGTAAGGACAGCTTGATGGACTATTCTGGTCAGAGTTGAAAGACCTGAATGCAGTAAGAACTATGGACTATGAGGTTTGGCTTATGAGGGTGAGAAAAGTTTTGCTTGGACTGGGCTAGCAGTTTGTGTGAGAAGCTTGCTGTTATGCCCATGTCCTGAGAGCTTGTGCAGGGTTGCATTGCATAGAAATGAACTGGTGTGAGCAGAGGGATATGGCATAGAAAAGATGAAATCTTTGGGCCTAAACTGCTGCCTGCTCACCTGCAAATTGTTTGAGCGATTACATCCATTGAGATTTGGCCAGCTGACCTGCACTGGGACAACAGGAAGAATGTAGAATCTTTTGAAGGGGCCTGAATGCTCCTGTTCTTTAAAGTCTGCTTTATTTCCCCGCCCCCCCCGGATTAACAAACTGGCACTCTACCTGGTATTATGGAGTAAAAGAAATGCAGGAAAGAGAGAGTTATTGAGTTTGCAATGCAGTCATGTGTTTTGGAAATGGTCATGGGCAGTATGAAGCAGGTTTGCTGGATGCCTGCATGGAGATCCCATGGAGCCATGAGGATGAACCATGGGTTGCAGTGGAGACCCAGTGGAGATGCCAGGACCATGAGATGAACTCCAAGAAGAGCTGCTGGCCCTGCATTAATATTTCCAGGACTGTGAGTAGCCTAGCTAGAGGCGTAGAATTGGAATACCAAAGACTTGTTACTGGTTAGAATTATTGGAGATTTGTCACTGGCTACACTGGCTAGAGTGTTGGACTTGAATCTACAGAGTTTGATGTTTTACCTGGTTGTTTTAAATCTTGTGTTGGTTGAAAATTTCTTTGCTATGCCCCATGCCATCTTTTGGAGCATGAATGTTTATTCTGTGTCGTTATGGGTTCTTTTTGGGGGAGTGGATTTTTTGGTATTATGGCTCAGTTAAAAGATTGGATTATGGGGTTGTATGAATATCATTGGAATTGATGAAAACTATGGGGACTTTTAAAGTTGGATGAATGTATTGCATTTTACATCATGCATGGTTATCAATTTATGGGGGCCAGGGGCGGAATGTGGTTGTTTGACTCAGGGTCCCCCATAAAATTAGGTGCTCTGAATTCTAGGTTCCCAGCTGATGGAGATTTGGGAATTAACACCTCCTGGAGGCAAAGTGCTGTTGGGGTGGACTTATGGGTTTATAGCCAGCTCCCCCTTTTCAGTGTCTGGCACACTCTCCTGTTGCTATTGTCCACCTGATATTGGCCAGGGGGTGATGTCCACCCTCTTCTCATGCCATTGTTTTCCCTGCCATCATGGAGCTTCCCCTTCAAGCCTGTAAGCCAAAATAAACCTCTTTTCTTTTTCCCCACAAGCTACTCTTGGTTGGCTAATTTCTACCAGCAATGCAAACCTGACTGAAACATAGGTATTTACAAAGTGAATGTGTTTCACCCTTCCTGATCTTGTTTCCTGGCTCAGAATGTGAATTCTGTGTCTCACATATCCTCATATCATGATTCATCTACTATGAAACTTACCAGAGCCAGGTAGCTGCTAGTGACATGTCTTTGAATCTCTAAAACTGTGGCCAAAATAAACCTCTTGTATTTATAAAATATTTAGCCTCAGGCATTTTATTTTAGCAATACTGCCCATAGTCTATGATTTTTTTTTAATTTAAAAATTATTACCTTTGTATCTTGACAGCCACAAGTAAAGCAAATATTGGGTACTTAAAATGATAAAGATAGGAACTATAAAAAGATGTAGCACTTGTCCTAGGTGCCTATGATTTTCTTATTAGACTCCCCCCCCAAAAAAAAAAACACATAACACATCATTTAGTAGAGATTAAAGAATTTCTGGGTTGACAAACCCAGGAGAGATTTCGCTGTCCATAAAACTCATACTTGTCTGGCAATGCGTTTTTAGGACTAGATTCCACAGTCTTGTTACGGTTACAGAGAGGAACTTTTCTTGGGTCTAATTATACCTTAGGAATACGGAGTAAGTCATTCTATCTCTTTCTTAGATTGACATTATTATGTGACCTTTGCAGTTACACAATTTAGATTTTCTACAAAGGAGAGAAAATTTCATGCCAAGGATTCTAAGGCAGCAAGAGTGATCAAATGAGTGTACAGCTCTGCTTGAGCACAGAGCATGGAGAGTCAGGGGGCTTCTTGGTCCCAGAACATATGGATGACATGTTTGCAAAAAATTAAACCACTTTAGAATCTAAACGTTACCTTTCTCTTTCACACATAGATTAGTAATTTCTTGGTAATAGGAATGCTTAATTTGAATAAGAAAGCAGTGTTTTGGAGGATTATTCTCCTTAATTAGCTTAAGGTATATAAGACCACACTGATTGTTCTTATGAAACAGGGAATTTAGGATGTCAAGGTCAGAAGCTAAACATAAGGCCAAATCATCAGAAAAATAAGCCCATCTACCTGTTTGAAAGAGAGTCTAATTTTTCGGAGCAAACACACACACACACACACACACACACACACACACACACACACACACTCTAGATATTTTTGTGTCTTCTTGGCATATAATTCTCATACCTAAGAAACCACTCACTTAATGTCTGAGATTTAATCTCCTCATATACAAGATGGAGATGGCCATTATTCTGAGGCCCTGTGAGGATAAGGAGATTGAAGCACACAAACAAATTTCCTAGGGGTGAATCAGTGATGCATGTAAGATTTATTTTCATCTCTAAAACATTGCATATATTCAGATTGGAATCATGATTATTTTAAGAAAGCCAGTAATAAATGTTTTGAGTTCCTCTTAAAATTTTGACTAGTGAAACTCAAGTAGGTTATTTTCTGAATCAGCTAGTTTTTGTTTTTATGGCTGTAACCAAATACCTGACAAGAACCATAGGGTGGAAAGAAGTTATTTTAGCTCACATTTTTAGGGTACCATCCACTATGGGAGGGAAGATGCTGTCAGCTGTGACAACAGAAGCATAAATTAGCTGGTTTTGCCACATTCACAGTCAGGAAGCAAAGGGGGGGTGAAGATAAATGCTGTTACTTAGCCACTTTCTCCTTTTTTTTCTTTCTTTTCTCTTCTTTCTTTCTTTCTTTCTTTCTTTCTTTCTTTCTTTCTTTCTTTCTTTCTTTGTTTTTTTCTTTCTCCAAGGGATACTACCACCAACTTTCCATTTTTTAGTTGTCCCTTTCTAAAGTGCTTTCACATGCATACCCAGATATATATTTCATAGGAAATGTAAAATCCAATCAAGCTTATGAGGAAGATTAAACGTCCTATTTTCCAATGTAAATGGTTTCCATTGGGTTGATATTTTCTTGGATGGACATAGATGACCAAGATTCAGTTTCAGTGGAAGGAAACACATCTAGCAACTAGATAGATTTCCCCAATAGCTACCTTGTAAGCTAGTGTTCCTATCACTGGGTCAGAATAGTACAACCAGTTGTCCTATTATAGATATGGTAAAAGCACTCCTCATACAAAAGAAGCAAACCTTGGCATTTTCTAATCTTTCTCTTTCCCTCTATACTTATCTTTAACTAACCTACTATGAACTTTACTTATTTTATTAATTCTCTTATTAATATAAACTTCCACAGAAAACACATTTCAATTTATGCTGCTTGTCAGCATGCTTTTATATTTCAAAATGGTAAATAATATATCTATAACTACTTATTTTACCCAAGAAATATTGGTTGAAATGTTGTCTAAGATTTCTTACAAATTCTAAGAAACTATGCAAACTGTGACAAGACCTATAAATTAATGAGAAGCTACTGATTTTATAAATATTCAGATCTTACATACATGAATGACCTCTAATTTGACTCATTGCTAGATTTCTTTTTTTCCTTTTGAGCATTTGTAATCAACAGATAACTCATTTCTAAAATTAAACTATAAAGAGAAATATAAGTTGCTAAACTTAGGAGAATAAAACAGTATATCATACTGTTTTTGTTCCATTCCTATCTGGATTCACATAAAAGGAAAACAGAGAGCCATTCATTTGTTCAGTAAACACTTCTTGAACACTTTCTTTCTGACAGGCATTCGTATTCACAAAGCTCTCTGAGAAAAGCCTGCCTCAGAGTTCTCAGGCATGAGGGATAGAGACCCTAAACCAGTATATGACCTTTTATTGGAGCTCAGAATGGAAATGACATGCTCATATTGATGGAGTTATGTTTAGAAAATCCTGCTAAAGGCTGGAGAGATGGCCTATATAGCTATAAATGTGCTTGCCTGCAAACCCAAAGAACCCAGGTTTGACTTCCCAGTATCTATGTAAAGCCAGATGCACAAGGTGGCACATGCATCTGGAGTTTGTTTGGAATGGCTAGAGGCCCTGGTGTGCCAATTCTCTCTCTCTCTCTGTCTCTGCCTCTCAAGTAAATAAATACAAATAAAAGAAATATACACTGTTATGCACTGCTTAGCAGGATTTTCTTTTATATATGTTTTTCAACCATCATGCCCCATCTGTCTCTGTTTGGCCAATGTTTGCAAAGGATGACGGAATTCATTGATGAAGTCTATGTAGGTCAGGCCCAAGACCACAGAGCAGGGTAAAGAAGAACCAGGAGATAATGTGGTAGGTCCAAAAAGAGGGTTTGGGAGCAAGATACCCTTGAGGTGGGCCATGATGGTTGAGAACTATTGCATCACCTGGTCTAATAAAGTCACTAGAGTGAGAAGCAGTGACATTCTAAAGTTTGCTTGAAAGGGTGGCTTCCACACTTACAGAAGACATGGCCTTTTCTGTGTGTCTATGAGATCCCCTAAGCAGGCTGTTTATTGCAAAGCTGCTTCATAGTCAAAGGGCTCTCTCAATCTGGGAACCCACCAGACCTTTGGTACAAAGCGGCAGAAGCATTCTTGCAGTTTTCAGATTTTAGAACTTATATGATGGCTTGGACTCATTTAGGTCTAAGGTACAAATTAGCTGCATGTGTTATTTTTGAGATGTGATATTAAATCACAAAGTAATTGACCCTTAGGCAAAATATTAATAAATGCTATGATTTGAGACTCTTTAGTCAATGAAAGTTGAGGCTAATAGTTTTTGAAAAAGGCTTCTAACTCAAATTATTTCAAGGGCATAATGCGCTCCACTTGTCTTGATGAAAAATTATTTTTGTTATATAATGAGCTGCAGACCTTTTAGTTCTTCTGATCCTTATGCATACATTATAGAAGAGCTGATTCATGTGTATCATATCCTAGCCGACTCAGGGTCATAGAATGACTAGATACAGTGATTCTCAAAGCAGAAAAAAATGAATTTGGGGAACATAGGATGGGAAGATGGCTCAGAGGACAAAGAGCTCAGCGTGCAAGTGTATCTGTGTTCAGATCTCCAGAACCCATGCATAAGCCAGATGCTCTGTTGGGCTTCTGTAATCCCTGTACATCTACAACGTAAAGAGAAGTGGTGACTGGAGAATCTCCAGAAGCTCGCAGGCCAGTTAGCCTGGTAAATAGAGCAGTAACAACAATAAGACCCTCAAAAAAATTGGAAGTTGAAGACTGAGCTCAAAGTTGTCCTTTGACCTCCACACGTGCCCCATGGCACACACCCCCCTTACACATGTGAACAAGCCTGCATACACATGATCATACAAACATACACAAAATCAATTCTTTTCTCAGAATTTCAAAGTAAAAAAGAAGTAAAAACAGCATGGGTTTTGGGGCAGTTCTCTGACATCTTCACTATCCAGCAGAAATTGTTCTATGAATCCTAAAGCTCCATTGTGGATACTGAGCTTCCTTGAGATATTGTTTCACAATTACCAAGGTCAGGAATAGAGAATCATAAAGATGGTCAGGAATCTAGAGTTGAAATCTCAGAGCACAGTTTTCCCCTGGAATGGCAAAAACAAGAAAATTTCTTAGGGGATATAAAAATACCTGCACCAATTCTTCTGAGGACTACTTCACAGCTGACTCCGGGCTTGTCACCAAACCCCTTCCTATATCAGAGTCCTTTGTTATGAAATGGGTTACCAGCTACACTGTTGTGCTTTTACCATGGAGATGCTGGGAGACTAATGAAAGGTTGTTGTATGAGCTCTGAAAGACCTTTTGAAGAAAGAGTGTAGATATGAAAAAAATAAATACCCTGTATGTTTTACTTGTTCCTAAACAGTAAAGGTTCTGAGAAAGACCAGATCCTAAACTCTAAATGTTGAGAGAGACCAGAAACAAATACCTAAAATTTTAAGTGGGTAGTGAAACTTCCAATTTCCTTTTTAAGTTGGACTGGGGGGGTACTGTGATAAGAGCCACTGATGATACATACTGCTTTTTAATGACCAGGGGAACTTCATGAAGCTGGGAGAGGGCAGCAGTGAACAGAGTAGATCCATGTAGTTAGGACCAGAGTTCCTGATATATGTATGTGAAAGGTAGGAACAATATTCACATGAACTGCTACCCAGGACATCACCAGTTATTCTAAGTGTACTGTGTTGGGAGGAAGAATATTTGTTTCTGTGTTCTAGTTATTGAAATTGACCAAGGAGACTTTCTCATCCACTATATGCCCTGTGGTTCAGCTGTCCTAATTAAACTGCTTTTGTTCAGTATGCATGGACAAAGTTACCTTCTGAGGAGGACAGCTGTTTTTGTGGCAAATCCTTGGCATATATATTTTCTTTGAATTGTCTCATCTTGGATTTTTGTGGTTGGTGTTAGCTTTTATTGTCTTTCAGTGCTGGAAATGGAATCCCAGAACTTGCCTGTGCTATACAAATGCTATACTACCAAAGTATATTGCCAGCCATTCACATACTTCACCTTGAGGTGAGGCTGTTTTTAATTCCAACCTGAAATGCTTCAATAGCATTCTAAGGGCAGTAATCTCTGGCTCCAGTTCTTACTTTCCCCTATTGATACTGGAAAATCAGCCTAAAGCAATTGTGACATCAACTGCCTGTGCTGGGGAACATTCTGTCATTCCCTGGGCTTCCTTCATGCATGTCAAGTTCTCTTTGTGGCTTTCAGGTTCCTCTTCCATCTGTACACAACTAGTACATTTAGTCCTACTTTCCCAGTCATGACTTTGTCCTCACTATGAACACATCATATTTTTCATTCTTCTCAGAACTCAATTCAGAATCTTCAAAATTGTTGACTTGTTTTATTGTACATGGTACTAGGTTGCAAGAGGACATTTGAAAACAAGTACACAATGTATTTCAGCATATCCTCCCCATTCCCCATTTGTTACAGTCAGCTTCACATTGCTGGCAGAAAACACCTGACCAAAAGCAGCTTGTGGGAGGATAGGATTTATTTTGGCATGTAGATGCAAGGAGAAGCTCCATGATGGCAGGAGGAAATAATGGCATGAGCAGAAGGTGGACATCATCTCATGGCCAATATCAGGTGGATAAGAGCAGCAAGAGAGTGTGCTGGCTATAATAACAATAAGCCTGTCCTCAACAATACACCACCTCCAGGAGGCTTTAATTTCCAATTGCCATTAGCTGGGGAGACTAAAATTCAGAACACATAAGTTTATGGGGAAAACCTGAATCAAACCACCACACATTCTGTCCCTGACCTCCATAAACTGATAACCATCTATGATATAAAATGCAATGCATTCAGTCCAACTTTAAAAGTCCCCATAGTTTTTGTCAATCACGATGTTCAAACATCCCTGTAGTCCAACAGTGTAATACCAAAACCAAACAAACAAACAAAAAAAACATAATAGCACAAAATTAATATTCACACTGCCAAAGATTGCATTGGGCATAACAAAGAAATGTTTAACCAATATAAGATTTTAAAACAAACAGGGCAAACATCAAACCCTGTAGCTTTAAGTCTCACAAATCTAGCCAGGGACAAGTCTCCAAGTTGATAATTTGCACCAGTGACAAGTCTCTGGAGGTCTAATTCCACTCCTCCAGGTAGGTTACTCATAGTCCAGGAAAACTTCATCCAGTGTTGGCAGCTCTCCTCGGCAGCCATAGCATTGTCTCCATTAGGTCTCCATTACAACCCACAGTTCTTTCTCACCCTCATAGGCCAAACCTCACAGTCCATAGTTCACCCTCATGGCCCCATTGGGCCTCTATGAAGGTAAACCAGCAAGCATGCTTCACACTGCTCATGTTCATTTGCAAAAAGCAAAACCATGTTGCAAATTCAATGACCTTCTCTTTCTTTCCTGTATTTGTTATAGTCCATAGTACCAGGTGGGCCGCCAACTTGTTAATCCAGGGGGGAATAAAGCAGACTTTGAAGAACAGGACACTACTTCAGCATTCAGGCCCCTTCAAAAGAGTCTCCATTCTTCCTGTTGTCCCAATGCAGATCAGCTGGCCCAATCTCAATGGTTGTAATCACTCAAAATATTGCAGCTGAAGGGGCAGCAGTTTTGGCCCAGAGATTTAGTTTCTTTCTATACTATATCCCTCTGCTCAACCTTGAACAAGTTCTCAGGATACAAGCAGGCAGAACACAGCAAGGCTGTCACACAATTGCTTCCAGCCCAGTCCCCAAAAGTTCTTTCTCACCTTCATAAGTGTCAAACCTCACAGTCCATAGTTCTTATTGCATTCAGGTATTTCAACTCTGACCAGAATTGTCCATCAAGCTGTACTTACAGTACCTAAAGGCATTTATTAGGCCAAGGTTTCAAATTCTTCCTCATTCTTTATTAAAATCAGTTCCAATTGACCAAAGCCATAGTCAGGTTTCTAGCAGTATAACCCTACTCCTCTGCTACCAATTTACTGTTGTAGTCAGATTCACTTTGCTGGGAGAAAACACCCAACCCAGAGCAGCTTGTGGATGAAAGGGTTTACTTTGGCTTACAGATTTGTAGTGTGTGTGTGTAAGTGTGTGTGTGTGTGTGTGTGTGTGTGTGTGTGTGTGTATGGGCATGACATTCTTGTGGAAATTAGAAGGCAACCTCATGCATCCATCCTCTCCTTCCAACTTACTTGAGACAAGGTCTCTTTTCTTGTCATTTGCTACTTTGAATGTCAGACTACCTGGCATAGAGAGCTTTGGATTCTTCTGACACTGTCTCTCATTGTCCTGGTACATATGAAGTACATAGGCTTCCGTCACTAACATCTGTTTGATTTCTATTCAGGTATAGTAGATTCAAATCCTACTAGTCATGTACTTTTATTTTAACAATTTTATTTATTTACAAGCAAAGAGAGAGTTAGAGAGAAGAGAGAGAGAATGGGCGTTCCAGGACTTCTGGCCATTGCAAATGAACTTCAGATGCAGGCACCACTTTTTGCATCTGGCTTTATGTGGGTATTAGGGAATTGAACCCAGGTCGTTAAGTTTCTCAGGCAAGTACCTTAAATGCTGAGCCATTTCTACAGCCCCATAGCAAGCATTTTTAACCATTGAGGGGTTGCCTCAGCCCTATATGACTCAATATTATAACCTATAAATGGGAAGAAAACACTTCTAAGTTAAAGAATATGAAAATCTTCAGCATGGAGGAGATACTGGATAAACATTTTCTAGGGGATGTGGGTAGTTAATTAAAGATTGTAAGGTCACTGCATAAGAGTGGACACATTCACCTTACCTTCTTAGCTACAGAATGAACAATCTATCAAGGTATTGCTCACTGGATTAGGCCTATTGGAGGACAGGAGACCTGTAAAACTTGGAAGTTGCTTATAGGCAGAGCCACACAGCTTGGCTCTCTATCTGGGCTTTCTCTTCTGTGGATATAGCTTTCAATTTCAGCATTGTTTACCTCAACATCTAGTTTCTAGCCTTGTACTATATTCGTTGTTGTCATTTTAAAAATTGTCTTCCACCAAACAAGGGGAAAACTTTGGCTTTGAAGTCCCAGGGAGCCACAATTTCAGTTACCTGGGGAAGCCACTGGAGTACACCTTAAGAGCAGGCTTTAGAGGAGTGTAGAATCAGAGGTCATTTCAAAAGCTGCAGGATCTATTCAGATTCCCTGATTTAAAGGGGCTCTGATTGCACAAGATGGTGTGTTGGATCTTCAATCTTACTAGTCTGAAATTCATTTGTGGTTTAAACAGACAGAATCCTGTTTTAAAATTTCCAGTTTCAGGTGGGAAAACTTACCTGTTCAAGAACTCATTGTAGCCCTTCCTGAGGCATGATCATACAGGTCTACCATGTCTGCAGTTCCTATAGAGTAAATTCAGGAGCATAGGGGAATACTTCTTTACTTTCTCTTGCTCCTAATATACAGTCATTACCTCTGCGTTGAACTCTGACACCAAAGTGTGTGGAAGGTCTAGCAGACATGAAAGCACATATTTGCAGATTGATCTGCTGATTTAAAGAATTGCTTTTCCATTCTGTGAGGCAATGTTCCTCTTTTTCCAAGTAGCAAATTAAAGAAAGAAATGAGGTTAGCTGTAGGCAAACCTGCCCTGGAGTTTCTCTGACAACTAAATTTGACAATTGAGAAGGAAAGGGGAGGAAAGGAGATTGTTGGCTTATGTTTCCCTCTGTGAAAAGAGAAGAGGCTGAGCATGAGCAGGCTTATTGAACTAGAGCGTTAAGTTGCATGTCCAGGAAAATTGAAGACAACAAAATGCACAGTAGCCTCTCCCTAAAAGCCTTTTAAGGGCCGGCATCAAAAATGTCCCTGTTGGTCAATTTCCTTCTCTCCTACATATAATTCTTTCTTGCTATGGTTCATATGATAGTTATATTGTTATTGCAACTACCACAATGATGGATAACAGTAATCACTAGGTGAAAAAATGTGAACATTGAAATTAAACCTCCTTACTGTTGGATGGAATACATTGAGAAAATAATTCCACAGTTCTCTCATACTTGAATCAAGCTTGTGCACTGGAAAAACAAGAGTGAGAACAAACACAACATCTTTTCCCTGTATTTGCATTCTAGTACTATATTCCATTTTCAGAATCGGAAGGGACATGCTTAACACAACAGAAATCAAAGCACACTGGGCTGAAGAGAAACAATGGTAGTGATTCAGCTCCAACTTCTTATGTAAAAGTTATGCCATATGATAATGTAGTTGAACTGCATATTCAATTTTGATATGTAACCTTTGAAATAAATTGGAATATTCTTTCCTGCTACTCTTGGTGCATGGTGAGTGATCATAAACAATAATCTCATAAAGGTCACTTGCTCCATCAGCTCTCCTCTCTGCAAGAAGTATAAAAGACTACTCAGAGATTTTTTTCTCACTTTCTCTGAGACACTTCATTTATTCTTGTTTTCCTTCTTTGAAGCTTCAAACAACACACATTTTCTTATATTGTATAGACTCTCAGCATTTCTGGACTGCTTATTGTTTTTTTCTTCTTGTACTTCACTTAAATTGGCTAATGGAAAGTAGTGGGAATGGTTTGGAGACATGGGGAAGGCAGTTAAATTATTCAGCCAAAGACTCATTGGCTATTTCAAAGCAAATGATGATTCGTTTCAACTTCTCTATATACAAATTAATTTATATGAATTGACACACCTAATATAACTAAGTGTCCATATTTCACATGTTTTCTTCTTATAGAACTTTTTATTTATAAAATGTTTTTCAAAAACCTTGGAACAAATCCCCAAGGAGTTCAATACTTCTTTGGTACAGCAACTTCAAGTCCTCATACAAAAGCAATAAACTGTATTTTGTGAAAATTGAGCTCCAGTCATGTCAGCTTTTTCTCTTCTATTTTCAAGTAAAATAATTCAATCAATATCACTCTACTTAAAGATAACTTATCTTAGTACATGCCAATTATATCTGCTTCCAAGTGATATGGGCAACTCTCCCCCTTACAACATAATTATATAGGCCAGGACTTTCTTGCTACAAACCTATCTGAAGATAGTTACCCATGTCAGACCCATTATAATGGCCAGTGGTAATTTAATCTGGAAGTTGTGTGCAAAGTACAGTCAAGACAAAAGTTTACTTAAAACCCATGGGAAGAACTGTTTCCCTAACTGAAATTCATTTCAAATCTTTACAAATAATAATCAAATAATGATCATAAGGCATTTTCAGGATGAAATTACTAAAGACAAACTTTCAATATATTTTATCATACATTATTTATCAAAAGATAATTTTATGCAATATAATAAGCTTACTTATTATTTTAGCCTATTATATACCATGCTCTATTTGAATTTTTAAACACTTATGTTTAAAGTGTCTCTCTTGAATGCTATTGGGTCACTTAAGCAATGATTCTTGTTGCTCTTTCTGAATATATCATTTAACATTTAATCTATGAACAAGCAATAACTCTATTATGTAAGCATCTGTCTATCATCTATTATCTATTTCAGAATAGGGATTAAATAGATGAAAATAAGTATGAATTGGTTTGATTTCCAGTTAGGGTGATGATGAGAATTCTGGACTTGGTGTCATTAGAAAAAAGCTTTGACCTAGAAATTGATGTCAAGAGATGCTGGAACAGGGTTGCCAGTAGGAATGGGTAGGTGGAAGAAATGGTGTTATGTTGTGATAAGTCTTGCATCATACAAGCTTCTAACATTTCATTATGGTTTATTACTGTAGTTATTTATTATTATGTCATATTAGTGGTTGAGACCAGGCCCTTCTGTATGCTAGGCGAATCCTCTACTACTGTGTTATATCCTCAGCTCCTAGTATTTCCTTATAGTAATAATAAAATGCTAATAAAATGGAGTTCTAGAAAACCATAGAGGCTTGGAAGATGTTTCTGCAAAATTTTATGTTCCTATATCATAAATGTGGAATCTTATCATAGAGGGAACATTGACTGTAGCTAGAATACACAATGTTTGGAATTTTTAATTAATTTGTTTATTTGCAAGAAGAGAAAGAGAGAAATAGAATGAACATGACACTTTGCATCTGACTTTACGTGTATACTGGGGATTTGAATCCAAGCCAAACCTGGGCTTTCAGGGCTTACAAACAAGCACCTTTAACTGCTGAGCCACCTCTCCAAACCAGTGCTTAGAATTTTTTTTAAATTATCAATGATGGATTTAGATCAATCTAGCAAATGTTGAACTGTGGATTTTACTATATTAATCTGAATATCAATGAAGTGGTAGATGAACGTGAGTGTAACAGAAGCTCAGTTGGAATTGACTTGGGGAGGAAGGATTAAATGTGGCCCTTGGGAGGGGAGAGACCATGGGGTTGGTGGCTTTTGCCCACAGAGCTTCTTCTTGGCCAATTAATAAAGGTTGGAGAATTTTTAATTTTTAAAAATTTTATTTACTTGTTAGAGAGAGAATTAGGTGAGAAAGAAAAAGAGAGAGACAGAGAGAGAGAGAGCAAGCATGCCAGGGCCTCTAGCCACTGCAAATGAAGTCCAGATGTATAGCCACCTTGTGCATCTGGTTTTATGCGGATATTGGGGAATCAAATCTGGATCCTTAGGCTTCTCAGGCAAGCACCTTAACCACTAAGCCATCTCTCTAGTCCCTTGGAGAATTTAATATATAGTCAAAATTCATACTTCATTTTCAAAGACTAAAGGGCAATTTTACTTCTTCCTCTGAGAAAACAGGCACAAAATACCTTATGAAATCCAAGGTAATTCACTTTAATGTTAAATATTTTAAAATAGGGATGTATATCTTTCAGACAAATTATGGTGTTAATATATGGTAGGGCAGATGGACTAAATAAAAATTCAGAACTGAACACATTTCAGGAGCTGTGAATACATTTTGCTGCAAATCTTCCATTTGTTCATTTTTTTCAGTTGTTTCCCTCTTTATTATGCTACGTTACTTGTCTAGCACCTATAGAAACGTATCCAGAAAATGTGACTTGAGTTTATGAGTCCTGGAAGAATTTGCATTTATCTTTGTCAAGAGAATAACTGAAGGCTGGAAAGTTTCTGTGAAATATTCTAATTAATCCAACTCACCATATTTTGTATTCTGAAAATCCCATCTACTAAAA
The DNA here is from genome assembly GCA_036365145.1 of Orientallactaga sibirica. Lineage (NCBI taxonomy): Eukaryota > Metazoa > Chordata > Mammalia > Rodentia > Dipodidae > Orientallactaga > Orientallactaga sibirica. The sequence goes on from JAEOAD010000027.1 coordinate 3,599,294, forward strand.
TGCAGCTTTTATTTTAAGAAGAAGGAAAAGAGCAGAGGTGTCCCTGAGGAGGAGAAAAATGAGGAATTAAAATGAAAAGATGTGGATAGAAAATAATGAAGGAAGCAAAATAGGAAACTTCTGCATAAATATCTCCATCTCTTGGCATTACTTCCACCAACCTTGACCTCTACTTTCCTGGAGATCAGATCCTCCTGTCAGAGAAAAATTTAATCTTGCATATAACCTAGAAACTTTTATCAGGTTGTCTTAAACTCAGCCAACTTGGTAGTCAGAGTGTGCACTCTGGCTAACTTGTCTGCCACATGTAAGGAGCAGCCTTCCCTAAAGGCTGCTGAATGTAGGCTGTTCTGCATGTGGAGTATGCCTCTTGGTGCTAAGTAAAGCAAAGAGGCCTGTTGTCTCAGACTCTCCATTTGAGAATGTGTTTGGATAATCTCTGCCCAGATGTCAGTGTGCAGATGCATATTTCAGACGTCTTTCTTCCTATTAGCATGCAGCCAGAACACCTGTTTGCTGCCTGGAGGAATCATATTAGAAATGAAGACACACCTGCACAGTCAAATATTTGCACTGTATTTATAAACAGATCTCTTAGAAAGTGGCTGAATATGTTCCAATCAGTCCAAAATCATAGAATTGTACCCCCTAAAATGCCTTTGATCCCACTTAGTAACTCTTCAGGCCATTTCTTAAATCTGTATTTTAAAGCAGGCTTGAAGTACTGTGCTTTCTGTAGAAGTTACCTAACATTTTTGTATAAGCATTAGGGAGGTAACTATTCCAAATGGAAGCTATTCCCCAATTTGGGCAACAGGATAAGCCAGATAACACATGCATAATATTTCAGAATGTTGCTAAAGATAGGAATGTCATGATACATTCTTTTTGGAACATTTAAAATAGAAAAACTTTTATCAATGAAAACCAAGCCTGTCTATAACTAAAAAAAAAATAATAATAACACAACCCTTAGAAAAAGCAAAAAATGTTTACATGTGTAATTTATTTCAAATTATAACATGTGACAAATCATTTAAAATATAGTGAAGATCAATTGTAAAATTTAAAATACCCTAAAATTCATCTTTGAGAATTTATCAAATGTATCATACTATATACTCTGGATAGAAAATGAAAGAATGACTATCTCCATGCTTGATTGAAAAGATAGCATTTGAGTAGCATCATTTATTATTTGTGATTCCTAGGCTTTTAGGAACTCAGGAATATCTTAAAGCTTATCAACTATAGCTTTCACCTAGCATTTCCACAGGTGAAATATATTCTTTCCAATTTCTTAGAAGTGAGAACACTAAGTTAAACTCTTATTAGTTTGTTAATAATTTTATATGAACTACATCCTAGTTATTCATATCTAAAGAAGTGAATTCCCTTATTCCAGAATAAGAAAGGAACCCTCAAGACATTTATACTGTTAAGGAGAACAAAATATAGATCAGTCTGATATTTTTGTCTTCAATCTGTCTAAATCAATTAAACATTTGAATTGTGGTATTGTGTTTCCAGGAAGCTTCATTGCTTTCTATTATCCTCATGACAAAAATAAACAATTCCTTTTGAAATCATAAAGAAAAATGCCTCCTATTGAGTTGATGTTTTGTGCTGTTATATAGAAGAACATATGTGTAATAAAAATGAGAAATTATGGATCAAATAATGATGTTGGAGCCACTTACATAAACAATAGAGAGCCTTTTGGATGAGTTCCAAATATCATCACTATTGTTTAATTTCAGCCCCTGTTATGCATCTGCCTAGGCTAGTGTCAAAGATAATAATCTCACCAGATAGATGTAAAATGCACAACTAAAATTACATAGCTCCATTATTCTGTTTACACAGAGTGCTAAACCACTCTTTTCCAGCTGACTGACCCAATAGAACATTTCGTTCATTGAGCTCCCTTGAAAATTCAGAAGGCTTGATACCCATTTCTTTGTGTCTATCAGGTCATTTTCTCCCAATGTAGGGAGAAAGTAACCAAAAAGAGGCAGGAGTATGTTTGCTCTGTATTGGATTTGTTCTTTACATCTTGCCTTTTCCCTTTCACATACAATTATGGGCTTTTAAAAGGAGGAAGAGCATTACTGTAAGTCACAAAATGCCAATTAAAAGAAATAGACAGAAGCTGAGTGCCAAATCACTCATTTTCTCATTCTGAGAAAAATAAGAAGACAAACACAGCTACACATTTCAGCTTTCTTCAATGAAATGTCTTCTTCCACCAGAACACAATACAATCCTCAACCAGAAGAGAGTTTAAATAGTCCAGGACTCTGACTTTAAAACAAGATCACTCAGGAAACTTTCATGTTTAGCACTTGTAGAGGAGGGGAAGGAGAGAGGAAAGGAAGGAATAATGGAAGGGAGGGAGGAAAGAAGGGGAGGAAGTAGGGAGGGAGGTAATACAAAATACTAGCCAGAAATTATCATTGATATGTTTCCAAAATAAGGTCTAAAAGGCAAGCATGGCCCAGTTTACATCTAAAGTAAAGGTAATTGAGAAAACTATGATTTGTGGGTGAAAAGAAAGATCATAATCTTTTGTTAAGTTCTGGATGGATAGACAAAACTTTTGTCATTTATTTTCTTTGAATGCAAAGCATCTCACTTTAAGTAGAGCTGAACACGATCTGCTGCTCCATCACTGACAGTTAATAATTAAATCAAACATTATATTCGGCAATAGAACATATGCATCAGCTTCTTTCAAATTGCATTTCCTTCCTGTTAGGTCCATTAGTGTAAGCCAGACTGCCTTTAGAAACCCCTTATTGCTGCTGTCTTTCAGCACAGTTCCTGAAATGGATAATGTGGTGCATATTATGGGCAATTACACAGAAATCCCCAGTGGTCTGCTTTAGAGTTACAGGATGAAACAGCTGGAACTACAGAGCTATAAGATAACCAGAAAACAAGAAATAGTTAAAAAAAATAACCTGGACAAAAAGAAAAATTGAAAGCATGAGTGATTCTAAACCCCATTGTTCTAAGAAAATGTGTTTTTACCTTAAAGAATGTCCGAAGCTCACAGTATAAAACGATCTAAGTCTAAACACATTATCTTTAAAAATGGCTTTTGCCAAGTCTTTTACACTCATGGTGTAACAGCTCATAACAAACAGCAAGGAACTTGAGGTATTGAAAACAATGACATTTTTCTCTCCAGCTTTGTTAATGTAGTATTTCCATATTAGTAGCATTGTGAGAAAAAAAAAAAAAAAAACCCTAGTCTTTTTTAAGTTTATTTCCATGAAAACATGTATAGCACCAGAAGATGAGGTTTCTGTTCACTAAATGAGCCACACACATAATATTTTCATCTTGTTATTTTATGCTTGAGCTTCGTCATATAGTACTTATGCCATAGAGATAAAAATTACATAATCTATCTCTCTGCTTGGTTCGGAGACTTCAACTGGAGTGCTCTGCCTGAAAAAATCAATGCAAACATTACATGTATACATAAGGGAAAAGTTTCATTTTCAAAGGGGAAAATATATATTCTGATTTCTCCTGCAGTTTCAGGGAAGAAAGTAATAATGGGTTTTGATGGCAAAAATGTTACTTCGTTTGGTTGTAAGCAAAGTGCAGTTTTATCTTATGCCAATGAAGTGTTTTGAAAATTTTGAGTAAAATTACTTTATAACTTGAGAAATAATGGGGCAATCTGCACAGTAACTACTAGGAAATGAAACAAAAGTGGGTGCCATTTCAAACTTTAAATATAACCACAAAACTATTTTCAAATTTGTTACTAAAGTAATCAACAGACATCTGAAGACAAAGTGTGACTATTTGTAGAACTGGTAGAGAGCTATTCTTTTTTCCTCTATAAAGTCATGGATTACATAGTCATAGAAGATTTATGTGGCTGCTTATGTACTTACAGAAGGCTTTGGGAGCTGATATTTATTTCAGCAACAATAAAATGGCAGCAGGAGGAGGAAGCCTGACATAAAACATGTTAGCTGGTTTGATATCCCTAACAATCCTTGTCTCCAACTTCCCTTAAGAGTAGAGATTCCTTTTTCTTAGTCCCCCACCCCCTTTCCAGTAAAAGCTTTATTATGATAGAGTGGAAAGAGGGAACAAGAGATGTTAATAAGACAAGATGGTAAAGCCAAATGGAGGCTATGTCTTCTTATTATCAAAAGTAATGCTCACTTTAACAGTAAAACCCTCATTTGTTTTTTTATTGAAGCTATCCTAGTGGCTGTACAATATTAAAGTGAACATGTTCTGAGTACCCAAATGTCTTTGTTATGTAACAAAGTTTAGGAGATTTAATTGGAGGTGATGTCCTTTTATGTGCCTGTTTTTCATAAGGAATGAGAACTGAAATAGACAAGGGATGTCAAAGAAATGACAGTTTATAGGGCAGAGGATAACTAAGTGGTCCTGTGGTCATTTCTTTCTACTTTTACTTGAATCAACCCCAAGTTGGGAAAGAAGTGGACTCCACTCATTTCTAACACAGAAATTTTCCAACTATGTCCCTCATATTCACATAAATAACAATTTTGTCTGTATATAATATAAATAAAACTATCCAGTTCTACTAAATAGTAGCCTTTAAAGCAAATTAATTCATTTATAATACCACCTGGTTTAGTCTTCTGACCACATTATGTTGCTGGTACTCTATCATGTTCATCTCACAGATGAAGAGATGAAATCAGAGAACAGAGGGCACAGTCAACTGACCATGTACATGACTAGATGGTGGAACTAAGGTCTGAACCTACACAGTCCATATCCAGAATCGTAGCACTTAAATATTACAATATAGTCTTCTAAAAAAGTTATTTATTTATTTTCAAGTATATAAATTGCATATATGTAAATAGATTGATAGATGATAGATGATAGATAGATGACAGATAGATAGATAGATGGATGGATAGATAGATAGATAGATAGATAGATAGATAGATAGATAGATAGATAATGAATGGGTGTGCTAGGGAATCTTACCCCTGTGAACATATACCAGAAGCACGCACCGCTTTGTTCATCTGGTTTTACAGGGGTACTGGAAGTTGAACCCAGGCTGTCAGGTTTTGCAAGTGCTTTAACCAGTGTGCAATCTCTCCAGCCCTGCAATTTGTTCCCTTTGAAGATAGACTTATTTCATACCTCTATGGTACATAAATGATCAGATGCCAGGACTAAAATAATGTTTCAACCAAAATGACATTCTTCTGAAGTGTGTTCAAGTGTGATGAGACAACAATTCATCATGCATCCATGTCTTCAACACAAATAAAGGCATTACAGTATTGTTTTGGTGATCATCAGAAAGCCTATAAAACCCTCATGTTCACTGTATGCCTAATGTTAAAGTAGGATGGAGACTGGCCAGCTAACATCCCACTACATTTATTTCATTGATCAGCTAATTTAAAATATTTTGCCTCATTCCAGTATTCATTCTTGAGAAGGTTTTAGACTCAGTCGAAATGACCCTGAATTTATCTAGAAAAATGCTTCAGTAATCCAATGAACATGAGATAGAAAAAATATAGCCTATTATACATAACAAAATAACTCCACATTTCGATCTTTTGAAGTTTATTATAATTTGTATCTTAATAAAAGTGCTGTTTTTTAAATAAAATATTAAAAGAAAGTATGGAAAATTTTTTGTATAATTTCAAGTTGGATGAACTTCTTTTAATGCAAACAAAACTCAGAATTCCTAAGTAATGAGAAAGATACTTTTGGAAACATAATAAATTTTAAACAAATGGCAAACATAACATGAATTAAAATAACTCAGATTACAGACTAGGAAAATGTTCTCACCATATGACATAGAGAGGGTTAATACATATTAGCAGAGATGGGCACTTCTTGCAGTGAGAGTTTATCAAATGCCTTATCTCTGACAGTGCTTCTCAGCCTCCATATGTATGAGCTGGGGCTCTGGAGAAGGTGAAGCTCATTTCCCAGCAGGAGTTGTCCTGAGGCTCTCCAGTCTCAGCTAGATTCTATGATGTTAGCACTGCAGCACTGATGTCAACCTTCCAGGTCATGAAATTGTGATAAACTGAATGACTTCAAACAATTCAAGAAAAGTAGTCATATTTTTTACTCATAGCAATTATTAGAATGATGATTATTTAAATTGTATGGAGATGTACTTATTTCCTTGTATTAAAGAAAGGATTTTCACACATGTATGATTGAAGTACGGAGTGAGGACTTTATCCTTTCTTTCTTCCCTAAAGGTTTCAAAACAGTGAAATAAACAATGAAAACAAAAAGAAGGCCCCCCAGAAAATTGGGCAAATATTATTAGTGATAAAGTGAAAGCGTCTTCAATGGACAATGAATTTAAGAAAGTAGTCTTGATCTGTAAGTTATAACATAGAAATTAAAAGAGTAAGAAGATAAATGCTTTTATCCATTCTGCTGGCAAAAATGGGAGTGAAAATGAAAGTTTTTTTGAAAGATGTGTGAGGCCATGGCAGGTGAATTGCCCCTGGTGACCATGACAGAAAGTTATATAAATTACAGAGAGCATGAGAAAACAGAGGCAAGGAAGGTAAGTAATTTATTGACTGGCACACCACTTCTAAGTGATGGAGTTGGACTTTGAAGCAGTTATACAGGTCCTAGATCTCAGTAGCAAAATTAACCTCTACTGGCTTAAAAATGTGCTAATTATTCACAGGGCCCAAGTGATTTAATTTGTCACTATGCTGAGTCCTGCTTTACCCAATTTTTACAAATAAGAGTTAACTGGAGTGCTGTAGGTCTGTGATTACAGTGCAGATGCTAAAATAATTCAAAGAGCATTGACTTCCATGCACCTGCTCTCATTTACATACTGACTGCTTGATGGCACACTGATAATAATAAGGTCATTGTAAATAAGAAAAAAAGCTCTAAACATGTAATTTATAAAACCCCATACCCCAATTTATATGCTAAAGGAAAATGAACTCCAGACAGATAAAAGTCATGAGAATAACCAGAAGCAAAGATATTAAAATAAAATGCAGATATACATTCTAATTTCAAGATGGTGGAGCCTGAAAGAAAAGAAATACACCAAACCCTAATCTCAAAATGAAGGATTTATGAGGAGAGAGAGAAGAAAAGAGAAGGGAAGAGAAGAGGAAAAAGAGATTTGCTGTAGTATTTCCTGCTATACAATTACATATGTTCAGTAATGAACTGAATTTCCTCTTCTGAAAATAGGATGCTTCTGTCCTTGACAATTTTTCTATATTAATTTGTGTACATTTTCTTATTGAATGATAGAAATACTTCATATAATTACTTTATTTTAATGTTTTGACATTTTAGTATGCCTGCTTATAAAACTATGTAAATAATATCTCTAGATAAGAAAAATACAAATGTACAGAGTATAAGAAAAATCAGTTTACTATGACTACTAATGCATCTTAAATAGGAAATATTTTACTCATTTTATAATAAATACTTTGCAAATAATGATCCTATGCTCTGATCAAGCAAAGTCAATTACAGGTTAAACTCCTATGACTTCCAGGTGACATGCAAATTTGTGTGATAAGTATATCAAAGACATTAAAAACTCAGTGCTATACTTTCTCTATCAATGTGTTCAGGACACTGTGTCAACCCTCAGGTTTACAAATAGACATGAACTTTTCCCATTTAGGAGTCCAAGTGGACCCAAGTGAAGTGTGTGATCTAGCAGGTAGGGACAGAATAAGTTGTTCTAATAATTGTCTTACAAGATCATCTAAGAGTTCTGGATCACATGAAGTAAAAAAAAAAAAAAAAAAAAAATATATATATATATATATATATATGCTCATATTCATGGAAGTGCTTCTAAAATCTGAGAAAACATCAGTGTATGTATATATTTCATATTGAGAAATAATTTGGCAAAAATATAGATCTAAGATATAGTAGAACTCAGTTAGATATATATGGATTCAAATCCATACTTGTCCTGAATTTGTTTGCCATATGGACTAAACTTCTGTGAAATTGTCTAGTAGTTTATGTCTTTCAATGAATTGATCCCTTTCATTCAATTGTGGAATTAATTTGGGCAGAGATTTTCGTAATATTCCACTAATATTTTATTAACATTTTCTGGGCCTCTGACAAAATCCTGTTTTTTACTTCTGATATTGTTAATTTGTGTCTTCTTTCAATTTTGCTTTATTGGTTACTCTAAATATTTATTACAAGTTCAAGGTACAAATTCTTGTTCACGTTGATTGTCTCTATTTTCCTGTTTTCAATGTCATTGATTTTTCATCTTGTCATGTATTTATTTAATTACTTATTTATTACTGTTCTATGTAATTTGAATTCTATTGTTCTATTTGTAGTCTATTTAGTTGGTAGCGTAGATGACTAGTTTAAAATTCTCTTCTAATTAAATTATGAACATTTATTCAACAAATTTGCAAGTAAACATTGCATTAGCTGCTTCTCACTGGTTTTGATAAGTTGTATATTTATATTAATTTATTTCAGTGTTTTCAATTTTAGTTATGTGTAAACTCTACCAATATAGCATCATGCAGAGCATTCTTACTGCTCTAAATAAAAATGCCCTATGGCTCTCCTTGTCATCTCTCTCTCCCTTCTTACCCTTAAAACCCACTAATCCTCCATACTCACACATATGTGTGTATGTATATATAATTTTGTAAGTATAAAATATAGAATATGCAATATACATAAATGCATATATTTTATACAATAATGTAATGTATATGTATTATGTATAATATTCGGTACATATTACATATACAATATTTCTAAGTTTCCAACTCATTTGGAAAAATTCCATTAGGCACTCTGCTGAATCAATATAAGCATATGCTTAGTTTTACAAGACTGTCCCCCAAACTAAAGTCTCAAACCTTATAAGAATTGGTTTTGGTTAGTTATCATCCTAATAGGTGGATAGTAATTCTCATTCTTGTTTAAATTTGCCATTTCTTAATGATATATGCTGCTTAGGATCTTTTTATGTCCATAAGAAACTATGTACATATAAGATATATATATATATATATATATATATATATATATATATATATATATATATAATAAATTATATGTACAAAGTATGTAAATATGTAAATTTATATGTATAAATTATATATATAATATATATATATATATGATTATAATCTAAATAAAATGCCTTGTGGCTTTTTTGGAGTCTGGGTCCCACCTGTATAGCTTCAAATTCATGATCCTTCTGCCTTAGCTGGGATTAAAACTATACCCTACACCATCTAGCTTCAATATGTTTTGTTAATTTCACATTAAACTTCCTCTTTACTGCATGAATTATTTAGTAGTTTGTTGTCTAATGCTCATGTACATGAACATTTCTCTCGTATTTTTAGCTACTGATATTCCATCTCATTTTGGTCAGATCTCATAATCTGTAAAATTTATTTTGTCAAACTTGTGAAAATTCATTTTATAGCCCATTATATGGTCTATTTGGTTCATTTACAAGTTAAAAAAGAATGAATATTTTGCTACTTAGGATAATGTGTTCTATAAATACAGATGTTGCAGTATGAGAATGAAATATACCCCTTAGACTTGTGTTTGAATACTTGGTCCCCAGTTAGTGGTGCTGTTGGGAAAGGTGTAATCCCTTTAATTGGTGGATACCTGCTGGAGGAAATGAATCATTTGAGAAAGGGGGAGTCTTGAGGCATGCCAGCAATACCCCACCTCCTTTTTAGCTTTTCTACATCATGATTGTTGATATAATGTGATTTCTACCTTTCATTCCTCCTTCTCCTGCTACCATACCTTCTGCTTCATGAAGAAACATAAGCCTTTGAGCAATAAGCCAAAATAAATCCTTCCTCCCTTCAATTGCTTCTTGTCGGGCACTTATTTGTTCTTGGCAATGAGAACAGTAGATAAAACAATCCGTTAAGTATGGAAGTTAAAGGTATCGTTCAGCTATTTTACATACTTGGCAACTTCAAAACCAGTGTGTGTGTGGGAGAGAGAGAGAGAGAGAGAGAGAGAGAGAGAGAGAGAGAGAGAATGGGCATGCCAGGAGCTCCAGCTCCTGTAAACAAACTTCAGATACATGTAGCTTTATGTTGGTACTTGGGAATCAAACCCAGGTTATTAGGCTTTGCACATAATTGCCTTAACAGATGAACCATTTCTCCAGACCCCCAACTATAGTTTATAATTTGTCTGCTTTTCCCTAATTTTGTCAGTTGTGCTTTGTGTATTTTGGAAACATTATTTATGGTATATACATATGTGTGATTATCATATATATTTAGAAAATTAATCACCTTATGATTTTGTAGTCATGCTCATTATGCTCTGCGGTATACTTTATCAAATATTACTCTAGCTACTTCAGATTTTTTTATTCATGCTTGAAAGCATACTTCTTGCTCTTCTTCTACTACTAGCTTATGTGTAATTATTTTTGCTGTGATTTTCTTATAAATAATATATAGCTGCAACACGTTTTTATACCTTTCCTGCCAAATCTCCATCTTTTAAATAGGTTTATAACCTTTATATTAAGTATAATGTCAACAGGGCATCACTTTATTGCTTCAGTGTCATGGCAGCTGATAGGGGAAAATAAGGAAACCACCCTGTTAGCAAAAAGTGACAATGATCCACAGGCTTCATTGCTGGGGTATCTGATGTGTAGGGAAAGCAGAGCAGTGAAGCTTTTCCTGGATCTCCTTGCAGGATAAAAGCTGCAGTGATAGCTCTTCCATTGTGTGCAGGTGTGGGAGGGGGTGTGTGCACATGTGTGTGGGTATACAGGTCAGAAGAGAACCGTGGACGTTGTTCCTCTCAGGTGCTATCAATCTCTTCATTTGAGAAAGGAACTTTCATTGGCCTGGAACTTGCCAATTAAGCTACAATTCCTGGCCATTGAGACCCAGGAATTCTCCTGTTTCTACCTCTCCGGCACTGGGAGTATAGGCAAGGATAATCACACTTGGCTTTTTCACATGGGCTCTGGAATTGAATTCAAATCATCATGCTTGCAAAGCAAAGCACTTTGCTGACTAAACTATCTCCTCAGCCTGGAAAGCCTTTTCTGCAGTGCTGCTCTTTATCGATTCCTTTGGTTAGAGTATTCTGGAGTATGACTAGGACACACATAAAATACAATCATGAGGCATTATTTACTACACACAAGGACACAGGAGGATGGTGCTATCCATGCAGAAGTGGCCAAATGCCAAATGCTGAATATGTTGGTGCCTTTAGTTTGAACTTCCTACACTCTGGACCAGTGAGAAATAAATTTCTGGAGTTTAAAATCAGTTTGTGTTGTTTTGTTATAGTATTTTGAATGGGCCAAGATTAATGGACTAAAGAATAAAAAACCAGGGCTAGAGAGACTGCTGAGTGGTTAAGGCACTTGCCTGTAAGTTAAGCCTAATGACCCAGGTTCAGTACCCCAGCACCCATGTAAAGCAGATGTACAAGATGGCACATTCATCTGGAGTTCATTTGCAGTGGCTAGAGGCCCTGGCATACCCATTCTCTCTCCCATTCTCTCTGTCTCTTCTCTCTCTTTCTCTGCTTGCAAAAAAAAAATATTTTTTATTTTATTTATTTATTTATTTATTTATTTATTTATTTTTTTTTTTTTTTTTACAAAATTACCAAACCAGTGCTGGAGAGATGCTTAATGTTTAAGGCATTTGTCTGCAAAGGCTAAGGACCAAGGTTTGATTCCCAGGACCTACATAAGCCAGATGCAGAAAGTGGTCTAGAGTTCCTTTACACTGGCTGATGGCTCTGGCACATCTATTCTTTCTATCTGCCCCCCTCTCTCTAATAAACAAACAAACAAATAAAATATTTTTTAGAAAAGGATACCAAACTGAACAAACCCTGAGAACTCAATACTAATTCCTAGTCACCTGCCTTTTTTCAATCTTTTAAGAGTTGTCTTTTGCATTTTGCCTAGAGTTTTTGTTTTGGCTGTCCTTATCTGTCCACTTGCACACCCTTACACACACACACACACACACACATAAATCATGCATATGCACACATACATTCACAAATAAATATAGAAAATGTACATGAAATTATTATAATTCGGCTCAATTGCTTAAGAGTGTAGGAATGCCCTTTTCTTAAATTTACAATTATACCCAGGTGGATTTACCACACACATGCACATTCACATGTCCACATTTTTATTTGTTTAAATGTAGTTTTGATTTTTGGAAATTGTTCAATATTATTTTCAGTAATGTACTATAAAAAAGTGGGGGGGGGCTGGAAAGATGGCTTAGCGGTTAAGGCGCCTGCCTGCTAAGCCTAAGAACCCGGTTCCAATCTCCAGGTCCCATGTTTAGCCAGATGCAAAGTGATGCAAGGGCGCCCTTGACCACAAGGGGGCGCACACACCTGGATTTCGTTCACAGTACCTGAGAGACTGCTGGTATGCCCATCTCTATCTGTCTCCCTCTCCCTCTCTGTCTGACTCTCTCTGTGTCTCTCTACAAAAATAAATAAAATAAAAATAAATAAAATAATAATAAAAAAATTTTAAGAGTGGGGGATATTTCTTTGTTATAAAATGTCTTCTGAAATAGACTTATTAACTGGCACAGCAATAAATACTAAAAAATTATTCCCCAAATGTTTGGTAAAAAGTTAGAATAAGTTCATGGCTTTTTGGTTTGATACTTTCAACAATTTTTATATATATATATATATATATATATATATATATATATATATATAGTCTCCTGCTACCTGTTAATATTAAGTTAGAAAGTACTTTGATAAGCAGCTTTCACTTTTTCATTTGGGTGTATTTTAATAGATTTGTTATAAACTAGCTTTATATAAAAATATGTTGCTAAGTTGATGTGATCAAACAATACCTATCTTACTAAAATATATTAAAGGCAAAATTGGCTCATTGTTTTAACACTTCTAATGATTATATTTGTGTCAGTTCTGAAGCATTTGGGCAACTCTGACATAATTTGCAGTTACACTTACTAACAAAAGAATTCAGCTGAATAGAGGAAATTTTAGATTTCATTATATAGTACTAAAGCAAGAAGTCAGGGTTCACTGAACTCTACATAGTTTATATATCTTAACATAAGTTTGGAAACGTGAACTATCTCGCCAAAAACAGGGCTGGAATTATGCACAGCAGATGTTCCCATTGCTTCCTCATGTGTCTCATGATGTTTAACTCTACTATGTGCCTCAACTGTTCCAACACAGTTTCTGCAAGTGTGGTCAGGTGGTGAATTTGAATTTTTCACAAGCTTCCAGGTGATATTTATGCAGTGTAAAATTTGAAACTTGCTGCAGGAAGTGTTTGAAATGGCTAGGAAAGTATGAAAAAAATCCTTTACATCCATTAGAGAAAATGTGCTTTGGCTTTGATAAGATATATGTCCAGGTGGCCAGGTAGAACAGGCACGCTGGTAGACAGGTCAGTAAAGAATATAGATTTTTGGACCAGGATAACTTCATATGGACTCGTGTATACCTCTGTGTGCTATATGCATGAGAATCATGATTAACATTTCTTGTTACTTTATTTATTTATTTGAGAGAGCGGGGGGCGGGGATAGACACAGTGAGTATGGGCTTTCCAGGGGCCTTTTGCCACTGCAAACTCCAGATGCATATGCCATTTAGTGCATCTGGTTTAAGTGGGCACTGAGGAATTGAACTTAGGCTGTCAGGCTTTGAAAGTAAGGGCCTGTAACTGTTAAGACATCTCTCCAGTCAATTAACTTCTTTGATCCTCAGTCTTCACCTCTGCATAACCCAAAGGGATTTTAATGGTAATGTCTCTATTTAATTTGTATTTCTTTTTAATTTTGAGTGAATGTGTGTCCATGGGTATGAGTGTGGATGTGTATAAAACAAGTGTGCCATTTTGATGGCCCATGTGTGGCAGTCAAGAGGACATCTTTCAAGCGTTAGTCCTTGCTTGCTGTCATGTTTGAGTCAGGATCTCCTCCTGTTCATTGCTCTTCAGGAGAGCTGCCTGTGAGCTTCTGGGAGATTCTCCTGTCTCCACTGTCCTTTGCTATAAGCATACTGAGATTACAGGCACACAATAGCATCCAGCTCCACATGGTTCTGTGGAACTGAACTGAGATGCTCCTGCTTGTGGGGCAAGCACTTGACCCTCTGAGTCATTTCCCCAGCCCCTGGTATCAATCTTGATGTACCTCCTCAACTTCCTGAACTTTACAGCTAAACTTTAACTCTATAGCCATGGATTTTATTCTGCTTATCCTGGAAAACAGACTCAGTTAGCTTGAAAACTTTCCTTTCCTCAAGTATAATTCCACTAGTTTTGAGACCTCTGTTCTCTACTTTACTCAACTGTTCCACTTCCTTGATTGTGGAAAACAGAGGAAACATGACAAAGGACCAGGACCCAAGAGCTTACTCCTCTGTCCCCACAAGAACTCATGTTCCTATTTTCTGAATTCAAACTAAAGGGACTAAGGAGGAAAGAAGGCGTGTGTCCACAGAGATGAAGAAAAAGTTTTGATTTTGTTCCATTAAACAACCCTCATGTCGACACCTAGCTTGATAACATTGCTTAATATCCATCAGGCAATAATTTGCTCTCTTTAGTTTCACTTCCCATATCAATAATGCAGATGCAGTCATTTCTTGTTGTAGTGTTGAGGTTTCAATATGCAATGTGTAGAATACATTTGTAGGGCTCTGCTTTCTGCAGTTAGCTGCTGATGTATTCACCCATTAACCCTATCTGAACATCAGACCTCACATTGGGTATTTACTGACTTGGAGGCTCGGGGAAGAGAGAACACCCTCTAGGAATTCTAAGTCATGAAATAGGCCAGAGTTGACCAACCAAATCTAAACTCAGACAAGGCAAGAAACAAAATGGATGGACACGGCCTTCTGACAGCACAGAGTGAGTGAATAGATGGACAGTGAATGCACAGATAAAATAGCCAAGCTCGAGAAATGCTTTTGAACGATGAGGGTCAGCTTTTACAGAAATCTTGAGAATAAGGAAGGTCTATGTGTCTGGGAATAGAGAAGGAGAGTATAGTGAAACATGGACAACTTGTGTCCTCATTTGCATGTAAAAGTCTAACTCTTCATGACTTCAGCCCAGGAAGCAGTATGCTGGCCAGCCTGCTTGGATGTCCCCTCCTGTTTGTTCCCTGCTTTTGGTTCCAGGCTGTACTCTGGTGCCAAGATAGCTGTGTAATTGGAATAACTCAGCTTCCTGACATCCATTATTTCATATCTGTGTTTGCTTCTGTGGTTTCCTGCAGACACCCTGGCGAGCATCTGCGTTATCCCTGTGGATTTGTCTTTTAAAACCTGACTGGATTTTCTTTAGTAGGACCAGATGTTATTTCCCCTAACCCTTGACATTGCCTTCAGCCTGTTCTTCAGTCTATGTATATACCTGTTAATTAAGATGTACATCACATTCCTTTTGTTATACATTCCCATTCCTCATTTGAGGCACTCTGATGTATGGATTTGCTAATTTAACACAATCTCTATCCTCTCAGTCTATACCCTTATTTGCAATCTCTTCTTCCTCTTATTTATTAGCCAGAAATACTGCTGTTAAATGTACTTCAGAAAAGCCAGGTAGTCCAGCTACATCAAAAATGGCATTGGGAAGATAAAACAAAAAGATTTTGAGTTCAAGGCCAGCCTGGGATAAATAGCATGTGATAATTTGAATGTAATAGTTTAAATTTCCAATGTACTTTGACACATATCAACGGGATCAAACTTTGCTTAAAAATATTTTCCTCCAAACAGTAGTAGTTAGAATACTTTGGCCAAACTTCCCTGAGATATGAAAACTAAGCCTCATTTTAGAGGAAGAAGAATGAATGTTTCTAGCTGGTTGGTATTATTTATTATTTGGGTAGTATAAAAAGTTACAAGATTTTATAATACAATAATAATAACATTCTAAGCAACATGGAAGAGTTCCTGTCTAAAGTTAGCATTCACCTCATAAGAACTCAAACTTATCCATTTAAGATAAATTAAGGAGAAAAATTTGGATTACAAAAGAGTAACTTTATTTATGATAGGATTTACCAGATTTCTTGAAAACAGTAAATGACCCCAAATGAGGGTAAAATATGCATTTGCTTTCCAAGTGTCAGTAATTATCTTTTCACCAACACAATAATTGTGTAAAAAACAAAAATGCACCTAAAACAGGAGTATGAGGTACTAATTAAAATACAAACTTATCTGTAAGTGACATAGACTTCCTAATCATGCTACATTATTTTCTTTCAGAATTGAGGCAGTCAATTGCTACTTCACCCCTTCTAGCTGCTCTCTTCATTTTCCATAATACATAAAACAATGCATTCTTACACACAGTTGGGTATTATTGTGCTTATATTCAGGCTCATAGCTAAGATTTTTCTGGAGGATGTGTTTTGATTTAGAAAAAAACATGAAAACAAAAGAATCATTTATATGCATAAATTTATAGAACAAAATACATGGCAGAAAATGATATTCTAACATATATACACATATATTTAAAACCTGATCTAGCTATAACATAGTTAAGTCACTTTAAATATGCTTTTTGTTGCACACAAAATATTTGAAAACTAATCTCACCAAGATAAAGGAAAAAATAAATAGTTCATCCCCACATCCTAAGTCCCTTATTCAAAGAAGTAGTAACCATCACATAGAGAAGGACATTTGTGGTCAAGAAGTTAAATAATGGTTGTGATTAATATAGATTTGCTTTAGTGAGTAAATCATAAACATTTTATGTTCTCTTTGCTCTGTTTGTGTATTGTTATATAAACATAGAAGTCTCTGTACAGGATCTGTAAATAGGGGCTTTATTTACAGTAGATGTTGAAATGGAGATTTATGCTTTGCAACAATAACTGTGGAAATTAATTAGGACCAACAGCCTTTTCCTTCCCTTGAAGCAATTTTGTGTCACTTCCAGGATATTTTTGTCATCTTCTACATATTAAATGAAATGGGTATAACTAAGCATGCAAAACAATATTTGAATCATGATTATAATTCTTCAGGTATATTTTACATTGTTTATGTTTATTTGACTGTGTTTCATTGCATGGAGTTTTTTTACACTGATTATTTTGCTTTCTGTAGGATTTGTTAGCTTTAGAAATGTTTGTTTTTAATTAAGTAGTCCTGAAAGCGATACTGGAAGATTTAAGACATTTTTAGAATTCATAGCAAATGACCATTTTCTGTTTTAAAGTGTGACATGTGGTGGTGCATACCTTTAATTCCAGTGCTTGGGAGGCAGAGGTAGGAGGATAGCTGTGAATTTGAGGCCAGCCTGAGACTACATAGTAAATTCTGGGTCAGCCTGGGCTAGCATGAGATATTATCTTAAAAAAACCAAACCAAACCAAACCAAACAAACAAAAAACCACCAAACAAACAACTAGAACAACAAAGTGTGACACTGCATTAGGCACACTAGGCCATTTTGGAGTCCTCAATCTCTGCTAACCCTGAGTTTGTAGTCAGATGAGCATGGGTTTCTTTACATATTTGGTGTTTCAGGCTAGCTTTTCCTCAATCAAACTCAGGATCCTGCTTCTCCACATTTATGCAATGCATTCCTCATCAGGAAGTTTCTGAGTTGGTAATTCTTATCTTTTATACAGCTGATTAGCTGGGACTTGGAGAAGTTTAGTGAGTCACCTAGCTATCAAACTGAAGAGGTTGGCTTCAACTGGGTCTTTCACAAGAGTGTGTGCTTTTTCTCTTCATCTCTATATTGAATATCTAACACTGATTGCTCCATTACTCTTTCCACAAGATTCTCATTAGTCATTCATATAGATTTAGATACTCTGAATATTACTTTGTCTAATGGAGATATATAGAGAGTGAATCCATTCTTATGGGGCATATAGGTCCTACTGCCAGACTCAGCCATGAGTATATCCCTATTTACATATTGATAAATATTTACACAAATAAATTTCCAAAGTAAGATCATGTTTCAAAAGACAAGATGAAACTTATGTTTAATTCAATGAACTTTATTCAGTATCTACTTTATACTAGAAATAATATGAAGTGGTAAATATGTCTCTATACATATATAAAAATATATATGTATATACATACAAAAAAATCACTGTTTCCTATACAAATATTTCCTGGGTGTGGTGTGTGTGTTCATGTGTGTGTAGGTACACATGCATGTACATGTATCTAGAGGCTAACAAATAGCCTCAAATGTTTTTTGAAATAAGGTCTCTCATTGGCTGGCCTGCCAACAGCAGGGATCTTCTGACTTGTAATAATGCCTGGATAGTTTTAACATGATTTCTAGGAATCAACTCAGGTCCTAATGCTTGCAAGGGAAGTGCTCTACCTACTTAGATATCTTCTCAGTCCTCATTTCTTTGTAAAAACAAGGCTTGAAATTAGACATTAAGTATAGACAAAGGTATTCAACCTCATTATTTGTCAAGAAAATGCAAATTAAAACTATAATGAAGGCTGGAGAGATGGCTCAGTGGTTAAGGTGCTTGCTTGCATTGCCTAAGAACCCAGGATTGATTCCCTTGTACCCACATAAAGCCAGATGCACAGTGACATGTGCATCTGGAGTTCATTTGCAAGGCTGGAGGCCCTGGCGTACCCATTCTATCTCTCTGTCTCTCTTCTCACTCTCTCTCTCTCTGCCTGAAAATAAATAAATAAATAAAATTTTTAGGGCCTGGAGAGATGGCTTAGTGGTTAAGCACTTGCCTGTGAATCCCAAGGACCCCGGTTCAAGGCTTGATTCCCCAGGACCCACATAAGCCATATGCACAAGGTGGCACATGCATCTGGAGTTTGTTTGCAGTGGCTGGAGGCCCTGGTGTGCCCATTCTTTCTCTATCTATCTGCCTCTGTCTCTCTCTGTCTGTCTGTCGCTGTCAAATAAATAAATAAAAAATAGCAAAAAATTAAAAAATATTTATTAAAAAAATATGAGATCTACTCACCCTTGCTAGAATGGCCTAATGATTGGAAATATTTGTAACATTCACAAATCAACACAGACTCTCATATGTCTGACCACTTCTGAAAACTACTTGTCAGTTTTTGAAAACCAAATATACACCTACCTCTGGAGCAAGACTTCTCCAAGTTTTTATCAAAGAAATAGACAAAGATATGTTTACTATAAAATATGAACAATAATGCTTTACCAATTTTCTATACAATAAGCCAAACTAGGAACCCACTCAATGTCCATTCATAGGCATATTCTCATACAACCAAATGTTATATAGCATTAAAAATTGATGTATACTGGTAACACCACTAACTAACATTAAAATTATCTCACAATCTTTATGTTAAATTTGAAAAATCATAATGCAAAAGAATACATATGGGATGGAGAGATAGTTTAGCAGTTAAAGTTGCTTGCTTGTGAAGCCTGCCAATCTGGATTCAGTTCTACAGTACCAACATAAATCTGGAAGTGAAAAAAGTGGTTCATGTATCTCGAATTTGTTTGCGGTGGCAAGCCCATTCCCTCTCTTTCTCTGACCTCTCTGTCTCTATTAACTAACTAACTAACTAATAAATAAATAAAAAATATTTTTAAGAGTATGTCCTATTGGATTTCCATACATGAAATTAAGCTTAAAGCAGATGAAATATAAGGATAGAAAAGAGAAGTGGACAGTGGTAAGAAAGTCTTTCGAGAGGCTGTCAGGGAGGATGAAGATGGCATGTGTATTGATTGGTGTGTTGCTTACTTGAGTACACACATTTTCTAAAACTCATTGAATCTGTATTTTAATATCTGTAGATTTGGGGGCTGGAGAGCTGGCTTAGAGGATAAAAGGCTTGGCTTGTAAGCATCAAGACTGCAGTTCAGATCCCCATGCATGTGCTGGGTGGATGTGGTGATCACCTGCAATCCCAGTGCACTGAAGATGGGTGAATCCTGGACTTAAGGTAGCTAGTTAAGACCAGTTGAATCACTGATCTCTGACCTCAACAAAAGACCCTGTCTCAATAAATAAAGAGAGAGAAATTGAGAAAGACATCCAGCATCAGCATCTGGGCTCCCCATACAATCACAAGTGTACTCACATCCACATCTACACACAGCGCATCAATAAAAATACACCATACCAATAATATTTTTATTCTCCCTCTCTCTCTCTCTCTCTCTCTCTCTGTGTGTGTGTGTGTGTGTAGAAGAGAGAAGAGAGAGAGAGAGAGGCACCAGGGCTGCAAACAATCTCTAGATGTATGCACTGCATTGTGCATTTGGCTTTATGTTGGTATTGGTGAACAGAAACTGGGCCTGTAGACTTTGCAAGCAAGCACAATTAACCAACAAGCCAGCTCCCCTGCCCCCTCAAAATGTTTCTCCAGTAGGCTGGAGAGATGACTTAGTTGTTAAGGAGCTTGCCTGCAAAGCCAAAGGACTCTGGTTCCATTCCTCAGTACTCACATAAAACAAGATACACAAGATGGGGTGTGCATCTAAAGTTTGTTTGCAGTGGCTGGAGGCTCTGGCATGCCCCTCCTCTTGAAAGTTTAACAACTAGTCTTGAAGTGAAATGTTGTCTTATAGTAAAGAGAACTAAATAGACATCATGGGCTGAACCAGAGGATTGTTCATCTTTCACTCTATGCTTCAAAGTTTAGTTTCAGAATAAACGTTGTCTATTCATCTATGCACTCATTCTTATATATCTCATTGCAAATGACATGTAACCTTCTTCTATGCAGATATTGACATTTTTTTCTCTAGCCAATTGATAGTAAAACCCATTAAAATTAGTGCAGGCAATAAGCTCTGATTTCTGTTAAGTGCTTCAAGATAGGTAAGTGGTCATTTGTTAATTACTTCTAGGTATGATGAATGTGAACAGGGCTCTATACCTTAAGGTTTAGCTTATGCTAAAATTATTTTGAATGACATATAATGCAGACTGAATCACCCAGAACCTGAATCAAGCAAGGTTTGTTTGCTTTCTTTCCTGAATTCACTGTGTACCTCGTGGGTGACTTAAGAGGGCCTCACATGCAATCTTTGTGGAGAGGTTGTGCTAATTTCCAGGAATGTTCAATCCATGGGCTCTGTGTAGAGTCTGCCAAAAGCACTACATTTGGTTGTGCCGATTGTGATGGTGTTTGATGGCTCTGTTCGTCTTTAATGATCTGCAGCCTCTCACCATGCTAGCTTCTGAGTCTTGGCTCCCTCCCAACTGCTCTATTGATCTGAAATTTGGCCAGCGAGCAAGATCTTTTGTTTGTTTTGGGGATTATTTTTTATTATCTGGCTTCAGACAGGGAGCACAGAATGGGGTGGAGACTTCACAGAAATGAGAACATCCATTCCTTTGGTAGGGCTCCTGAGGGCCTGAGACAGGTTCTCTGGTGCTGTAAAAGAACACTGTTCAAAGCTGTAAAAAGAATTCACATTTGCATTGCACTGAGCGCAACAACAGCTTGTCGGGCCCCCATCTGTCAGAGCAGAAGGTATTCTACAGTTCAGAGTCAGGACTCAGGGGTACTCTTTTCCACAGTGATCTACTGCTAGAGAGCAGACAGTTTAGAGTCCTAGTTTTATACAAGTGGACAAGTATCTCCCTCCATGTTATTTTCAGGCTGGAATCCCAATTTCTGATTTGCTTAAGCTCAACAGAGTTCTAACTTCCTCTCAACCCAAATATGCATTTCCAAAATTGAGTACTGCAGGCATGCTACTATCCCAAAATGATAAAAGCTGACCATCAGAATGGAATTCTGCAGTCATAAATTTTGGGGGCAAGCTGCATATAAGTTTCATTTTTCTGAAGATTTATATTAATGTATCTAGAAGCTATAAACAGTTTAGAACAAGCTTACAAAAAACTGTTTCATTTTCTGTAAGCCAAGATTTTCTAAATTCCTTGATTATGAAGCTTCATTTAGCAGAGGTTTTGTGAAAGTCAGGTAACACTGGAATGTAGTATTTTTCCATTGAAAACCTTTCAGAAGAAATATTGAATTAAATATATATTAATGTATCAATGATTAATATATCTCCTGGGAGCAGGTTCTGATGGAATGTGTGATTATATGCATGTGTACTGCATATGTGTGGATATTGGAGAGAATAATCTATGCGAAAAATCCATTCTCTTCCTCTAGAGTCATACACTTGTGACTAGGAACAGCTCTCAAGCTAAGAAAAAGTTTCTTGCTTCTTTTGTACCTGGGTATAGTCATGTAATTAATATTTTCCTATAAAGTTTGAACCAAATGATGTGTACAACCTCCTGGACAATGCTTCTTCTGTGGAACTTAAATGACAAAACCCCAGTGTGAAACAAACATACAATATGGAAACATCGAAGCTCTGATTTACACCTAGAGAACAGCTAGTTGGTACACAGGAAAAAAAAACCTGGGTGATGCATATATGAGAAATATAAAATATAAATATAAAAATAGGGAAGTTTCTTGCAACATCTGTTTATTACAGAATCTGAACCCTCATAGGGGATTATAAACATTGACCTTGCAAAAGTCATTTGGGAAAGAATGATATGACTTAAGAATATGACTTATGAATATCATTTGACTTAAGAATATCATTTGTGTGAAAGAATTCAGCAGTAAGTGTCTTCAGAGAGGGCACTCTGAACCTGGAAGTAATATACACGTGTATGTGTGTGTGCACACGCAGTATGTGTGTGGTGTGATGTTTGTGGTGTGTATGTATGTGTGTGTGTGTACAGCATGTGTGTGGCATGATGTTTGTAGTGTGTGTAATGTGTGGTGTGTGGTGTGTAGTGTATACACATGTATCTGTCAATTTGCCACATTATGTACATGTGTGTGGAGGTCAGAGGAGAACATCGGATGTCCTTCCCTTAGTGCTTATTTGCATATTTATTTTTCTTGAAATGGGATCTCTCCCTCATTCCATAGCTCTGTTCAGCAAAAGTCCATAACCATTCTCTGGTCGCCAGCCCTTCCCACACCTGTGTGGATTGGGGTTACAACAATGTATGACCATGGCCACTATTTTTTATATGGGTTCTGGGGAGTCAAATTTGACAGTCTGTGGTCCAAGAGGTTCTAATGCTTTAATTGAAATATCTAGGGTAAAGTCATCTTGTCCTGATCTGGCCCTGACTCCATTGTGTGACTGAATAGGTGCTTTTCAGCCACTAATCCTCCCTCCACATTGGCAGCATATTAAGACTTCCCATGACGCTGACCATGGCCCATATAGGTAATCAAAATTACTCCAAGATGTATAATCAAAATAACATACATATGCAAGATGTATGGTCAAAATAACTGTTATTGCAAGGTTAAGTAACCTTCATCAAGCAGTGATGTCATTATAGTTTTTGCCTTTAAAAATGTACCCCTAAGTTTCTTCACTAAGAATTCTTTTGGCATTAGCCCCTCTTGGTCTCTCTTAACCACTCAATCATTTCCCCAATCCTGTCACAAATGTTTTATACATCCTCTTAGCAGTCATAGTGTAATTTCATTTCTTCACTTTCAGTGTTAGGCACTGAAAGCAAGGTTTAAAGAGTCAGTATCCAAATTCCATGACACACTTATCGTGCCTCAGCAACTGTGGAGACCTGGAAATATATCTTCTTTGGCCTAGTGTTTGAGAAAAGACAATGAGGCAGAGTCCTAGCTGACCTGGATTTCAATTATAATGTCAATGAAAAATAACCCTTTGGGATGGAGGGATTGCTTAGTGGTTAAAGCACTTGCCTTAAAAGCCAAAGGACCCAGGTTTGATTTCCCAGGACCCATGTTAGCCAGATGCACAAGGTGGCACATGCATCTGGAGTTCGTTTGCAATGGCTGGAGGTTCTGGTGCAGCCATTCTCTCTCTTTCTCTCTCTCCATCTTTCTCTCTGTGAAAGAAAGAAAGAAAGAAAGAAAGAAAGAAAGAAAGAAAGAAAGAAAGAAAGAGAAAGAAAGATAAGATGAGAAGAGAAGAGAAGAAAAATAACTCTTTATGGATTTTAGCCATTGTTCCCTAATCAAGCCTTAACACATCGAAATGAGTATTGGATACTATAATTACATTCTACCATGACATGAATTGAGATTGTACCAAAATGGGTGGCATGTGCTTGCTATTTGCATGGTAGTCAGGTTGAATGGCATTATGAAGTTGCATGGTATCTGATAAACCTGCAGCCTGTAACTATTTGACAAGAAAACATATGCATGTAAGTCAGTAAAGAACCTGTACTTCTAAAAGCAGAGACTTGAAAACTATGTGTCAGAGCTAACTTCTGTTGCATTTGAAAATGCATTATAAAGATAAGCAACGCCAAACACTGACTTGTTTGTAAGCAAGAATGACAGGGGATGGGCACAGTCCAAACTTCAGCATCTTTGTAGGACTAAGGCCACAACTACTTCCCAACTCCATGGATAAAAATGAAAAATCTGGAGTCTTTTGAACATCAAAATCCTATTAAGTCTCAGTGTGGGAGGATGATCAAGTCAGAGCTATGGTTTTTATGTCCATGAACTAAGTTTTAAGTCCATGAACTAAGCTAATTTCAGAGCAAAGCTTGATTACAATAATACAACCAGTAATTCCTTCTAATGAAGCAATACTGAAATATTGATTAGGAAAAAACTTTCTTGTGGAAAGAAACATAGAAGGGGAGGTGATAACAGAGTTAAAATTTGTAAAAGTAGGGCTGGAGAGATGGCTTAGTGGTTAAGGTGCCTGCCTCCTAAGCCTAAGAACCCTGGTTCCAATCTCCAACAGTTCCAATCTCCAGGTCCCACGTTTAGCCAGATGCAGTGATGCAAGGGCGCAATGCCGCACTTGACCACAAGGGGGCGCACGCATCTGGATTTTGTTCATAGCAGCTGAGAGACTGCTGGCGCGCCCATCTCTGTGTTTCTCCCTCTCTGTCTCTCTGTGTCTCTCTCCAAAAAAAAAAAAAAATTGTAAAAGTAATAAAATTTGGTTTACAAAGAAAGCAACTTGACTATTTGCATGTATAGCTAATAATAATGAATAAGGAAGAAAAATATGAGAAATTCATACCATTAAACACCTGCTAGCCTGGAATAAAAGAGAATTTGTTTGATATACAATGGTCTCTGATTTTCTAGGTTCTAAAGTATAGTTATCAATATCCTCTCCAACTATGATCTGTGTAGATAATAGAGGATGCAGAGTGTTCTGGAATGCAGAAGCCAAGATTGCACAGAATAATGAGAGCCACGTGTTCCAGACTTTATCCTGGCTATCTAACTTGGGTGGTGGACATGGATCTACCTGAGTATTTGGTAATCACAGGTAGAGTTGTGGTGCATATCCTATTTATCTTAGGCTTGTGGCAAGAAAATATCAGGATTATCTTTGAGCCAAGGGAGACCAAGTGACATTTTTGTTGACAAATAACATAGAAGTTGACATAACTCACAGCATCAATTTCAAGTGAAGAGCCAGGTCATCATTTGCCCTATTTTCTTTTCTTTCATTTACCTGGCAGTAATGATATCATGAAGATGGAGCCTTCGTCAGTTATGGGATAATTTGGAAGCCCACCACACATTTGAAAGTTGAGAAATAAAACATTGTAGTTTTAAGCCAGTGGGATCTTGATGCTGTTACTGCAGTATAGGTTAGACACTGTGACTTCTACAAGGAAGCCAGCCAGTGCTACAAGGAATGTTAATATAATATTAGTTTCATACAGAGGGGAAAAATGTAAGCAATGATGTGTTGGAGCAGAATTTTTCTAACGATGGATGGTTCTTGGTTATTAGTGGTCCATGAGGTCAGTTTCATGGGGTTGAGCCGAGATTTTTTCCTTAGAAAATCTCACTAACGCCATTAGGGGTGTGTGTGTGTAACAAAGAATGGAAGAGAGGCCAATGTAAAATGACTTTCTTTGCATGAATCACTGTGAGAAAGTTTTATAACTTTCTCCAAATCTAGTAATTGGAATTTTACATTGGATGAATTTTGATGGGAATAGTCATCCCAAAGGTTTTTGTTGTAAGGTGATCATAAAGGGCTCTGTTCTCAAATTCTTTGGTTTCAACATTTGTTCTTAGACTCTAAGGAAGTGCGACACAATGATTAGTCCTTGCCTTAAATGCTGGTCTAGACATAGTAGGAAATAACCCATCTAAGTGATCTATAAGTAAAAGTAATGATAATGTACTAATGATATTGGACATAAAAATCAGAAGAAAATAAGCAAGCTTGAGATGAAAGTAGTTATACTAAAAGATTTGAATCTAATTGATATAAATAAAAGATTTGTCTCACTGTATGAGATGGGACTTTGGAAGAGTTCATGAGTAGTAGATTTTGGATGTAATATAAATATTTTTCTAATAATTATAGTTATTAATAAATAACAAATGAATGAGGTTTCATGTTGGATAAATGTTTTAGTAGCATGGCTATTTATTAAAGGATGCATGAGATATAATTTAAAAAATTTTATATACATAGTTGAATTCAAACTACATGGTCTTAACTATTTATAGGTCTGAAATACTAAATTCCACAAATCTTAAAGAAAAAGGCAAAGTCTGTCATGTGCTGATTCACAAACCCCTGATTGACCTACTGTGGGTTCACTGATGTGTGTTTTATTGACTTGTGTGCATCTCAATAAAAAGATCTTAGAAATTACTTGTTTCAGGATTTGTCAGGGGTTTTGTGATTTAGGGCTGGCTTTAAGAAAGTAGGGCTTTGTTCTGGATTGGATGCTGAAAGGAAAAAGTGTGTAATTATATTACTAGCATCTTAATGATTTCTATCTTGAGATGAGAATGGAGTGAGGCTAAAGTTGTATTAGTAGCAACACAGCCACTCATATTGACCAGGAGAATGATGGATTACATTTTGTTACATCTGCATTCACACATGATTGTGAAATTGTCTTTTGTCTGTTTCAAGATAGTCTCACTGTATAGCCCAGGCTGATCTCAAACACTAGAACCTCCTGCCTTGGCCTCTTAAGTTCAGGGATTGCCAGTGTAGCCCTGCATCCTTGAGCTTTGTCTTGTTTTTGTCTTTATGTACCATTGTTTCAGAAGTGTCCGATTCTGGTACTATGAAAAATCATTCATGTTAAACAAGGAAGGCAGAAGATTAGCCATGAGGAGCAGGAAGTTCCTTGCACAACTCCCTTAACTGTCTCAGCATCTTCTTAATGACTCCAACTGGAACTAGTCAGGCTTGCTTTGTGTCCAACTTCCACTGTCAAACTTTTCCCCAGTAAAAATGCCACGAGTAGGGACAATTCCTATTTATTTATTTAAAGAGGCAGACAGAGAAAGAGAGAGACAGAAAGAGAGGGAGAGAATGGGCATTCCAGGATTTCCTGCCACTGCAAATGAAATCCAGATTTCATGTGCCACTTTGTGCATCTGGCTCTATGTGGAAACAGGCAAATCAGACCCCATGCATTAGGCTTTGCAAGCGAGCACCTTTAACCAAGGAGCTATCTCTTCATTCCATGATTCTTTATTTACCTGTGTATTCTGTAAACAGATTCTTGGATATTTATATGATATATAGTTCGCTATAAATAATGTTGTTACATTAATTTGTGAAAGTTGTCTGAAAATAGTGCTCACATAGTGTTAACTTTCTGATTCAATTAAGAATAGTGCTATCCATTTAGGTTGTGCTAATACAAATTTAGCAGTCTGAAATAATTCTTATTAGTCAAATGATTTGTGAAAACTTTAGGCACTAGTCAAGCCTTGATGACTACAAGATTCTTGATATCAAATTCAGAATTCTTGACAGACACACGTGCAAAGCATCAGTGAAGGGAGTACAGAAGATGTTGGAAAATTTAATGCACAAATCGCATAATCAGACTTGTAATGGCTCAGCTGGCTTGTACAAATTTATTATGGTAACTGTACCTACTTCCTATAATGAAGAATCCTCTTCAATGAACGTTTACATGGTTTGATTATCTCATGCTTTTTATTGCTTTGGTAGCCCATAGAGAGTGACAGCTAGTAGTGTATGAGGTTGTTCATGCTATGCTCAACATTCATTACTCATATCTGGAACACTATTATGATTCATTTGTTTGAAGGGTTTTTTTGGCACATGTATAGTATGTGGGGGATGGGGGATGTATGAAAGTATACTTGTGGATGTGCCCTGTGTATTCACATGTGGCATTCTGTGGGCTTGCCTGTGATGGATAGAGGATACTCTCTGGCATCCCCCTCCTTTCACTCACCTGCCATTTTTCCATGTGATGGAATTGTTTACTGATTCTTGAGCTTGCTGCCCATGAGTCTCAGCTATTCTTCATTCTCCACTCTCTACAGAACTGGAAATACAAAGTCTTTGCTCATGCCTGGATATTTACATGGCTTCTAGAAATTTGAATTTGGGTGATTTCAGGCAAGACATACATTTAACCCCTCAACCATCTCTTCAGTCTTTGTCTTTTCAATATTGTCCAACTACCCTTTAGAAATGTGTAAAAAATAAAACAATAAAAAAGGAACACACATTTCTCAAAATCCCTGAAAAGGTTGATGAGTATAACCAATCATCAAAGCACTCACAAAAACTCCTCAATAAAGTAAACAGTCTCCCTAAAATGAGTAGACAATAATACAAAAAAGCCAATTAAAGTCAGAAAACTGAGAGATCTCCGCCAAGGATGCCTAGTCCTACAATGGAAGCCTCCAATGAAATCATAAAGTAATCAACAGAAATTCATTCCAAAAATGAAAACGCAACAAACAATGAGACCCTGATCAAAATGTGGATGTCTTCTGGATTATTGGAATTGCATCATTTACTGTAAGCTTAGCAGGTTGATACTTGCTTCTAAGAGGCTCAAGTTTGGCCATGACCCATTTTTGAAATAGAAAACCTTGTTGAGAGCTCAAAATCCCAAGCATAAAGTCGATGGCAATGACAAGTAAAATTTTAAACATGTGGTAGAGGTCAGAGTGAGGAATGAGAGATTCTGTTCTCTGCAAACCAATTACTTACACTCTGGAAATTTTCATGTAGATGGTTCAAGGGGGTTGAGGACATCAATAATAATAGATTAAGGATGAGTAGACATAATAATGAAATGAGGACACCTACTTACCCACAATACAACTTAGAAGTGTGCACAAAACAATTATGCTTTGTTTTGTCAAATTCAGATTTGCTGAGCCCTGACAAGGGATATTGGTAGGACAAAATAATCTTTTTTGAGTTGTACAGTTTATTTTAGTCTCTAAAATTAAGCTGATCCTTTAGATAATTTCATTCTAGGTTTGAAAAATAATTTTAGTCCTCACAATCCTACTGATAGAGGTAGGAGGAACCAGGGATGAACCTTCCAAAAATCCTCTAGGTTCAGGCTATTTTTACCTCAATGGTCACAGACCTCAATAGTCCTTTCCCTTTTATCAGTACAACATCCAGGGGAACAATTCCACCAATGTAACTGTGATTACTTTTGGCTTGGGCATTGGCATGGTGTGGAATGAGTAGGAAAGATCCCTCTTCCCTGGCTCTTCCCAGTCCCCTGGTCCTGGTAAGTCCTCTTGTGCCTTGCTTGGGAGGCCTGGTCCCTGTGTGAGCTATGGAATCAGGTCTTTTGTTCTTGCATCCTGACTGGCCACTGGGTACCAACATCCCTGTTCACCTGAGTCAGAGGATGCATGGGCCAAAGGACAAAAACTCCTCAATAAAGTAAACAGTCTCCCTAAAATGAGTAGACAATAATGCAAAAACGCCAATTAAAGTCAGAAAACTGAGAGATCTCCACCAAGGATGCCTAGTCCTACAATGGAAGCCTCCAATGAAATCATAAAGGAATCAACAGAAATTCATTCCAAAATTGAAAACACAACAACCAATGAGACCCTGATTAAAAAAAAAAAATCACTGAACTGGAAGCTAACTATCAAAAAACCAATAAGCATAACATTGAAATTGAACAGAATCATCTCCTAGAGCCTTCAGCTTTGGACAGTAGCTTAACTTGATTGAAGAAAATGTTAGAACCATCAAAAGAGTTATGAATAAATTGAAGGTGAGTCAAGAAATGGAAGAGCTCAACAACTGGTTGATTAAGCTTAATGAAGACTTGATCAAATGCAAGAATGAATTCCAGGAAGAATCAAGAAAATCAGAACTCAAACTGAAATAGTACCTCAAAAAAGAGATGGACATGATGCAAAATAACACAACAGAATAAAATAAAATAGAAATTATATAAACCTCTCTAGAACCCCTCTCTAACAGAGTTTCTCATGTGGAAAACATAAACTCAGACCTAGAGGACAAGACAGAAGAAATTGATCAGGAGGCCAACAACTTTGCTAAGTTCAAAAATCAAGTGAACAGAGTATGAGGGAACTGTGGGACACCCTAAAATGTCCAAACATCTGGATCATGGGTATACCAGAAGGAGAGGAAATCCAGGCCAGAGGCATAGAGAACGTATTCAACAAAATTGTTGAAGAAAATTTTCCAAATCTCTCAAAAGAGAGGCTCATCCAGATATAAGAAACCCACAGAATGTCAAACAGACAGGGCCAAAGAAAAAACTCTCCAAGGCACATCATAGATAAAACACTTAACAATGAAAAGAGAGTGTTAAAAGTAGCAAGAGAGAAACCACTAACAACATACAAAGCCAATGCCATTAGAATTACATCAGATTTCTCAATGGAACCCTGAAAGCCAGAAGGGCCTGGAATGGAAAACTTCAAGTCTAAAAAACTATGGCTTCCAACCCAAGCAACTCTACTCAGCAAAATTATCCCTCATAATAGATGGTGAAAGAAAAACTTTCTGTGAAAAAAAGTCAACTCTGTGATTATATGAACACAAAGCCAAACCTACAGAGAATATTTGAGGGAATACTCCACACAGATCAGTCAAACAACCAATTTCAGGAGCCAAAAGAAGAAGATCACAATAACCAAAATAGACCAGGCTCAAAATAGCACAAAACACAAGAAAGCACCAAACCCCATAAACCCCTCATCATGGCAGGGATTGATTCACACCTCACAGTAATAACCTTAAATATTAATGGTCTTAACTCACCCATGAAAGGACACAGGTTATTAGGGTGGATCAAAGAACTGGACCTTTCTATCTGTTGTCTTCAAGAAACCCACCTCACCACTAAAGATAGACACCTCCTCAGGGAAAAAGGTGGAAAATGATATTCCAAGCAAGTGGAAATAAGAAACAAGTGTGTGTTGCTATATTAATATCTGATACAATAGACTTCAAACCAAAAGTAATCAAAAAGGACAAAGAAGGCCATTTCTTACTCATCAAGGGAATGATCCAACATGAGCACATCACAATCATAAACATATATGTGCCAAACACAGGTGCACCTCAATTTATAAAACAAAATCTACTCGACAATAAAACAGAAATAAATACCAACACCATCATAGTTGGAGACTTCCATACTCCGCTGTTGTTAAAAGACAGATCATCCAAGCAGAAAATCAACAGGGAAATAATAGAGCTCATCATTGGTTAACTAGACCTATGGACATCTACAGAACTTTCCACCCCAACTCTTCAGAATACACACTCTTCTCAGCAGCCCATGGAACCTTCTCCAAAATTGACCATACATTAAGCCATAAACTGTGCCTCCATAAAGTCAGGAAAATTGCAGTAACATCCTGCATCATGTAAGATCACATTGCTTTAAAGCTAGAAATTAACAACAAGAGACAAATAAAGAATTCTACCAGCTTCTGGAGACTAAACAACACACTTTTAAACAATGAATGTGTCATGGAAGAAATAAGATGAAATTGTAAAATTCCTAGAATTGAATGATAATGAAAATACAATTTACCAAAACTTATGAGACACAATCAAGGCAATACTAAAGGGAAATTTTATAGCCCTAAATGCCTTCATTACAAAACAGAGAGATCCCAAATTAATAACCTAACTGTTCACCTAAAAGCACTGTTAAAAAAAAAGAAGAATTAATGAATTTGAAACTAAGAAACCAATTTAAAAAACAGATGAAATGAAGAGCTGGATCTTTGAAAAAAATTTTTAAAAGATTGGCAAACCATGGAAAATTTGATCAAGGAAAAAGAAAAATCTCAAATTAACAAAATCAGAAATGAAAAAGAGAGATCACAACAGACATCAAAAAAATTGGAAGAATCATAAAAGCATACTTTCAAAACCTCTACTCCACAAAATTGTATAATCTGGGGGAAATGGATGAATTCCTAGACACATGCCACCTGTCAAAACTAAACTGAGAGCAGATTAATCTCCTAAAGAAACCTATCACATCCATGGAGATTGAAAAGGTAATCAAAAACCACCACAAAAAGCAAAGTCCAGGACTGGGTGGCTTCTCAGCCAAATTCTATGAAACATTCATTGAAGAACTGAAACCAATGTTTCTCAAACTGTTTCACATAAATGAAGACCAGGGAATCCTCCCCAACTCCTTTTATGAATGTTAGTCTTTCCAGCTGATGGCAATTTGAAATTAAAGCCTCCTGGAGGCAGTGTATTGTTGAGGTAGTCTTGTGGATATTATAGCCAGTTTCCCCATGCCAGAGTTTGGCACACTCTCCTATTGCTGTTGTCCACCTGATGTTGATAAGGGAGTGATTACTACCCTCTTCTCATGTCATTGTTTTCCCTACTATCGTGGAGCTTCTCCTCAAGTCTATAGGACAAAATAAACATTTTTCCCCACAAGCTGCTCTTGGTTGGGTGATTTCTGCCAGCAATACAAACCTGACTGCAATAGTAGAGTTGGTACTGAGAGTGGTGTTGCTGCTAGATACATGACTGTGTGGGTTTGGCCTTTTGGAGCTGATTTTCAAGAGGAGTGTGGGAGGATTTGAAACCTAGGCCTAAGAGATGCCTTGCAGTCCTGTAAGTACAGCTTGATGGACTATTCTGGTCAGAGTTGAAAGACCTGAATGCAGTAAGAACTATGGGCTGTGAGGTTTGCCTTGTGAGAGTAAGAGAGATTTGCCTGGACTGGAATAGAACCAGTTTGTGTGAGAGGCTTGCTCTTATGGCTGTGTCCTGAACATTTGTGCAGGGGTGGATTGCATAGAAATGGACTGGTGTGAGCAGAGGGTTATGGCATAAAAAGAAATCTTTAGGCCCAAACTGCTGCCTGTTCAGCTGAAATAGAGAGATTACAACCACTGTGATTGGGCCAGCTGATCTATTTGGGACAGCAGAAAGAATGCAGTCTTTTTAATTTTTTAAATTTTTATTTATTATTTTTTTGGAGAGACACACAGTGAAAGACACACAGAGAGAGGGAAAAGAAGACAGATAGAGAATGGGTGCACCAGAGCCTCTCAGCTGCTGTGAATGAACTCCAGATGCATGCACCCCCTTGTGGGCAAGTGTGGCATTGCACCCTTGCATCACTTTACATCTGGCTAAAGGTGGGACCTGGAGATTAGAACTGGCATTCGTAGGCTTAGCAGATAGGTACCTTAACCGCTAAGCCATCTCTCCAGCCCAAGAATGCAGTCTTTTGAAGGGGGCTGAATGCTGAAGAAGTGCCCTGTTCTTCAAAGTCGGCTTTATTCCCCCCACAACCTCAATTAACAAATTGGCACCCTACCTGGTATTATGGAGTATAACAAATGCAGGAAAGAGAGGGTCATTGAGTTTGCAAAACGGTCTTGTGTTGTGGAAATGGCCATGGACAGTGTGAGGCAGGTTTGCTGGAAGCCTGCATGGTGACCCAATGGAGCTGTGAGGATGGACTGTGGGTTGCAGTGGAGACCCAGTGGAGATACCAGGACCAGGAGATGGCTACCAAGAAAAGCTGCTGGCCCTGGATGAAGTTTTCTGGGACTGTGAGTAGCCTAGCTGGAGGGGAAGAATTGGAACTCCAAAGACTTTTTGCTGGTTAAAATTATTGGACTTGGAAATTTGTCACTGACTAGAGTTGTTGGACTTGGAAGCTACAGAGTTTGATGTTTGCCCCGTTTAAATCTTGTATTTGTCGAATATTTCTTTGATATACCCATGCCATCTTTTGCAGTATGAATGTTTATTCTGTGCCGTTATGGGTTTTTTTTTTGGGGGGGAGTTTTTGGTATTATGGCTCAGTCAAAAGACCTTGAGTTATGGGCATGTTTGAACATCATTAGGATTGCTAAAAAATATGGGGACTTTTAAAGTTGGACTGAATGCCTTGCATATTACATCATGGATGGTTATCAGTTTATGGGGGCCAGAGATGAAAAGTGCTGGTTTGATTCAGATGCACCCCATAAACTTATGTATTCTGAATGTTAGTCTCCTCAGTTGATATCAATTAGAAATTAAAGCCTCCTGGAGGTAGTGTATTATTGGAGGTGGGCTTATGGGTGTTATAGCCAGTTTCCCCATGCCAGTGTTTGGCACACTCACCTATTTCTGATATTGGCCACCCTCTGCTCATGCCATCATTTTTCCTGCCTTTGTGGATCTTCCCCTAGAGTCTGCAAGCCAAAATAAACCTTTTTTCCCCTCAAGCTGGTCTTGGGTGATTTCTGCCAGCAATGCAAACCTGACTGCAACACACCACACAAATAAATTGAACCATAGAACCATATGATCATCTCAATTGATGCAAAGAAGTCATTTGAGAAAATACAACAGCACTTCATGATCCAAATGCTGGAAAGCATAGGCACGGAGGGTTTATATCCCAACTCAAAAAAAGACTATATATAAAGCCCCTATATCCCAAATAATACTTAATGGGGAAAAACCTCAAGGAGTTCCCACTGAGGTCAGGAATAAGACAGGGGTCCCCACTATCACTACTGCTCTTCAACATAGTACTAGAAGTACTAGCCCAAGCAATAAGACAGGAAAAAGAAACAAAAGGGATTCAAATTGCAAAGGAAGAAGTCCTATTTGCCAATGACATGATCCTATATGTAAGTGACCCAAAAGTCTGCATCTGAAAACTTCTAAAGGTGATAAATTGCTTCAGCAGAGTGGCAGGATACAAAATCAATGCACAAAAATCAGTAGCTTTTATATATGCAAAGGACAAATATGCACAGAAAGAAATCAGTTAGGCTGTCCCATTTTCAATGGAACAAAAAATTAAATACCTTGGAATAACACTAACCAAAGATGTGAAAGACCATTATCCAATGAAAACATAAAAAAACAAAACAAACAAAAAAAAAAAAAAAACTCAAGAAAGTAAACAAGGAGGACTTGAGAAGATGGAAAGACCTCCCATGCTCCTGGATAGGTAGAATTAATATTGTGAAATGGCAGTTCTACCAAAAGCAATACCAATTTAACACATTACCAATAAAAATAACAGCATCATTCTTCACAGAGATTTTAAAAATGATCTCAAAATTCATATGAAATAGCAGAAGGCTTCAGATATACAAATATATCCTCAGCAAAAAAAAAAAAAAGAAAAAAGAAAAAAGAAAAAAGAAAAAAAAAGAAACACTTCTGGTGGTATCACCATACCCAATCTAAAGCTTTATTACAAAGCCATGGTGACAAAAACAGCATGGTACTCTAATAAAAACAGAAACATAGA
This sequence comes from Orientallactaga sibirica, assembly GCA_036365145.1. Taxonomy (NCBI): domain Eukaryota; kingdom Metazoa; phylum Chordata; class Mammalia; order Rodentia; family Dipodidae; genus Orientallactaga; species Orientallactaga sibirica. The sequence continues at coordinate 3,634,906 of JAEOAD010000027.1, forward strand.
CCAATGGAACAGAATTGAAGACTCAGACCTCATCACAAGTAACTACAGCTGCTTGATCTTTGACAGAGGTGCCAATAGCATAGATTGGAGAAAAGACAGTATCTTCAACAAATGGTGTTGGACAAATTGTATGACCATATGTAGAGAAATGTAATTAGACCCACTCATTTCTCCATTCAAAAAAACAAGTCCAAATGGATTAAAGACCTCAATATAAAACCTAAAACTCTTCAACTACTGGAAGAAAAGATAGGAGGCACTATCAATGATATAGGACTGGGAAAAGACTTCCTGAACAAAACCCCAGTACCCAGGAAATTAAACAAGCACTCAACCACTGGGATCTTATGAAGCTACAAAGCTTTTGCACAGTCAAATTTACCATAAGCAAAGCCAATAGATTACCCACTGAGCTGATGATCAGAGAGACCTACTAGATCTCCCAAAACAAATAAGACAGACTTCGATCAGAGCACTTAATTACCCACCAGAGGTTAATGGTAAGACCCTACTCATGAAGTCACCATATGCTGTTGGCATGGACCAAGGAGGAGCCTGGTTGGAATCCAGAAGAGAGCCATTCCCCAGACAATTAGCCCATCTAGTGCTGGAATGCACTACATGAGCTACCAGGGGAAAGTAGCCAACATCTGTCTGAGCAACTCAAAGTTCAAGCAACTCAGAAGCAAACAACCTGATGTGCTGCTCACACAAGTGCAATAGTGGCACACAGCCACGGTGGGTAACCAACTGTTCTTGGATTGGCTAACAGATCCACTCAGTGGAAAGAAAACCATATCTGGAACTGGGAAACAAGTCAGAGTCATATCCAGATAATTATTCTGCTTTCCATTGTTAAGCTCCCATTAATCTTGGGTTATAAGAAAGTCTACACCCTTTTAATTCTCTCTAAATTATTAATGGTTATCCCATTTAACCTGTGCTGAATTCACTCTCCATTGGAGAATTTGCTTCTCTTTATCAAATGGGAACTGGACCTGAGAAGATAAATGACCCAGCACACTCACCCCAGCTCCAGCTGAAATCACGGAGGAATTTGGGAAATGAGCAAGAGTGCTGCTTTCTTAGTGTATCTGATATCAGCACAAGGGTGTAGGAAATAGACATTAAGGACACTCAACACCTACCAAACCAGAGATCCAGAGGCTCCTGAGTGCCCATCACTGAAGTAGACTTATAATACAGCCAACATGGCTCAGGGAATTTTGCAGAAGAGGATGCAGAAGATTGTTAGAGTCACAATTTGGGTCATTTTGCACAGAGACATTGCTTCTTTCCCATAACTGTCTGCTCCCCTCCATAATGCATGACCCACAATCTGCATGGAGTTGACCTATATCCCCAATGAGGAAGGCCTCTTCAGAAAAGGGGCAGGGAAGAGGGTAAGGATGGTCCCAACATGTGTTGTTTACATACTAAATATGTCCATATATAATAAAAATAAATTGAAAAAGGAATTCAGTTTTTCAGGGCTCTCTGCTAATTGGTTCTTATCTCTACCTCATTTGCCTGCCTGACCCTATATAAACCTCTAGACTGAAGGGTTAATGACTATCCTGGAAACTAGAGGGAACTAAAGGGTTAATGACTATCCTTGAATCAAGGAGATCTTGGGAACTTCTGAGACATTCAGTCTCAGACAAGCTTGATAAGTCCCCTGATTGATAAACTTTCTTTAACTGAAAAGGCCTTGAGGGAACAGAAACCATCTGGGACATCACTCCATAGACAAGCTTACTGAAACAGCTTATTCTGACCTTTTCAGTGCAAGTCCACAAATAGCCACAGTTCCTTATCAACTTCCCTTAGACCACACCTGGTGCTATCTGCTTTCCTCAGGGTCCTCCTTATAAGTTTGATCCCCAGCCTAGCTCAGTGCTTCAGCCGCCATCCCACCGGAAGTTTGCAGCCCCCCACTTTGCTTCAACAAACAGAATGTTTGAGATCAACTTGTAACTTGTGTTTTTCTTTCTCACTTTCCTGATGTGGACACAGCCTTTTCCTTCCCCCACCCCGTCAGGAAAAGTCCCACTCTCTGGTCTCCACTTGGCAGATATTCCACAGGTGCTGATAGCTTTCACTTTTGCAACTTCTACGGTTTTTACAGAACAATCACCTCTCAGTGACACCCTATGGCACCAAGAGATTTGAGCTGTCACTTTGACCAGCATTCCACTCTTGGTTGACTGCCCATAGTTGGTGAGAACTTTCTCTTTCACTTACAAGCTGTCACCTGAGTATGAATAAAATCCTCCTCATCCTTGGTTGACTGTTTTCACACCCACTTCATTCTTCATAATGGGGAGACCAGAATCCAGAAGATCTGCTACATTATCGCCCTTCTGTAGCTCTCTTATAGAAGGTGCCAGGTTGGATGTTAGGATTTAGACAACACTGAGCGAGAAAGAGAGAGAGAGAGCAGAGCACCTGCTGAGTGGCATCACAGCTCTTGGGGTTCTGGCATGTCTCCTTTCTACCTGGTTGCTGGTTATCTTGTAGGTGTTAATGAAAAAGAGGTGGTATTTGTAATGGTCTAGTACCTAGTAGCTCCTCTCTAATCCAGGCACTAGCCCAGCCGCCCTGCAGCTTTCTTCTGGGTCTCCTGAATCATTGTTTGTTGTTTTTCATTTGTTTTTTTTCACCAGGCACAATAACCTCAGCCTCTGCTTCATGTTCACCAGACCTCTTCCCGTGTTAGGCCTGCTGGTGTTGACCTCAGAAGAGACAGTGGGGACATTCAAGCTCTATCCATACCATGTTTTCCATATCATGTCAGTTAGAAAATACTGTGCTAGGAAATCTCTCTGTGCAAAGTTTGTTAAGTGAGTCTGTAAACCCACTTGACTGACTTCAGTGAATCTCAGTTGGGATTAAAAAAAAAAAAAATCACTCTACCCACGCTCCTACCAGTTTTTTCCCCAGCATCTACCTGGCCCCAAATGAGTTGTATATTACCTTTTCTTATCAGGCTGGCCATTGTCCTAAAAATACTACTCTGGACATCTCAGTATGCTATAAACTACTTCCATATAATTTCTCACTTGTTTTCTATTTTTTTGAGGTAGGGTCTCACTCTAGCCCAGGCTGAGTTGGAAGTAGTCTCAGGGTGGTCTCAAACTCATGGCAATCCTCCTACTTCTGCCTACCATGCGCTGGGATTAAAGGCATATGCCACACACCTGGCTAATTTCTGACTTTTATATCCATTTGTTTTCCAAAGAAAAAGATTGATCTCCAAAGAGAAAAGTTGTTGTGTGAGTTTTACTGTGAAAGATGAATCAAATTTCTGTTCACCCCAGATAGGGTACCAATATAGCCCCTGCAAAAAACCCAAATAACATAAAACAATTTTCTCCTAATCTAGTGTAGTGAAGCAGTGAGTCTCTTGTGGTTCTAGTGTTTTCCTATAGGTGATGCCTTATGAAAGCTGCAGCTCTGTAGCTCCCTATATAGCTCACACACAGCAAGGCTAACTGAAAAGCCTGCTGTCCAGAAGAGCCTGCTCCCCGTAATAGTTGTTACTGCTTATATACTTTTGTTGTGTGGACTTGCAAAGTTTGTAAATCGTAGTAGCTTCCTGAGATTTGCATAAGTTTTATTTACTTCCTGCACTTGATGAGCCTGTCTGCTCCCTTCAGGAGGGAATATTTCATTTAAGAGGAAATAGCCACACAACAGCTAAGGAAAACATGGTTGCAAATAAATTAAAATACTTCTTTTTACTAATATTTGCAAAATAACCCTGCAAGATTCACAGCAAACCCATCCATTATTAAATCACTATGTGCTCATCATTGGACTCTTTATATAATTCTTATCTAATTCTTATAATTAACTGGAGAGGTATTAATTCTTTCTATTTGTTTCCACAGAAGAAAGTTCAAGTTTGTAGAAATATTGTAAACTGTTCAAAGTCACACAGTGACTTGGTAGGTAGATCTGTAGGACTCCTATGCCATTTTCAACTGCAAAGATACATTGTTGATTATATGTTATTATGTTGTATTTTTTGAAGAGCATCACAGAATATACAAGAATATGTAGTTTAACTGAAATAAGCATGACATAACATCTTTGCAGATGGTGACCTAGAATTTGTAAGTATGTTCAGCCATGCTAAGGCAGTAATGAGTGGAAGGAGGGAGTCATCAAGAGTGTGGGAAAGCTTTCAGGACATCTGTGGCCCATCAGCATCAAAACATTTAACAGAGTGCAAACAATTTAACAGTGAGAGCTTCTCAATGATCTACATGCAAATAAATAAATGATAAAGGATAAATCTTTGCCTTGTGAACAAGAGGGTGCACTTCTGTGCTGCCTTCCCCAATTCTGCACTATTAGTAAATATTGAAGGAAGGATACTATCAAACCTTAGCTTTAACCTGTCCAAAATATAAGACAAATAAGTATGTCAAAAATATAGGGACCTCAAAAATTCCGTGATACTATAATCTAGAAGAACATTGTAGGTGATCCACAGGTTAGATGACTCAAACTATTGCTGTGTTAACACTAGGAATAACATGGATCTGATTCTTTTCTCCGTCTTCAATACATCACTTAGGTAGAGATATTCTAACAGCCTTAAAATGTTAGGTTTTGGGAAGTCAGACCTGCCCTCATTTGACTTTGCATTTGCTTTTGATGTGGATGTTTTATTGTTTTAATGGTTTTATTTATTTATTTATTTATTTATTTATTTATTTATTTATTTATATACATATGTATTTGAATGAGTGAGGACAATAAAAAAACAGAGAGAGAGGGAGAAAAAATGGACACCAGGGCTTCTAGCCACTGCAAATAAACTATTGATGCATGTGCCACCTTGTTTTTTGGTTTGATGTGGGTATTTTCTAATTGTTCATTTCACCATCAAAAAATAGAAACAGATGGCTCAGTGGTTAAAGGTGCTAGCTTACAAATCTTGAAGACTCAGGTTAAATTCCCCAGTACCCATGTAAACCCAAATGCACAGGATGGCACATGATTCTGATTTTTTTCATACGTTTAAGTAATTTCTTTTATTTATTTTGAGACAGAGAATGGGCATGTCAGAGCCTTCAGCTGCTGTGAACAAACTCCAGATATGTGCACGCCCTTGTGCACATGTAAGGCATTGAATACTGGCATCACAGTGTGTCTGGCCATGTGGGACCTGGAAATTCTAACATGAGTTCTTAGGCTTCACAGGCAAGTGTCTTAACTGCTAAGCCATCTCTCCAGGCCCCAGATTTCTTTTACAGTACAAGAGGCCCTGGTGTTCCCATATTCATTCTCTGTCTGCCCCTTTCTCTCTGTTTCATAAATATAAATAAATAAAACTTTTTTAAAAATGGAAACAATAATACCTACTATTTTCACAAGGATACATAAGAGAACAGGAAGGAATATGGTGAAGTATCATCATGTAATTTATACTCTTGTTAAGCTAGTTGTTACTGTAACTGATACTGTTTAATCATTACTCCTCACTTCAGAGATTCATTTGGTAAATCTTTGACCCACACATTAGTTCTTTGACATAAAAATCATTGTGTCGGGCTGGAGAGATATCTTAGCAGTTAAGGTTCCAACCTCCAGGTCCCACGTTTAGCCAGATGCAAAGTGAAGCAAGGGTGCAATGCCACATTTGACCACAAGGGAGCACACACATCTGGGTTTCATTCACAGCAGCTGAGAGACTGCTGGTGCGCCCATCTCTGTCTCCCTCTCCCTCTCTGTCTGTCTCTCTCTGTGTCTCTCTCCAAAAATAAATAAAATAATAATAAAAAAATCATTGTGTCCAGAAACCACAGGCCATGAAATGATATTTTGGGTACATTCACACATACTGTCACAGAACAATCATAAATTCTAAGCTCCAATTACTACAATATTGCTCATTTCATTTAATTCTGACTTGATGTTCCTCACTGTTTTCCCTCTGCTTCTTGGCATCCTTCAGCTCCTCCTCACTTCTTTCCATGTATCAGTTTGAGTACCAGAATATCTCTGGCTACCCAGTACTGATTTTTTTTTTCTTCCAGACAAAAAACAGATGAGAAACCCACACCACCACAACAAAACAAACTTCCTGTTTTAAAAAAAAAAAAACAACATAAAAAGCACCATCATCTAAAATATAAAAAAGGGATTCTAAGTCATTGATTTTTTTTTTTTTTTTTTTTTTGAGGTAAGGTCTCACTCTAGTGGAGGCTGACCTGAAATTCACTATGTAGTCCCAGAGTGGCCTCGATCTCACGGCGATCCTCCTAACTCTGCCTCCCCAATGCTGGGCTTAAAGGCGTGCACCACCATGCCTGACAATCATTGATATTTTGATCTTTATTTTTGAATGTGCTTTAGTCATGCTAGGTTGAAGAACAAAGGATGATTCAGTCTTCATAACTCATGTGGCTCTAAGAAACCATCTATATTTGCTAGCTCACTCTATCTGACAGTGTATAATTGTTGATGCATTATAACATTGTTCATTTCTACAGTATGAATTTGTTATCTCCTTTCTCATTTTTTTATCCCATTGGGTCTCTTTTTTGTTAATATAACTAAACTTTTATCAATTTTATTTATCTTTTCAAAAAAACTACTTTGGGTTTATTAGAATTTCCCTGTTGTTTTCCTAGTCACCGTTTTCTGCTTTTTTGTTGTTGTTTGTTTGTTTTATTTATTTGCAAGCAGAGAGAAAAAGAGAGAGAGCAGGCAGGGGTCAGGGATGAATATTGCAGAGCCTTTTGCTGCTGTAAATGACTTCGACATGCATGTGCCATTTTGTGCATCTGGCTTTGCAAGTGTTCTAAGGAATCAAACTCTCAGGCCAAACAAGCAAAAGTCTTTAATAGCTCAGAAATCTCTCCAGCCAGTTTTGTTTTGTTTTGTGCTATAATCATTTTTTATTCTGCTGTTTTAGATTAATTTAATTTTTTTTGGCTTCTAGTTGTTTGAATTTGCATAAAATTAGGTTTTATTTTTTAGTGAAATATATTTCAAAACTATAATTTTTACGATGTCACTGTACAGCTTATGGGATGTCTTGTTAAAAAAAGGAGGTGAAAGGAAAGTTTGGGGGAGACTACATAGAAATCGAAAAGTTAACTACTCTCAAAATTAGGATCTAAAAGAAATAGAAGATGTGAGTACACAAATGTTTGTTGTGCATTACTTACAAAGGCAGGTCTAGAAGTAATCCAAGTGTCCATTGAGAGATAAATGAGTCAAGAATGTATGGCACATGCATGCAGTGGAATATAATTCAGCCTCTACAAAGAAGGTAATCTTCTCTTTTGCAGCAATATAGAGTTACCTAGATGCTAAGTGAAGTGAAACATCACAGAGGAAAATAACTGCATGATTCCATTTATTTGCATGTCAGTAACAGACTCTTGGGAGTGGTCATCAGGGGTTAATGGTGGGATAAATGTATAGTGCTTGATCAATGGGCATAATGTGTCAGTAATGTAAGACAAATCCATCTGTACTGCACAGTGCCTGTAACTATCAGTACGGTACAGTGCAATTCAAATCTTGATGAGGCTAATCGCATCATAGGTGTTCTTACCAAGCAAACACATAAAATATGGAGCAAACAAAGTTTAATAAAAGGGACATAAGGAAACTTTAGTAGGACACACACACACACCACAGACACACACAAATATATGTGTAAAATTTCATTTAGAGATGGTATCTCTGGTGTGTGTGCGTGTCCAAACTCATCAAGTCATACATAATAAGTGTATGCAGTTTTTTTATATCAAGTATACCTCAAGAAAACTGTTAAAAATAATAAGTGCTTTTAAGTCACAGAAATATGGGTTAATAGAAATTAAATGTTTGATGTAGTCAACGTCATGCTGCTGGCATGAACATTTAAATGAGACAATTTATGTGAGGAAAAGATTTATTTCAAGCTTACAGATCCAGGGGGACATTCCAAACATTGACAGAAGAAGCTGTTTCCATACATCTTAGCAGAGAGAAACCATTACCAGTCAGCAAACACCAAAAGCAATAAGCACAGATGGGAACAAGCAGCAGGGACCCTGTCAGAACTCAAACTACTCTGCATAACTTTGGTCTGGAAATCAGATGTGACCCCACATACACCTTAAGGTGGGACCCCAGAAAATGCCCCCAAGTGACACCTCCTCCAGCCATGCCACTGGATACCAAAATTACAAGCTTCAATAAAACACCTGAGTCTATGGGGAGTATATATTCAAACTACCATAATGTTCAATGTATGAACAATTTTAATATGATGAATTATTGCAAAAATAGTACAGAAAGCTTCCAAATGGCCCAATCAAGTTTTCTTTACTGCTAAACTCACATTTTATGACTTTTTGGTCACAATTGATGGAACAATATCTTCATAATATTATTCACTAAAAGCAGTATTATATATACATTTCCCAAATATCCTCTGAGAACCTTTTCCCATTTTGGGATCTCATCCAGGCCACTCCATTACTTTTAGTTGTTAGGCCACCTTGGGTTTTTTGACTTTCCTTGTTTTTCTTGGCCTTCACAATGTTGAAGATTATGAAGGCAGTATTGTGTTAAACTTTTCTTAAGTGGGATTTGTTTGATATGTTTATTACAATGTTGAAACCCAGAAATTCTTTTTTGAGAGGAAGGCCACAGTGGTAAAGTAGCATTCTCATCATCACATCATATCAAGAGAACATGCCTTTAATTTGATTTACCACTGTATTTCCTAGGTTAAGATATGTTTTATCAAGGTTCTCCACTGAATCACTACTTTTCTCCTCTTTCATATGTTATCTAATTAGCTTCTTTAGGAGAAAGTCACTATAGAAGTTCACACTAAGGATGTGGGAAGTTCACACTTACTCAACAAGGATGAGAGTATCTGCAGCAATTTTGTGAGGTCCTCTGCATAGATCTGTACTTTCCACTTCTTTTTTTCTACCACTGATTTATAGCAATAGAGACTAATGGATATTTATTTTCTATTTTGAGAATAATTTACTATGATGTATTTGCTTTCATTATAAGGTGCTCAGTATTAGGAGTTTACTGGCTGGTATATAATACTTTCTTACTTAGGGTCACTACCAGATGCTCTAGATTAATTTAGTACATTTCTTACTGTAGCCCTGGAATCAGCCATTTCTGAGACATTTTGGTTCCATTTCTTGGACAAGTGCACTAGCAACTAAGATTTGGTCATTAGGTATGCTTGTTGCTTCTGGGACAGCATAGTTTACTGACAAAGTGAGAAGATGTATTTGTGTACACATATCATTAAATATTTCTATATGTAACTCTTTGAATCAATAGTAAGTTAAGCTGAATCACACAGATATCTACAACTCCACCCATCACCATATCGCCAACTTCATATACCACTGTTACAGCTACATGCAGCAAACAGCTATTAATCTATTTTTTGTTACTATAATGATGCTTGAGATGGACTATCATGATAAAGAAAAGAATCTTGTTTGCTCAAAATGCCTGACACCCAAGGGCAAGGTAACAGCACTGGCTAGGCTGAGGGCACCTGGTTGATGGCAGTTAGCACTACACAGTGGGAGCACATTAGTAGGCAGAAGCCAGAGAGGCTGAGTTCCCATAATCCATTTTGAGGACTTGCCTTCAATGACCTAATTCACAGTAGGCCACATCTCTTAGAGATTCCAGCATATCCCACATATCTACTCCAGGGAACAAATTCCAAACATGAGAATTTTTGAGGTATAATCCTAGCAGCTGCATCTCATAACAGCATATTCTCAATTCATTGCCCTCCACTTGTGATAATACTGTTATTCAGGCAACCTGTACATTTACTGTATCCACTTGGCACCTTACAACTTTGTAAACAGTTATTTCTAGGACCAATTAAAAAATAAAAATAAGGTGTATTTTGGCTTTATCACTTCCTGCATATTTTCCCTTTCTTATTTAGATCAAAGTTTCTTGCTTATATGATATTCCTTCTGCCTGAATAAAATCTTTTTTATTAATAATTTATTTTTTGTTTCTATTATTCTAATTTTAATTTTAATTTTAATGGTGACTCCATTATCCTTCTCCCTGTCCTCGCTCTTCCAAAGAGACCCTCATCAATGTGTAATGTGGGTCATGCATTGTGGGGGTAGTCAAGAGTTATGGGGGATAGGCCAAGTCTCTGTGCATAATGACCCAGCTTGTGGCTCTAACATTCTTTCTGCCCCCTCTTTGGTGAATTTCCCACAGCCACATTGGGGTGATTTTAGTTCTACTTCAGTGATGGAGTTTTGGGAGCCTCTGTGTCTCTGGATCTCTGGCTTAGTAGGAGTTGGATGTTCTCTGTGTTTATCTCCTTCAAACTCTGGTAACATTCATAACATATAAAGACATGAAAAAGTAAAGTAAATACTCAGTTTTTGTTGGTCTAAGGCACTTTTTATTTCTCTTTCATTGTCTATTTACCTATGTGTGTGCATACACACGCATGCACATGCAGCAGTCCGAGGACAACTTCAAGGTGCTCTACTTGTCAGACAGCTTCTCTGACAATTCACCAAAAACCATCAGATTTCTTTTTAATTTTTTTAATTATTTTATTTTATTTTATTTTATTTTATTTTATTTTATTTTATTTTATTTTATTTTATTTTATTTTATTTTTGAGGTAAGGTCTCACTCTAGCCCAGGCTGACCTAGAATTCACTATATAGTCTCAGGGTGGTCTTGAACTCATGGTGATCTTCCTACTTCTGCCTTCCGAGTGCTGGGATTAAAGGCATGAGCCACTAAGCCTGGCTCTTTTTAATTTTTGGATATGTAGCAGATATAAAATTTTAGGTTGTAGGCTATTTTTATTTTTTTCAAATTCATGACTGTTCTTACTTTAATGTTTCTAGTGATTTTATAATTTTTCACATTTGCTGTTTTATTTGTACTCTTTCAAAATATTCTGTTTTGTTCTCTTTGTTTTCAATATGAATAGATTAGATGAACCATCATTTTCCTTATTTATATACATAATTTAAAATTTTTGATTTTCTGTGAGCTTTCTCTCTTCATTAATTTAGAAGTCATTCTTTCTGCTCCATTTGCTTTCACTTTTTTTTATTAAGAACATACTTTCTATGGATGCAACATATGTTGGTACCTTCTTTTCCCTCCTCCCTGCCGCTTATTCTGCTGAGGGCCCTCCTCAGTGGGATTTCTGGTAGTCCTCATGTGATTGTGTGTTATGTGTTGTGAGAGTAGCAGTCAGTTGTTGGGAGTGGGGGGACAATACCTCTGGAGAAGCCCCCGAAACCCATGGCTCTTAAATCTTTCCACCCCCTCTTCTGCAAAATTCCCTGAGGCTTGGTGAGCGTGTTTTAACCCTACTTCAGTGATGAGCTCTCTTGATTTCTGCTTTGGTATGTGTTGACTAGCCTCAGTTTCTGTCTCTTTCACCCTGGCACTGATTGTCAGGAAGCAGCACTCTTGCTAGTCTCCCCAGTTCCTCTGTGGTTTCACCTGAGCCTTGGCTGAGATTTGAGGGGTGGTTTATCTCCTTGTGTCTGCCTATCTTCTGAAAAAGGAAAACAGATTCTCCAAAAGAGAATGAAATTAGCATATGTTAAATGGGATAAACATTGTTAACTTAGGGAGATTTTGAAGGATGTAGCCCCTCCTTTGGCCAAAGACTAGTGGGAGTCTGTTGTTGGAGACCATAATCTTAGTCTCCATAGGATTCTGACCTGGTTTCCAGTTCTGGCTATCCGTTCCTTCCCACTGAGCAGATCTCTTAGCCAAAAAGGAAGCCATTGTTTACCCATCAAGGCTATGTGTCACACTGATGTGTACATCTTGTCAGGCTGATTGCTTCTGAGTAGCTTTGACCTCTGCTTGCTCACACTGTTGTTGGCCACTTTTTCCCAGTAGCACTAGATGGGTTGACCATCTGGGAACTGGCTTCCTTCCAGACTCCATCCAGTTCTCTCTGTGTACTGCGCTTAGCAGCATGTGGTGTCTTCAGCAACAGAGTCTTACCTTTTACTTCAGAGCGGGTAATCAACTGTTTTGACAGAAGCCTGTCTTGTTTGGGGGACCTCATTATCATTCTCTAATCAACAGCTCCATATGGGTAGCAACCCATTTCTAGAACTGGGAGTTACAAGTCAGAGCCAAATGTTTTAAGGTTAGACTTCATCCCATCCTCTCCAGAGCCCTTCTTGCCAGACGCTACCCTCATACTCCTATTGAGGGTTAAATATTTTAATCCACCTTCAAGGAGAAAGCTTTCTTTTGTTCCAGTTCATTTTGGGTTTAGTTTTGTTTTTATTTCCTCCAAACTCTCCTTTCCTTCCCCCTAAATCCTTCCATCCCTATTGTCTGTGCCTCAAGTTTCCTGTTGGTATGCTAACAACTCGAGCTGATCCAGGTTAGGAACCACTGATGAGTGAGAACATGTGGCATTTGTCTTCTGTGATTGTATGTTTGCTGACTTTAATCTATTCCAATCCGTTCATTTTCCTAAAAATTTCATTGTGTCATTTTTTTTCTTACTGCTAAGTAGAGTTCCTTTGTGTAAATGTGCCACAACTTCATTATCCATTCATCCGATGATGGGCAACTGGGTTGATTATAGTTCTTAACTATTGTGAATTGAAGCATGGAGCCTTAAGGGTAAATTCCCATTAGGGGAATAACTGGGTCTGCTGGTAGTTCTATTTTCATCTTTTCCAGGAGCCTCCATATTGATTTCCATACTGGTTGTACAAGTTTGCATTCCCACAAACAGTGAATGATGATTCCTCTTTACCCACCTTTTGGCCAACATTCACTGTCATATGATTTTTTTAATGATTGCTATCCTGATTAGAGTAAGGGGGAAATTCATTGTTGTTTTAATTTGCATTTTCCTGATGATTAAGTTTGTAGCATATTTCTTTAAATGCATATAAACAAGTTGTATTTCTTTCTCCAAGAACTCCCTAGTCAGTTCTCTGCCCTATGTTTTGAGTGGATTGTTTGAGATTTTATTGTTTTGATATTTTAATTCTTTGTAAATTTTAGATATTAGGCCTCTGTCAGTGGTATAGCTGGTGAAGATTTTATCCCATTCTTTGGGTAGTCTATTGGTTTTGTTTATGGCATATTTTTCTTTGCAAAAGCTTTGTAGCTTAATGAGATCCCACTGGTTGAGGGATTGCTTAATTTCCTGGGCTACTGGGGTGTTGTTTAGCAAGTCTTTCTCCACTCCTGTCTCATGGAGAGTTCCTCCTATTCTTTCTTCCAGTACTTGAAGAGTTTCAGGTCTTATATTGAGGTCTTTTATACAGTTGGAGTTGAGTTTTGTGTCTGGATTGATGGGTGGGTTTAGTCTTATTTTTCTGCATGTGGTTACCCAGTTTGTCCAGCACCTTGTTAAAGATGTTGTCTTTTCTCCAGTTCACAGTGTACCTTGTTGGAATCTTTGTTAAAGATCAAGTAACTGTGGGCCAGGTCTTCAATTCTGTTCCATTGTTGTATATACCATGCTGTTTTTGTTACTATGGATTTGTAGGATAGCTTTAGATTGGGTATGGTGATACCTCAAGAAGTGTTTCTTTTGCAGAGGATGTTTGTGGAAGACCTGAGGCCTGCTGCCATTCCATAAGAATTTTTTGAGATATTTTTCTTTATTTCTGTGAAGAATAATGCTGGGATTTTTATTGGTATTGCATTAAATCTGTATACTGTTTTTTGTAGAACTGCCATTTTCACACTCTGTTAAAAATGAACAAAAACAGTATAAGAAGGAATGTTTTCATAAGTGAAAGGAATTCTGATAAAAATCTGTATTCATTCTGATCAGAGAATGTTGATATCTTTTAGAAAATACTCTAGCAACATATTGGGATAATAACATTAGCAGAGTCTCTTCTAATTAGATAGAACAATATCATAGTATGGGAAAGTTGTTGGTTGTTCTCTTTTAGTCACTTATTTCTTTTTTAATACATTATTTATTTATTTATTGGAGAGAGAGAAAGAGGTAGAGAGAGAGAGAGAATAGGCAGTCCAGGGACTCCAGCCACTGCAAACAAACTCCAGATGCATGTGCCCCCTTGTGCATCTGGCTTACATGGGTCCTGGGGAATTGAACTGGGATCCTTTGGCTTTGCAGGCAAATGCCTTAACTTCTAAGCCATCTCTCCAGCCCTAGTGACTTTTCTTAGAACCCATCTATATAGCTGTTATTAATGTATCACTAAACTAAAATTGTGTAGAACTTTATTTTCCAGCTTGTTTTCCATGCAGAATGGAGCATAAATTTAAAATAATTCAACAATTTGATCAAGCCTCACTTGACATGAGTAAGTTGGTATGCCTTTGTTACATAAACTAACAGATTCTCCATATTTAGTGAGCCGACATGGAATAGGGTTTGTGGTCACCTGCATTCCTGATAAAAGTTCATATTCAGTGAAATCTTTAATGATAGTTCTTCCAAAATATTTGTATGGATTGCTACCACTAATGGAACCTAAGTTTCATTTGAAGTTCTTTGTACTTCTAAACACATCTCCAGTTTCCAAATAGTCTCAAGTGGTAAAAAGAAAACTACACCTTGCCATGGGTTGCTAAGTTGTAGGAGTGACACATGGACAGAAGTGGATAGATCTTTGGGAAATTAGAATACATGGTTGAACAGAAAAATCAAGTGAGGAAATTATTACTCCAGAATTTTAGAATGTAATGGAGATATTTTGCTCCTCTATATGTAGGAGTAGAGAATATGGTATAAACATTTTATTGCAATTCTTTGTCTGATTATTATTTAAAATGCACTGCAAGAAATCTCCCAGTAGCTGATGATGGCTTAAGATAAAATGTTCTTTGTAAAGCAATTTCCACTATTTTCTATCTACTCCAATTTAATGCATTCAGTTGTTTAAAACAGCTGTTTTTATATTCAACTAAATGCAGTATTATAGTTCATATGATTTTCTTTCTACAGGAAAGTGACTCTATGTATCATATTCTACAAATTTAAATCAAAAGGAAACAAATGCAGTATTTTGGCATGAAAAAGTGAATAAATCCATTCCATGATTTACCTGGATCAAGTAGTTGTTGCTAAAATTCACCTAATTATTTCATGTAAATGATTGGCAAATTTAATTGAAACATGCATCTAAATTATTTATTGAAAATTTACTTTTGCTTAGTTCTACTTAATTATTCCACAAGCTGAACAGTGGCTCACTCAGGAAGCCTTAGACCTGACACTTTTGGGATTTGACACCTACCTTTCCAAGGGCTCCAGTGGAATCTTCTCTTATCTCTTCTCTTATAGCTTCTCAAATAAATAAATAAAATACTATGCAGATGTTGAGTGCCAACTGTGTGATAGGCACAGCTCTTGAAGTATGTTACTGACTTAATCTTAATTAGAAGCAAGATAAAATCAAAATACATTTTACACAGGAAAGTACAAAAATAAAAATTAAGATAAAATAAATCTATGAGACAATTTTAGCCATGGTGGTGTTTAATTTGTTTAACAATTCAAGGTACTGTGGCTCAGAAAATTCATTAGGATACCCATGTTACTAAGTAAGAAAGACAGAGAAGATATGAGAGAGACAGAAAGAAACATGAATAGTGTTTGGACTCAGGGAAAAATAGAGAGAGAATTTCAAAGAGGATAGATAGGAAAATCAAACCAACAAAAATGATAGTGAAATGAACAATAATTTAAATGATAGTTGTTTTAGTCTCGTTTTGGTGGAAGAATTTAAATTGTATTATATAAAATGTCAGTGTATAAGGTAATAGTTAAGATTCAAATCTGCATGTGTTTGGTTTATATCTCATAGTTTTGTCTCTCCAACAGTAATTCTCAAACATAAGTATAAATAAGTACACAAATACACTTAAAAAGCAGCTAATGATACATTCTAAAGTCTCAGAAGAATCTCTACCTCTACATTTATTAACACTGGATCTTACCTTAAAACAATTAGTCATTTTATTTTAACAAAGAGTTTTCATGCATGTTTTAACTTGATGACAAGGAAACTATAATATCTCCTGTGAAGTTTACTGGATATTCATATGTGCTTTATTGCAAGCTGCCTTTTGTGTCTCTTTCACTAGATTCTGCTGTTAATTTCTCAGTACTTCATGACAGACCAAAATGACTGCTCTCCTACTTCTAGTTGAAGACTCAACATTATTCCCTGATTTCATTGTGTTTGAAAGTGCTCTTCTGGCACTTCTGCTCTTCTGTTGCCATGGCAGACCATGAGTTATTGAGATAATTAAATGAGATACAGAAAGTAAAGTGCTTATGTCAATGCCTGGCACCTAGCAAACATCAAGCAAATACAAAAAAAAATGGTCATTATTATATGGGCAAGCATAAATGCTCCAACAGAAGTTTATAAATAGGAAAACAGAATCATATTCGAATGCTCCTTATATAGCTAAAATAAGATACGTGGATGTTTTTTATAATTTAGAAAGCCCCTTAAAACTGTAAATTGCAATGGTCACTATTATTATGCTACATTTAATCAATGAAGTAGATACTGATTTTTTTCACTCTGGAGAAAAATAAACAGAAGTGAGAATAATTTAATACTCACCCTAAAATTACATAGTATAAGGAAGAATGGGGATTCTAAAGACAAGTTTGTTGCCTGTTGAGGAACACTGTCTTCTGGGAAAGGCATGACTATTGTCGAGAACAGATGTAATTATCCTCATAAGACTCGCATAACATTGGGAATGTGAACTTTTCTCATAGGAGTCAGAGAGGATACTTAGACTCTCATGTGGGATCCTGGCTGCTCACTCTCTGCTGCCATCCATAGCAATATATGAACCTGCCCCGCTGCATGTGGTCCTTAGCAGTGCTCAAATAGAAGATACAAAGTTTAACTGAAAGAAGATTTCATGACGCAATACCCATGAGCTCACCATTTATACTGGAGTGGGTTTTTGTGATATAGCTGTCTGGGTGTCACCCATGGTCCTTTAACCAACCTGTCACTTGTGTCCAATAAACTTGATAGATCACCAAGCTGGACTTGGATGGAATTGATTCTTTGCTCTGTAACTGGTGTCCTATCTCCAATGTGAAGAACAACAGTGTGACATAGAGCTCCAGCTCCCACTGTGTCATAAGATAACTTTGGGGGTCTGGAAAAGAACACAAGATGTCAGTTCGTTCTTTTTGGTAGGGGTTTACATCTAGTTTTGTTCTGAGAGAATGTCAAATGCTACTCTGAACTCCTACAAATTCTTTCCTCCCAATGGCAAGGCTTATTCATTTTTACTGTGGTAAAATATAGCACGTGAGCCACATATTATACGGACACAGTTCATTTTCTATCTTATGTGAAAGACATTTCTGTTTGTTTGCTTTTCCTCTTGCTTTCTGAATGTTGCATGCTGTGCTATTATGGGTATCTTTTCTGATAGCTGTTTTGAAAATTTTGTGAGAAATAAATAGCAGTGGAAATTTCTAGGTGCTAGGCTATAAAATAAAATGTAAAAGCTATAATATCACAAAATTTAAATCAAATATATTATATTCTACAAACATTAGACAAATTATACTAGCCTAACTAGAATGAACTACAGATATATCCACTTTTTCTTCTTTCTAGAATGGGAGCATAGATTGGAAATTTTTTTTTTTAAATGTATAGCAGAACTTTTGTGCTCTTTCCATGAGGCCTGGATTTTAAAGTTAAAATACATATTTCAGCTAGTTTTTCAAGGTTATAGGAATAATCAGATTGTAAAATTCATTATAATTTTGAGCAAATTTTATTTTAAATATTCTTATATTTTTAATATTTTATTAATTATTTGAAAGAGATGGAAAAAGGAAGAGAAGAGGCAGTGGGGACGAGAAGGAGAATGGGCATGCCAGGACCTCCAGTCACTGCAAACAAACTCCAAATATATGCACTACCTTGTGCATAAGGCTTACCTGGGTAATGGGGAAATGAACCTGTTTCCTTAGGCTTTGCAGGTGTCCCCCATAAACTTGGATGTTCTTCCGGGTGTGATGGTGTGGTGGCGCATGCCTTTAATCCCAGTACTAAGGAGGCAGAGGTAGGAGGATAGCTGTGAGTAGTTCAAGGCCACCTTGAGACTACATAGTGATTTCCAGGTTAGCCTGGGCTACAGTAAAACCCTACCTAGAAAAAATAAAAAAATAAATAAAAATAAAAAAAAATAATGGGTGTTCTGAATGTTAGATCCCCAAGTAATGGAAATCTGGGCTAATTTCCCTGAGCCATTCTGGGTTCATTTTAGGTCTATTTCAGTGACAAGGTTTGGTGAGTCTCTGTGTCTCTGGATATCTGATTTGGTAGGGGTTGAGTGTTCTTTGTGTCTATCTCCTTTACCTTGTGCTGGCACCAGGTTCACTGATAAAGCAGCACTCTTGCTCATTTCCCCTATAACTCTATGGCTTCAGCTGGTGCCCTGTTAAGGTGCAATGGGCTGATTCTCTCCTCAAGTTCTGTGTCCATCTGAAATAGAGAAACAGATTCTCCAATGGAGAGTGAGGTCAGTGCAAGATACATGGATAACCATTATTATTTTAGAGAGAATTTAATAGGTGTAGGCCCTCTTGTATCCCACTATTGGTGGGAGCTTGATATTGGAGAGCAAGTTCGTTTTTGGATAAGGTTCTGACTTGTTTCCCAGTTCTAGGTATGGGATCCATTCCACTCAGTGGTTCTATTAGCCAAATCTGGAGCAGTTGGTAACCCACCATGGCTATGTGCCACTACTGCACTTGTGTGAGTATCACAAGTTGGATTGAATGCATTGCATTTTACATCATGGATTTTTATTTTCTAACACATAAACTTATGATATTTATGATTTTTTTCATGTTATGTGTGCTTTTTATTTTTTCCTTACTTTTAAGGTAGATGCTAAGCTTATTAACCTTCAACATGTCTTCTTTCCTGATGATTGCATTTATGTTTTAATTTTTTTCTCAGCACTTTTCATTTGAAATTAAGTCATTAGTGTCTTTAGAAATCTGTACTCTACCATCAAAGCCAATTCAAAAATCATTTAAAACTATCTAAATAAGTCTAAAAATTGTTTAATTTTTTTTTGTTCCATGACAGTGTCTAACTAAATCTGTATCAGTAAAACTTATTTTATGGTATACAAACAATACTTATTGAGATCAGCTTAAGTATGCCTACTGAGAATGTCTTTTGGCAGATACTGAGAGGCACTAATAGCCTGTTTTGACTTTAATAAAATTTCTCAGCCAGGCATGGTGGCACATACCATTAATCCCAACACTGGGAAGGCAGAGATATGAGCTTCCTGTGATTCTGAGGCCACCCTGAGACTACATAGTGAACTCCAGGTCAGCCTCTAGAGAAAGACTCTACCTTGAAAAAAAAAGAACAAAAATATTAATAGAGGAAGATAAAATTTCTCAGCTCTGAATGTTCAAATTGTAAAATAAATGTGGATTTAATCATTTTAATGGCAAATGGATTTATTTATTGCCATGTTTCTAAGGCCATTATTTTTTTCCCTTTTCTACTCAGAACAAAATCTGAGAACTTAAGCTTGCTTGATGCCTAATGCTGAGGAAAATGTTTTTTTTTTTTTTAATATTTAATTTGTTTATTTTAGAGAGAGAAGGGTGGGGGAGAAAATGGGCACTCCAGGGTCTGTAGCCACTGCAAAGGAACCCCAGATGCATCCACTACCTTGTGCGTCTGGCTTTACATGGGAACTGGGGAATCAAACCCAGGTCCTTGGGCTTTGCAGGCAAGCACCTTAACCACTTCTCCAGCCTGAGAAGTTCTGCTTCTCCTACCACAGTTAAACTTTTCCTGAGGGAAGGATTTTAACTGTGGAATGTCTCTGATAAGACACCTGTCTCTGCAAAGGCTCACAGATTTGTCCTTTGTCACTTCTGCACACATGACTCTTGCAACAGCAACACCCAGTGTCCTCCAAATGTACAAAGTCATCTGCGTTCATTAGTAAGAGACAGACTCCTATTGGAGAATCTGCATTTTCAACAGGTGTGATATACGCTGCCCATGCTCTTGGCTTGAGAAACATTCCATGGAAAACTATTAGGAATCAATCATGGACACTCTGGGCATCCCAAATATGTGAAAGTAATCAACTTCTTATAATTTATTTTCCTAGTTTGTTACTGTATTAGTCAGGGTTCTCTAGAGGAACAAAACTACTAGAATGAATTATATTGAAAAGGGAATTTACTGGATTAGTTTACAGTAGTCCAATAGCTGTTGTAGGCCTGAGAATCAAGGAACCCAGTAGCTGCTCAGTTCATGTGGCAAGATGCCTCAGCAGTCCCAATCCCGCACTGAAGGCCCGGAGGCATCCCCAGGAGCCACAGATTTTCAATTGATGTGGGTTTTCAGTTGATGCTGGTCTTCAGTATGTGGTGGTATTCAATCCAGAGCTTCTTTACATAAAGTTCCCACCTGAGAGAGGCCACCCACTCTGGGGAAGGGCTCACTCTGGGGAAAGGACTTCCTCCTCCAGTTAATCCTTCCTGGAAGCAACCCCAGAGACCCACCTGAAAGGGATTTATGTGGATTACTAAACAGATCAAGTTGACAACACCTTAACCATCACAAGTCCACCCCTTGTCAACTTGACACCAAACCATATCTCCTTACATTAGATTTAATTTCCAAATGAAAAAAGTAACAAGCTTATAATTCTGCCTAACATGGTATAACTATCCCATGTACAATCAGAAATGCAAAATCTTCTCCCAACACAAAGCAATATTCCTTGAAGAATGCTTCGTCTCTAATATAATAGATCTAATATAAATTCAACAGTTAGCTAGTGATATAATCTTACTATTGGTGTAGATATGTACAAACATTCTGTATCAACATAGGACAGAGACATGGCAATTACAGTCCTTGTTTTTTTTTTTTTTTTTTTTTTTTGGTAACTGGTCCCATGGCCTTAGCTGGTATTTGTAATTGCCTTCTTCTACTATCCATATTGTAATTCATCCATGTTCAGCAAGTGCCTCAGCAGGTCTTGGTGCTTTACCTGGAAAGGTGACCCATACCTTCATTCCTGAAGGATCTGGGCCATTTATCACACTCTCTCAATTGGGTTTTTGCAGTTGTCCATTGACTTTGAAAACAGGGCATAATAACACCAAGAGACATCCTAAATGATCTCCTGCACTCCAGACATACTCTTCCTTACCTCCATTGTGGAGGAGCAGTCCAATTTCCCCCTGGTAGTCTGGATCAGTCACCTCCACTAACAATGTAACTCCTTTCTCAGCCTGTGCACTCAAGGGCATCAGGAGCCCAATGTGGCCAGGGAGAAGTCTTAGCTTCCAGTTCAATGTTCTTTGTGTCTCTTGACAAAGGCATACCCCCCTCTGCACCAAGACCTCTAGGCCAGCAGAGCATAACGTTGCTGGAACAGGAAGCAAAACATTGGCAATGGGCCACTTGTGGTGATGGTAAGTGGGACCATTCCCATTTCCATCCCTTGAATTCTGGACCCAGGAATCTGGGCTATAGGAGTAACAGCACCATATGCTGATTGAGATCATATACAGCCTAATGGAGGACACTCCCATAGCCCTCCAAGCTATTGGCACCTTGTTGGCACTGTAACTGTTTCTTTAAAAGGCCATTCCACTGCTCTATCAAGCCAGCTGCTTCAGGGTGGTGGGGCACATGGTAAGACCAGTGAATTCCATGCTATACTTCCTTTTCTGTGAAGTGAGTTCCTTGGTCAGAAGCAATGCTGTGTGGAATACCATGATGGTGTACAAGGCATTCTGTAAGCCCATGGATGGTAGTTTTGGCAGAAGCACTACATGCAGGAAAGGCAAATGCACACCCAGAGTAAGTGTCTATTCCAGTAAGGTCAAAACGCTGCCCTTTCCATGATGGAATGGTCCAATATGGTCAACCTGCCATCAAATTGCTGGCTGGTCACCCTGAGGAATGCTGCCATATCAGGGGCTCAGAGTTGGTCTCTGCTGTTGGCAGATTTGGCAGTCAGCAGCAGCCATTGCCAGGTCCGCCTTACTTAGTGGAAGTCCATGTTGTTGGGCCCATGCATAACCTGCAACTCTGCCATCATGGCCACTTTGTTCATGGGCCCATTGGGCAATGATAGGGATGACTGAGGAAAGAGGTTGACCACTATCCACAGAAGGGATCAGCTTATCTACTTGATTATTAAAGTCATACTCTGATTAGGTTACATTCTGATGAGCATTAACATGGGACACAAGTATCTTTATATCCTTTGCCCATTCAGAGAGCTCTAGTCACATACACATACACAAAATGTCCTTCTCACCAATTTTCCAATTGTGCTCCTTCCAAGTCCCAGAACATCCAGCCAAACCATTGGCCACAGCCCATAAATCAGTATATAACAGTATATCTGGCCATTTTTCTTTCCAAGCAAAATGCCCATTGAGAAGACTTCCCTTCACCACAGTCAAGAGGCTGTAATGCTGCAGCTGTCCACTTCTGGGAGGTGCCCACACAATGTGCTGAACCATTTGTAAACCATGCCTTTGTCCTCCTCATCCGTCAGTTGATCACGGGGCAAACCCCATGATGACATAGGTACATGCTTGGGGACAGAAGGCCTTGTAACAGGAGTAGAAACTACAGGCATTTGGGCAACTTCCTCATGTAACTTACTTGTGCCTTCAGGGTCTGCTCAAGCCCAGTCATGTATATACCACTTCCATTTGATGGACTGCTGCTGTGCACGTCCAAATTTATGGCCTGGTGATCCTAACACCCAGCTTATAATGGGCAGCTCAGGTTGCATGGTAACTTGGTGACCCATTGCAAAATCAAATGTTCAGTTTACACTAAGGCCCAATAGCAGGCCAAAAGCTGTCTCTTGAAGGGAGAATAATTGTAGATGACAGCAGGGCCTTGCTCCAAAATCCCAAGGGTCTCTGCTGTGATTCACCTATGGGGGCCTGCCAAAGGCTCCACAGGGCATCTCTATCTGCCACTGACACCTCAAGTACCATCAGATCTGCTGGATCATATGGCACAAGGGGCAGAACAGCCTGTACAGCAGCCTGGACCTGTCGAAGACCCTTCTCTTGTTCTGGTCCCCACTGAAAACTAGTAGCTTTCCGAGTCACTTGCTATATGGGACAGAGTAACACACCTAAGTGAGGAATGTGCTGCCTTCAAAATCCAAATAGGCCCACTAGCCAATGTGCTTCTTTCTTAGTGGTAGGAGGTGCCAGGTGCAACAACTTATCCTTCAGCTTAGAAGAAATATCCGTACATGCCCACACCAATGAACGCTTAGAAATTTCACAGATGTGGAAGGTCCATGAATTTTGGATGGATTTATTTCCCATCCCCTGATGCGCATATGCTGCGCCAGCAGCTCCAGAGTGGCTGCCACCTCCTGCTCATTTGATCCAAGCAGCATAATGTCATCAATATAATGGACCAACATGACACCTTGTGGAAGGAACAGGCGATCAAGATCCCTGCGATTTAACCTATGACACAGGGCTGGAGAGTTAACCATGAGGTAAAACAGTAAAGGTGTACTGCTGACCTGACCAGCTAAAGGCAAGTTGCTTCTGGTGGTCCTTATGGACAGGTATGGAGAAGAAAGCATTCACAAGATCAATAGCTGCATACCAGGTACCAGGGGATGTGTTAATCTGCTCAAGTAAAGAAACAACATCTGGTACAGCAGCTGCAACTAGAGTCACCACCTGATTAAGTTTCCGATAATTCATTGTCAATCTCCAGGATCTGTCTTCTGAACAGGCCAAATAGGATTGTTAAAGGGAGATGTGGTGGGAACCACCACCCCTGCATCCTTCAAGACCTTTATAGTGGCATTAATCTCTGTAATTCCCCCAGGTCACGTGACACTGTTTTTGATTCACTATTTTCCCTGGTTGGAGCCTCTATTTGGCCTTTCCAACCATAATATCCCTCACTCCACAAGTTAGGGGACCAATGTGGGGGTTCTGTCTACTACTAAGTATATCTATCCCGACTATATACTCTGGGAAGGGGGAAATAACCACAGGGTGAGTTTGGGCACCCACTGGACCCATTGTCAGTCTAACATTTGCTAAAACTCCATCTATCACCTGACCTCTGTAAGTACGTATTTTAACTGGAAGGGTCACAATACTGTTTGGGGTCTCTGGGAGCCAATGTCACTTCAGAGCCAGTGTCCAGTAGGCCCTGAAATGTCTGATTATTTCCTTTTCCCCAGTGTACAGTTATCCCAGCAAAAGGCCACAGTCCCTCTGAGGAAGGATAGGAGTAAGCTTAATATTGAAACTTTTGGGTGTTATAGGAGGGTCCTTCTTCAAGGGGACCTGGCCACCCCTTCAATCAAGGTTCTCAGGATCTGTAAACTGGCTCAAGTCTGGAAAGTTATTAAGAGGACTTGGCTCTCTGTTGCTATAGTTCAAAGCGGCCTTATGTTCCTTTGCTCTGGAACATTTCTGGTTATACAGACCAAGCAAGAGCTCAGTAGTCTTCTTATCTATTTGACTTCTTAGAACACCATGATCAATCAGCCAGTGCCAAAGGTCCATTCAAGTCATACCTTTATGTGCATTATTTTGCCTACACTGACTATTATTATAAACATACTCACCTCATCTTTGGTGATTCAGCACTGGCACTTGGTCCCTGTTACCCCAAGATCCAGTTAGACCCATTGTATCTAAGTCACCTAAAGCAGCAACTGCAGCTCCTACTGTGATTTCTTCTTTACATAAAAGACCAATGATTGGGGACTTTATGTATGATGGTGCTTCCCTTACAAATCTGTTTCTTACAGTCTTAGTAAAGGGCCCATCTTCTGGATGCTCCCATTGTGGGGATAAAATGAGTGTACATGGCAAATCCACTCCAACAGTCCAAGTTCTCTGAGACTTGTAATCCTTTCATTAGCATTAAGCCAGGGATATCAGGCAGCTCAAGCTCATTCACAGTAGGCCATCTTTGGATCCATACTTCAGCCAACCAATCAAATACACTCTTGGCATCTCTTCCAACTGCATGAGCTGCAGTATGAAATCTAAAATCTCTGCTCAATGGGCCATTTCAGTAAATTCAGCCTGACAAAATCTTATGTTCCTTCCTCCATCATCCCACACCCTTAAAATCCATTCCCACACATATTCCCCATGCTTCTGCCTATACACGTTAGAAAACTGAAGTTCTTTAGGGGTGTACCTCACCTGTTCTTGTATCACATTTTCTATCTCACCTTTAGGGTCCTGCCTAGCCTTAGGTCTGGTTATAGGCCTAGAGGCAAAGATGGGTGGGCACTGAGAAGCATCAGCACCTCCTGCTGATTCCTCAGACAAAGAAGGATTACTTCCCTCAGACAAGGGTGTGGAGGGAAATACTTCAGGATGTGAAGGTGTGGATACAACTGCTGCTAAAGGAGGGTAGGTCACATTTTCATGCAAAACAGCTTCTTCAGAATTTGAGAGTTCAGTGTCCCCAGATTCTTCAGGGTCTTCCCATACATCACCATCCCAATTCATAAGATCCCACTCTTTTCCAATCAGTGCCCTAACTTTAATTTCTGATAGCAAGTGAGGCTGGGATTTGAGGTTATGTTGCAAATTACCGAATTAAAAAAAAAAAAAGATTTTATTTTTATTTATTTATTAGAGACAGAGAGGGAGAGAGAGAGAGAGAGAGAGGAAAGAATGCATTCTCTAGCCACTGGAAATGAACTCTAGATGAATGTGCCACCATGTGCATCTGGCTTATGTGGGACCTGGAGAATCGAACCTGGTTCCTTAGGATTCACAGGCATGCACCTTAACCTCTAAGCCATGTCTCCTGCCCAGCAAGTTAGCCAATCTTACAGTGAGAGCTTGGGTTTGGTTTTGTGCAATTTGAGCCCTATTCTGGCTAGAGAGAAGATTCTCCTTCAGGGCACCCTTAGAAACCTTCAGATCATGTATGTAGGTCTTAAGCTTGGAATTTTCCTTTCTCAGATTCTTTTGTTTCCTCAATAGTTTGTCCATAGATGCTAGATGCAACCAACCAACATCACCATTTGTCTAACTCTTCCTCAAATATTCAAATATTTTAAATACAGAGTAACTAAATTCCTTGCTCTTCACAAGGCATGGCTCCAGACACATCTATCTCACAGAGTTTTTTAAATAGTTCACACCATGGATTATTAGTGCCTTCCTTATTTCCAGTAAAAGCACTCTCTTTATTACCAGTAAAAGTGCTCTCCTTAGTATCAGTAGGGCCTTTAGTAGCACTAAAGTTGGAGAGCCAACCCCAGATAGCACCAAGCCCACTAGAGAAATCCATTCTTAAAATTCTTTTTCTCTAGAACAACTCCTGATACCAAAATCTCTATTAGTCAGTGTTCTCTAGAGGAACAGAACCACTAGAGTGAATTATATTAAAAAGGGAATTTACTGTATTAGCTTACAGTAGTCCAATAGCAGTTGCATGTCCAAGAATCCAGGAACCCAGTAGCTGCTCAGTCCACAAGGCCTCAGCAGTCCCAGTCCAGCACTGAAGGCCCATAGGCTTCCTGAAGAGTTGCTGAGTTTCAATCCACACGGGTCTTCAGTTGATGCTGGTCTTCAGTCCACGATGGTCTTCAAATTCACACTGGAAGGCAGCCAAGTGAAAGGAAGGGACTCTTTCCACCCAGAGCTTCCTTATATAAAGTTCCCATCTAAGAGGGGCTGCTACTCTAGGGGACAACACCTTAACCATCATAGTTATTGATCAGAGACTTAATTGAATTTTTTGCAATTTCACATATTTATTCAAAAGAAAGTCATATTTTATTGAATGCTATTTCAGTATTTTGTAGTATGCAAGTTTTCGTCTATAATGTTTTGGCAATGGAATTCAACAAAGACAAGTAAGGGTTCTTTTTTATTGTTCTGGTGTGTGTGTTTACATGTGTCTATGCATATGTATATATGTGTGCATGTTCATATGTATCAGTGCAGGTGTGCCTGCCACAGTGAGTATGTGGATGTCAGACTTTGTCTTAAACTTTTTTGAGGGCATGATTTCTTGATGCTCACATGTCTGCTTGTATTACTAGCTGGCCAGTGAGCTACTAGCAGATTCTCCTGTCTCTTCCTTTCTTATTGCAATAGGCATGGTGAGATTAAGATGCCTACTACAGTTTCTGGCTTTAGATGAAGTTTTGGTATCTGAATTCAGGAAGGTCCTCATCCGTGCATGGCAAGTGCTTTATTCATTGAGCCATCTCTCCAGCTCCAGGAAATATTTTTATACACCTTTACAGCCATACCCAAGCTGATACCACTACTTATAAGCCATAAAACAAGTATGCATAGAAACAGACTTGGACATTTTCATGGACTAAAAATTTAACTATTTTCATAGTTTTATTTTGGTCATTTTAAATAAGTTCTGAATGTATTTAATGACAGCTGCAACAAAGAAAAATGAGGAAATTAACTGAAAAATACAGGTAACCTTTACATAATTCTTGCAAATTACAGATAAAGATAAACCTCATACAAACATATTAGAAGTCTATGGTTTGGTTATTTTCTAATATGGCTGTTTGAGAGCATCTAACTTTACTTTTCATCAATGCATTTCAAAATATTCTAAAATCTCTCTTATACATTTTTTTGAGGCAAGCCCAGCAGACTCCCCCCTTTTCTTTTAATGCCAAAGTGAAAGAGAGGGAATGAGAGAGAGGGAGAGAGAATTGGTGCTCCAGAGCCTCCAGCCACTGCAATAAAACTCCACGTGCGTGTACCCCCTTGTGCACATGTGTGACATTGAATGCTTGTGTCACTGTGCTTCTTGCTTAAGTGGGACCTGGGGAGTAGATTGTGAGTTCTGAGGCATCACAGGCAAACACTTTAACCACGAAGCAATCTCTCCAACCTTCTCCTATACATTTTTGAGTGAGAGTTTCATATTTTGTCTCTTTAACATCTGAGTCAATAGTCATCTTGAGTTGGCTTAAAATAATCACCCAAACACTTTTTGTTTTACTTTATAGCTTTAATTAGATAGTTGATGATGCAGAATAATAGTTCCTGGTGGTTTCATGCCAGAAAGGTGAGTTCTGTAAAAAACTTGCTCTCTATGGGCTGGAGAGATGGCTTAGCACTTAAGGTATTTGCCTGCAAAGCCAAAGGATCCTGGTTTGATTCTCTAGGACCCACATAAGCCAGATGCACAATGGGGTGCATGTGTCTGGAGTTCATTTGCAGTGGCTGGATGCCCAGGCATGCCCATTCTCTCTCTCTGCCTCTTTCTCTCTCAAATAAATAAATAAAATATTTTTTTAAAAAAACATGTTCTCTAATTATTGAAACCCCATTGCAATGATTTTTTAAAATTTTGTATTATATAACTTTATTAATCTATTTTTTGTTTTTCTAAGGCACAAAATATCAGGTGGAACACTTTTGTGTCATGTTCAGGGTGGATCTTCCCACTTTAGTTAAATTTTTTTCATGCATATCACTCATTTTATTTTATTTTATTTTATTTATTTATTAGTTATGTATATAGTATATATACAGCCACTATGGTACCATCGTTAAGCCTTCTCCCTGTCTTTCTCCCATGGGTAATGTGGGTCTTGCCTTATGGGCGTAGCCATCAGTTATGTGGGAGAGGCAATGATGCTGTACATAATGACCCAACTCATGGCTCTAAGAATCTTTCCTCCCCCTCTTCTGTGAATTTGCCTGAGCCATGTTGAGTTCATTTTAGGTATATTTCAGTGACAAGGTTTTGGAAGTCTCTGTGTCTCTGGATATCTGATTAGGTAGGAGTTGAGTGTTCTTTGTATCTATCTCCTTTGCCCTTGTGCTGGTGCCAGTTTCACTGATAAAACAGCACTCTTGCTCATTTACCCTATAAGTCAATGGTTTCAGCTGGTGCCCTGTTGAGGTGCGATGGGCTAATTCTCTCCTCAGGTTCTGCATCCATCTGAAAGAGAGAAGTAGATTCTCCAATGGAAAGTGAGGTCAGTGCAATATACATGGATAACCATTATTATTTTAGAGAGAATTTAATACGTGTGGGCCTTCTACTGGTGGGAGCTTGATATTGGAGAGCAGGCTCATTTTCGGATATGGTTCTGACTTGTTTCCCATTTCCAGGTATGGGTTCCATTCCACTGAGAGGATCCATTAGCCAAATCTAGAGCAGTTGGTAACCCACCATGGTTGTGTGCCACTACTACACTTATGTGAGCATCACTTCAGGTTGTTTGCTGCTGAGTAGCTCAGAATGCAAGTTGCTTAGACAGATGTTACTTGTTTTCCCCCAGTCATTTATGTAGCACCTTCCGGCACTAGACAAGCTAGCTGTCTGGGGACTGACTGTCTTCCAGATTACAGACAGGTCTCTCCATGTTCCATCCAAACAGCATATGGTGTCTTCAGCAGTAGGGTCTTAACAATAACTTTTGGGGATCATATCAAGTACTCTGACAGAAATCTGTCTTCTTTTGGCAAACCTTGTAGGTCTCACTGATCAACAGCTCATTGTGGATGTTAGGAAGATTTCCCTGTTCTCCAATTGTGTGGCACAATTTGAGAAAAATTGGTTTCAGTTTTTCTGTGAAGGTTTGACAGAATTCAGCTGAGAAGCCATCTGGTACTGGACTCTTCTTTTTAGGGAGGTTTTTGATTACCCTTTCAATTTCGATGGTTGTGATAGGTTTGTTTAGATTAATCTGCTCTGAGTTTAGCTTTGGTAGATGGTATGTGTCCAGGAATTCATCCATTTCCTCTATATTATCCAGTTTTGTAGAGTAGAGGTTTTTGAAGTAAGTCCTGATGATTCTCCCGATTTCACTTATGTCTGTTGTAATCTCTCCTTTTTCATTTCTAATTTTGTTAATTTGAGTTGTCTCTTTTTTCTGCTTGATCAAATTGGCCAGGGGTTTATCAATGTAGTTTATTTTTCCAAAGAACCAGCTCTTTGTTTGATCAATTCTCTTAATTGTCTTCTTAGTTTCCAATTCATTATTTTCTGCTGTAATCTTAATGATTTCTTTCTGTCTGGAACTTTTTGGGTTGGATGCCTCTTTTTTTTTTCCAATGCCTTTAGGTGGATGGTTAGGTCATTGATTTGGGATCTCTCTGTCTTTGTTATGAAGGCATTTACTGCAATGAATTTTCCCCTGAGGACCACCTTCATTGTGTCCCATAAGTTTTGGATTGATGTGTTCTCATTGTCATTCATTTCTAGAAATTTTTCAATTTCATTTTTTATTTCTTCCACTCCCCACTTATTGTTTAAGAGTGTGTTGTTCAGTTTCCAGGAGCTGGTTGGGTTCCTGGTAAATTTTTTTTTGTTAATTTCTAGGAATACAGCATTGTGATCTTATATCATGCAGGAAATTATGTCAATCCTCCTAAATGGAGGCAGGCTTTATGACCCAGTATATGATCTATTTTAGAGACGGTTCCATGGGCTGCTGAGAAGAATGTGTAATCTGTGGTTTGGGGTAGAATGTTCAGTAGATGTCTTTTAGATCTCATTGATCTATGGTGTTGTTGAGCTCTCTTACTTCCCTGTTAATTTTCTGTCTAGATTATGTGTCTATTGCTGATAGTGGTGTATTGAAGTCCCCAACTATGATGGTGTTGGTGGTTATTTCTGTTTTGTTGTCAAGTAGATTTTGTCTTATGAATTTTGGTGCACCTGTGTTTGGAGCATAAAGATTGATGATTGTGATATCCTCTTGTTGGATTGTTCCCTTGATCAGCAAGAAGTGGTTTTCTTTGTCTTTTTTTTTTATTACTTTTGGTTTGAAGTCTATTTTATCTGATATAAGTATAGCTACACCTGCTTGTTTCTTATTTTCATTTGCTTGGAATATCATTTTCCACCCTTTCACCCTGAAGAGGTGTCTGTCTTTAGTGGTGAGGTGGGTTTCTTGAAGACAGCAGATTGAGGGGTCTAATTTTCCGATCCACCCTGTTAGCTTATGTCTCTTGATGGGTGAGTTAAGGCCATTAATATTTAGGGTAATAACTGTGAGGTTTGATTTAATACCTGCCATATTGTGGTGGTTTATGTGGTTTGGTGTTTTCTTGCTCTTTGTAGTTTTTGTGCCTAATTACTGTTTTGTTATTGTGATCTACTTCCCATGGGTAGTTGAGGTTGGTTATTTGCTTCTTCTGTGTGTAGAATTCCCTGAAGTACTTTCTGTAGGTTTGACTTTGTGTTCATATAGTTGTATAGCTGACTTTTATCATGGAAAGTTTTTCTTTCACCATCTATTATGAGAGATACTTTTGCTGGATAGAATAGTTTGGGTTGGAAGCCATAAGTTCTTAGAGTTTGCAGTGTTTCTTCCATTCCAGGCTCTTCTGGCTTTTAGGGTTTCCATTGAGAAATCTGAAGTAATTCTGATGGGGTTTCCTTTATAGGTAATGTGTTGTTTTTCCCTTACTGCTTTTAGGACTTTCTCTTTGTGCTTGATGTTTCGAGTCTTAATGATAATTCGTCTTGGATAATTTCTTCTTTGGTCCAGTCTGTTTGGAGTTTTGCTAGCTTCTTATGTCTTTATGGGATTTTTTTGAGAGAGTGGGAAAGTTTTCTTCAATAATTTTGTTGAATACTTTTTCCAGGCCTCTGGTCTAAATTTCTTCCCCTTGTGGTATACCCATGATTTGAATGTTTGGGGGCTTAAGGGTATCCCTCATTTCCCTCATGTTCTGTCACAGAAATTTTTGAATTTATTGAAAGTTTTGAACTCATGAACTGTTTCTTTTGTTTTGTCTTCCAGTTCTGAGTTTCTATCCTCCACTTGGTTGACTCTATTCTTGAGAGTTTCTATAGAGTTTTTGGCTTATACAATTTGGTTTGTATTTTCTACTGCTTTTTTATGTATAGTTTCCATCCCTCTGTCGAGTTCTTTTTTCACATCATTTTCTGATTTTCTTAATGCATCTTGGAGTTCATCCCTGCATTTTTTAATGTCTCCATTGAGCTTAGCCAGTTGGCTATTGAAGTCCTCTTTTTTTTTTTTTTTTTTTTTTTTTATCAATCTCTGTCAGATCATTTCCTGTCCTTGGAACCCTTCCTGGTTCATTTCTATTAGGTCTAATCTAGCAAGGACACTATTCATACAATTATTGGCTCTTTGTTGACTTTCTGCAAGTTCTGCTATTTGCTTGGTCAGGGTTGCATAGTTTGTCTCTTCATTTTGGGGTTCTGATCCTATTGTCTCTTCTGTGTTTTCATTAGTGGCATCCATTGTGGGACTGCCTCAGATTTTTCATGCTATTCCTTTTTCACTGTGGTCTGTCCATCACAATGGTATAGAAAGCCTAGAGTGTGGGACACTAGCCTGCTGGCCTGGGGTGGAGGGGTGGCAGCGAGTGTAAGGGCAATTGCCTGAGGATTTCAGAGAGGCTGGCATGGGGGCCTGGGTTCGTCTTTGGGGGTGGGAGAGGTCAATGGCAAGTGCACAGTGGGGGCTTAGAAAGACTAGAGCAGGGACAGTTTTCTGCTGGACTGAGTCCCTTTTAGTGGGTGGGAGTAATTGGCACAGGTACTGGAGATCATGCATGCAGGGCTGAGAAGGGCTAGGGTGGGGACAGTGGCTCGGTGGTCTGGGTCCCTGTTAGTGGGTGGGAAGAGTTGGCAGTGGGTACCGGTGATTGGTGATCTCATGCACAGGGCTCAGAAAGGCTAGCACAGGAACACTGACCTGCTGGCCTGGGTCCCTGTTCAAGGGTGTGAGGAGTTGGTGGCTGGTACCAGTGATCTTGCATGTGCTAAGGGGCTCAGAAAGGCTAGTGCAGGAACACTGGCCTGCTGGCCTGCAATCCTTTTTGTGGGTGTGAGGAATTGGCAGAGGGTACCAGCGATTGGGAGTGAGCACATGGAGCTCAGAAAGGCAAGGGCGGAGACACTGGCCTGCTGTCCTGGGTCCCTGTTCTGGGGTGGGACTGGGTATTTGGACTTGTGGTCCCACAAGGGGCTCAGAAACGGTAGGGCATGGACACTGGCTTGCTGGCCTGGATCCCTGCTCAGGGGCAGGACCACAGAATGGGACCAGGGTCCTGCTGAGGGCTCAGAAAGGCTGGGAGCAGTGATCCTGCACCATAGGGGGAAATCCTGGGATGGAGGTCTTATCCTGCTAGTTGGGTCCAGTTGGCCTGTGGTTAGTGCAGGAAGGGCTTCTGGCTGGGACCCATGGCTAGGTCAGCTGCTTGAGGGAATTGAGGAACTGGTGGGCTCCCCTAGAGCTTGGGAATCAGTAGATTTCCTAGTTTGCTCCTCTATACCCTCCCACTGGGAGCCTATTGGAAGCAGCAACCCCCTAAAAAGGCCCCTGAATCTTAAGGGTCTTGCCTTTCCTTCCCCTTCAGGTGAGGTGAGGTTAGACAGATTCCATCTTGAGCTGAAGTCACAATGATTATCATCATTATTATTATTATTATTATTATTATTATTATTATTGTTATTATTATTATTATTATTTTGGCTTTCCAAGGTAGGGTTTCACTGTAGCTCAGGCTGACCTGGAATTCACTATGTAGTCTCACAGTGGCCTCGAACTCACGGCGATCCTTCTACCTCTGCCTCCCGAGTGCTGGGATTAAAGACGTGCGCCACCACGCCTGGCTAGAATGATTATTTTTTAAGTAATAAAGTGTTAATAAAAAGAAAAACTACCTTTTAAAACAACTAGGCTCCTAAAGGTTATCCAGTCAAAATCTCAAAAATCTCCTCAAATCAGCACTGGCAAGTTGGCATACCTCTTGGCTTTTGTATCTTCGAAGAGAACAAGATGAGTAAATGAATGCTGAAAGCTTAAATATACATATTGTTCATGTGGTCACATGTGACTTTCTAAGGAGGGTGTCCATATGTGCAAGTTATAAAGCACATTCTAAATAAGTAGTTGTCCATAAGAAGAATTTAAAAATGGAAAAGAGCCCATTCTTCTACCAAAATTGGTGTCTCAGAAAAGAAACACCTATGTTAGAAATAATGAATGAAGATAAACAGAACATGGGTTGCTTTAACTGAAATGTACAAATTAAAAGGACATACAACACAATGAATTTTTAAATAAAAATATAATGAGATTATGTTCCCAAATAATTTAAAGGAAATGATGAGATTAGCCAAAGTTAAATTATATACCAAGAAACAAGAAATTAAACAAGCAATGCAAGTAAGTTTTCTTAGAGGCTAATGTTATGAATTAGGAGAGAAATAATTTGGCTCATTGAGGATAATATAGACTCTGTAGAAAGGGCCATTTGCAGTAGGAAATGCTAAAGAACTTGAACATAAACTAATTTCCAAAGCAGAATGGCCTAGAAGAAAGTGTCTCAAATAACTTATAACTTATTTTACTTGCATTTGAATCATTAAAACTATTGTTTTGTTATCCTTAGAAAGAAGTTTGGGAAAAATTAAAAAATCAAAAGCAAAGCAAAACAAAACAAAACAAAAACCAGCCAACCAACCAACCAAACAACCAAACAAAAAACCCAGAAAGAATGAACCTGGGTGGGGATGGCGTTCAGTGGTGGAGTGTTTGCCTAGCATGTATAATGCCCTGTATCCCATCTCCAGATTCTGCATAAATCAGGCACAGTGGTGCATGCCTTTAACCACAGTGCTGGGGAAGTAGAGTCTAGAGGATCAGAAATTCAAGTTATTTCTTGATTACATCATAAGTTCAAGACCAGCTTGAGATACAGGAAAACTTGTTTCAGATGAAATAAAACAGACAAACAAACAAACAACAAAAGAAACCAAACACAAAGGGAGGAAGGAAGGAAGTGAGAAGGGAGGGATTGAAGAAGGGAGGAAGGAAAATAAATCTGACTCGAGATCTGAGATAAGTGATTCCAAAGGCACATGATTTGTTGTAATGTAGAAATGTAAGTCTATTAAAAAGTAAATGTAGATCAGTGTGGTAGAGATGAATACCTTTAATCCCAGTACTGAGGAGGCAGAGATAGGAGGATCACTGTGAGTTTGAGGCCAACCTGAGACTACATAGTGAATTCCAGGTCAGTCTGGGCTAGAAGGAGACACTACCCCCCTCCCCCCTAAAAAAAAAAGTAAATGTAGTGGTTAGGAATATCCTGAGGAAAACTCCCCCTTCACCCAGAGACTGATGCCTTTATGACCCACGGTCAACACCAATTACCCACAGAGGAGGACTCTCCAGGGACACTGGAGCTGGGCAAAGGGGATTTAAAAAAGTATAAACTTTTACAAAATAAAATTTTAAAATAAGAAGTAAATGTGGGGCTGAGGAGATAGCTCAGTGCTGCACGAGTCTGACTTCTTGAGTACAGAATGTCAGAACCCAGATAAAACCAGATGCAAAGAGCTCACATGTCTGTAACCCCAACATGCCTATGCAATGGGAAGCAGAGTAAGGAGAATTGTGAAGGTTATGGACCAACTAGTCTGGTATTGGCAGTGGAATACAAGAGAACCTGTCTCAAAGAAGCTGGAAAGTGAGGACAGACACCTAGAATTACCCTCTGACCTCCACATGCATGGCATGTACCGTCATCCCTACATGTACTCATGCCTACCTGTACACACAACAACAACACAACAACAACAAAAATAAATGATTAGATTTCTTGGTGATGCTTTCTCCCTATGATAACAGTGGACTTGCAGACAAAACAAATTAGATTTTTCCAAGTTAGTGTCTGTGATATAAATCAGGGAATCTCAGATGTAATCAAGAAAATGCGGAACTTCATACTCATGAAGTATGAAGCTCACCCATTCCTCTGTTCATGTCTGAATGTAAGACTAAGTCAGAGAAATCACACCTATGTTCCTTTTGAAAGGATATTACCACATATTTCTGTCATTGTCTGGTTAAAATGAGTCTTGCTTTATTTTTTTCTTTTGGCTGGTTTTGCTAAGAAAGAAAGGAGGAGGTGATTTATCACAGAAAATGAGGAGGCTAGAAATTATGTTTAAAGGACTTTTATACAGCTTACATTCTAAATATCTCATATAATAAAATTTGAAACAATAAGCTATTAATAACCCATGCTCACATAACCTTATAAATAAGGCAGTGTACTTTGAGAATCTTAAATCACTAATGTTTTTTATGTCTGTGTTTTTTCTTGTACATGTACAGGTCTGCACTAGTCTGCATTAATTAAATTTAAGTAGGATTTCTGAGCCTGAATCATCATTAAGTCTGTGGCCCTGATTTAAATCTGCAGTAAAACATTTCTCCATTAAGTCTTGTGCTTTGTGTCATATTTCATACACTAGTTGTCTCTTAATTAAATCCATGATGGTCCACCAACACAGACTATTAAAATAACTATACTTTGCACTTGACATATTTATGAGACAGAGTCATGAGACTATAGACTGATACTTGAAGTACTCATTGAGAAATGCTAATAAGATTATGATGAAGGCAAACTAGAACATTCCTCTCTTTTCTTCATTCTAGAGATTTATTTTTATAACTACAGTTCCCTTCTATTTCTGGTTTTGACTTTTCCCCTAGACCATCTGAAAACTTCTTTTCATTGTAGAGTAACAGAAAATTAATAGTCAATGCAAGTCTTTCAAGGTGTTAATTTATGTCACACAAGGTTAATACAAACATTGAGATATATTCTCCTCTGAATTTTGCTCTATTCACAGTTGCAAGTCAGTATATTAATCTAGATATGTGTTTTCCAAGCCTTTAGGTGTTCTGAGTGGAGAAAATTTACAAGGACTAAAAAGAGAAAATAGCCCAGAGTGAGAAAGCAGTTAACTTTTAGATGGGGTGAAAAGAAGTCCATGTGTGCCAGCCTCAGATATACTGAATTTTCAAT
Source organism: Orientallactaga sibirica (assembly GCA_036365145.1). Taxonomy (NCBI): domain Eukaryota; kingdom Metazoa; phylum Chordata; class Mammalia; order Rodentia; family Dipodidae; genus Orientallactaga; species Orientallactaga sibirica. Next base: position 3,671,777 of record JAEOAD010000027.1, read on the forward strand.
CGACTTGCCTCAAAGAATGATGGTCTCTGCCTAGATGAATTTTCAGCATATGGTGAAAGAGAGTTTCTAGGTTATTTTGTTTGTTTTCAGTGGCCTGCTGCACATTTTCGTTCTTGTTTCATTTCTTTCTGAAACATTGTTTGTTTGCCTATTCCCAATAAAGGGGAAATCTTTTAAAGGGGACAAATGTGGTTCAAGCATCAGAAAGTTTCCAATTCCTGAATGCTGTGTCAAAGCAAACCAACAGGTCACCTCTTCATCAAGAGACCTAATGCAAACAGGCCTTATGAAAGGAGGAATTCATGATCTCCAATCATGTACTATATCTTACTAGTATCAGTAGATATTCTGAGGTTTCTGTGCAATGTATCATTCGGGTCTGTTTTTTTAGGAGACTTTTTAAAGGAAGAGATTAACTTAAAATAAAATATACTTTTATGATGAAATTGGTCTGTGCTGAACAATGTGAGTATAAAATAAATTCTAATGTCTTGTCAAGAATAGCAGCTACAGTCAGGCACTTTCACTAAACACATTAAATCTAATAAAATCACCCTCACGTACTCCTGACACTGGTAGTAATTAAAATAACTTGTTTCAAAAAAATTGGTCCTATATATGAATACTTATTGGCAATTATTTCTTAGTTCTTCAAACCAAAGATAACATAATTTGATCCTCACACAATTTTCTTGTAAATGCAGATCATATTGGGTTTTATATGCAGCTTAAGACTGCTAATTGCCATTTTGAGCTTCACAGTAAAATAGGGTTCAATATGTCGCTTTTCTCAAGCATACAGAAATGTTTGAGAAATGCTTGTCTTACTCTAATGAACTGTGAATAATTTACATCCAGAGTCCTATTTTTTCAGTATAAGTGGCCTGACTTTCTTGAAGCTTGTAAAGCCTAATCAACTTGTTACATTCATGTGATGAAAGAAAGCTGTGGCAAAGTAAAGAATGAGCCAGGGCTTCTTCAAGATTGCCTTAGTAACGTTTGGATTTTCTCAGGGTCCCTTTTCATTTGGATCTATTTTCCCTTTGTCGTTCTTGACAATGTACTATAAACTAACAATTTTTGTTTTCCATTTTTGCCAGAAAATATTATCTGACTTCAAATATTTTCAAAAAAAATCTGTAGCTTCTGGCAGGCTTGCTGAATTTACACAGACTTAGCTGTTCTGTCAGGAAGAAAAAAAGGGGATGTTTCTGGGTGTGAATATTTTTCATTCTGAAAGAATCACAAATAGGAGATGTGATTCCAGCTAGTTTCTGAGCATATGTATGTTAACAGTCTATACCAGACAGATTAAGAAAGTGAATTGGTATTCACCGAGGAACACGGCATCTTCATGTCACTAGTATGAGACATTTTACCTTACCTAGGCACTTAGAAAAGAAGTAAACTCGGGCTGGAGAGATGGCTTAGTGGTTAAGGCGCCTGCCTCCTAAGCCTAAGAACGCTGGTTCCAATCTCCAGGTCCCACATTTAGCCAGATGCGAAGTGACGCAAGGGCTCAATGTCGCACTTGACCACAAGGGGGCGCACACATCTGGATTTCGTTTGCAGCAGCTGAGAGGCTGCTGGAGTGCCCATTTCTATCTGTCTTCCTCTCCCTCTCTCTCCCCCCCACCAAAAAAAAAAAAAAAAGAAGTAAACTAAATAATTTTCACCATGCTCAAAGTTTACCCTTTATAAAACACAGAATTTTAGCAAGGAGGTTTTAAAAATATAATAGCGAATTTGAAAGTTGAAGGGAATTTTACAGGGACAATCTAATTTTGTGTCATTTTGTAACATAGGAAACAAAGCCTATGGAAATTAAGGAACACATTTGTGGTTGCATCGCTATGCAGCAGAATGGTTGGCTAGTAACAGAATAAAGGGAAATGACAATGTTGAAGAGTTAAAATTAGCAGGCAGGGAGGATATATGGGAAATATCTGTAAAAGAGACCTGTAAATGAATATTGTAAGATTATCAAGTTAAGCCTGCCACTAAGAGAGATCTCTGCCCAAAGCTACAGATCTATGGCTATGTGAGTTCTTTATCCCCCTTGCAAATGTTAAATAACCTTTGTTGTAGAAAATAAAGGAGAAAGGAAAGGAATTTGTTTGCCTTTGAATCCATCAAATATCAAGAGTTCACAGGGTTAAGTGGCAGAAGGGAATCCCATTGTTGATATATTTATTCAATGAATATTGTTATTGGGAAAACTGGGAGTTAGACTATGTCAGCAGAATCATCAGGTAAAGGGCATATGCAGGTATCAACTGCCCTAAAAGGTCAAAGTCTAGAAACTAAGGGGAGAAACATAGGGGAAACATAAAATACAAGTTTGGCAGGAAAAGAATGATCAGGAATAAGCAAGCCAGGAGACATAATCCTTACTAACAAGAGAAATGAGGACTTGTATGATGGAAATTCAAGGTCTATGTACATGTGAGAGAAGTGTATGATTAGCAGCTGTCAACTGTTTTCTAATTTTACTATTTGGCTAGAAAACTTTGAAATGACATTCCCAGAGAAAAAGATAATCTGTACCCAGGTTAAGTAGCCCACAAGTCTGATTGATTAAATTTCTGTGACAGTAGAGAGCTGAAAATTGTTGATCCAGAGCAACATTATGTTGGGGTTGTTCTAGCCACTTCAATAGCCATTTGTTGTCCAGCTATGAGTTTGACATAACCTCATTGTGACTGTCAGGTAAAATCCTTTTTGGAATGTCTGAACAGATCCCTAAGCCTCTACCAAATCAAAGGCTAAGATTGTCATCAGAAAGTATCTGAGAGCTACAGCAAAGATGATTTCAGTTTGCTGTAACTCACCTACCTAATGTTTTTATGTTTCTATCAATTGAATTTTTTGAAAAACGTGCTTTGATTTATATTTTTTTGGTTTATTACTCTTAAAATTTTCATGAAACTGTTGCTACATTAGAATTTGGTATTTGGGGTAGCCTGAATCTATGTTCTTGGGGAATGGTGACTCATGTCTGGCTCCAGATTAAATACTGCTTATTCCTCTTAAAGTGAGAGATAGGTTTTATATCAGCCAAGAAACATGTGAGGCATATTATGTAGTTTCTTCTACAACGATGCTACTCTCACAGATGCAGATGACATGAATAATAAAGAAATGGACATGTCTATGTTCTAAAATCATTTTATATACCAAATGAGATACCTGGCAGAGTTAGCCTGTGGGCTATAATTTGTCCA